>SJYX01016556.1:5209-89203 GCA_006410675.1 Oreotragus oreotragus | reverse complement strand
AGGATGAGATGGCTGGATGGCATCACGGACTCGATGGACGTGAGTCTGAGTGAACTCCGGGAGATGGTGATGAAGGGAGGCCTGGTGTGCTGCGATTCATGGGGTCGCAGAGTCGGACATGACTGAGCGACTGAACTGAACTGGGCTGGGCAGATCCTTACAGTCTCGGGTAATGGAGTAGACCATTCAAGGCCTGAGGTGTGAAGAAGACTCAGTGTCTGCCTGTGCTGCCTTCTTTCCCATCTGCTGTTGACGCTGCTCATCTGCTCTGGCAGTGGCTAAGCGGGCCTTCAAGATCATGGCTTATTTGTTCTATTTTCCAGATCTATTTATACTAAGCATTTTTAAATTGAATTATTAGTTTAAAAAACCATATTGATTATATGTTTATTAGATAAAAATCAGCTTAAACTATATCTGAATATATATAGATATATATTCTGAATATTCCAAGTATATTTCCTGCCATATACTACAATCTTGGATTATAAAACAACAAGACATGACTATCAGGTTGAGACACGGAGGAATGTATATATATGTATACACAGACACACAGACACAGAGTGTCATCAGCCGAGATGGTTCTCAAGTGACCCGAGCAGTGCTTTTAAAAACAAAAAGCTTGAAGAACTGAGGAGCTTACCACCACCACCGCTTCCGTCTGAAGAAACATCACAGACTTACGACTAGGAGATTTCCCCTTCTGGCAGGTACATTTTCCTGTATGTAATTTTACCCACTACTTGTAGTAGCCATTTTAGGTTATTTCTCAAAATCCCTGTCTCTCTTTGCTACCCTTTAATTAGTTCTAGATCATTATCAACTCTGCCCTTTTTCTTCTTTCTCTATTCCACTGCCTCAGACTATTAGTCATTATTTGCCTCTTATCTACGCATCTGAAAATTTTAATCTTTTGTTATAAATTGGTTCTTTCAATTTCATTAGCCATTTTAGGTTATTTCTCAAAATCCCTGTCTCTCTTTGCTACCCTTTAATTAGTTCTAGATCATTATCAACTCTGCCCTTTTTCTTCTTTCTCTATTCCACTGCCTCAGACTATTAGTCATTATTTGCCTCTTATCTACGCATCTGAAAATTTTAATCTTTTGTTATAAATTGGTTCTTTCAATTTCATTTGGTTTTTAAATTCTTCTAATCAACTCATATTTTTCTAAATCTCATCTTCCTTTTGGCTAATCACTTAAAATAGTCTCACTTGTCATGTAGGAAAAAAATAAAATGAGAGATACAGACTTCATTCTTTCAAATGTAATAAACTAAAAACACTCATGCAAAGGGATACACTGCTTAATCAATAACATACAATGAACATAAATATGATGAATCATATATATGAAAATTCAATACATTAACCACAGTGGAAGTAACTGTCGCCTTATAGAAAGCTTCTAGAGACAAAGCTCTGACACACTTGCAGTCACATTGATAATGCATACAACTGACAGTAACCAATGAAAACAAAGAATGCTAAGAAAGCATTCTCTTTAGCTGAAACGCAAGAAAAAAGATGATGGATAATTTAGAAGAAATTATGACTTCTATCAACAAATAATAGCAAAATCCACTCAGGAAAAAGCATATATGCTATGTACGTACGTATGTGTAATGTTACACATACATATTCTGCTTTAGTATGTTAAAGCACATGTGAATACAAAAAAATGAAATAAACGGTGAATTCTACTGTGCTTTAGTCATAAATCAAACCTAGCTTTCTGAAAATCAAACCAATCCCTTATAAGCAGAGAAGGACTTGGAGAAAGTTATATTAACATGAATAAAGATTCTTCTTAAAAGAGCCGTAAGATGAGCATTTAATTAACACACATACACACACTCTTTCTTTAGGCTGTTGAAATATAAAGTCTTTAATTCTCCATTAAAAAAAAAACAAACCTTGATTATAAGCTTTAAAACCATTTGAAGATGTGGAAGACTGTCTGCCTTTCAGCCTACTTCAAAGCCAGTAGCGAAATCATTTCTTCTTCTTCCAACTCAAAGTATGTTTAGGAGCAGAACATCTGATAGAAGTGGTATTGCCAATCTAACCAATTTTAAAATATAAAGTGCTTCTAGCAATATTTGGATACATATAATTTGACAAAAAAAGTTTTATAAACCTAAGCTTTGAAAAATAGAAAATATAAGCCCCAAGGAAAAAAAAAGCATAATTTGTAATTGAAAGAAAATAATATTTTGTAGAGAAAAAAACTGTTCTTCCAAAAAGAGACAAAAATGACTAACTCTTATTTCCCAAGAGAATTATGCCACTTTTATACAACAAAATTACAGCTACCACAAATTGCTTTCAACAATTCCACTGCTGCTTCATTTGACCACTTGAAAATCAAAATTCTTTCAGATTATAAATATAACTTTTTATAACTCTGTTATTACGTACTGTGAATGGGGAAAGGGGGCCAATCTTGTGGCCATAGCGTCGGATAGCTAGAGACAAAAATGACTAACTCTTATTTCCCAAGAGAATTATGCCACTTTTATACAACAAAATTACAGCTACCACAAATTGCTTTCAACAATTCCACTGCTGCTTCATTTGACCACTTGAAAATCAAAATTCTTTCAGATTATAAATATAACTTTTTATAACTCTGTTATTACGTACTGTGAATGGGGAAAGGGGGCCAATCTTGTGGCCATAGCGTCGGATAGCCTCTCTGATGTGGCTGGGCTGGATGGCATCGCTGTGAGCCTCAACACCACAGGCCGCAGTGCTCTGTGACAGAAAAACACACAAATTGTTACTAAATCAAAAACACACAACACAACTACAGTGTATAAAATATGAAAATAAACTTTTATAAAATGGACGTTTTTTTCCCTTAGGATGCACATCAGTGCTGCCATATACTACATCTAACAACAAAAAAAATTCCATTAGCAAATCAAAGATGACTTTTACATGACCCCTTCCCAGCAGACCAACCAAATGCAATTTTTATGCCCCCAATATTTCACCTAGGCCTGCACGTCAAGGTACAGGAGAATAGAGCCAGTTGTGAGCGGTTGAAAAGTGTCATGTGAGCTTGCTGAAAGAACTACAGGAAGCTATTTTTTTTAAAAAACATTTATTACTATAAATGTTTCTTGGGAGCTTGTTGGATGTATTTCTGAAATAACCTGAAAGTCATCAGTTTTAAAATAAGAAATGTAAAATTGCTATATATTTATTTATAATACAGGGGATGGTCACAGAAAATCATTTCAACTTGGTTCCTAGTTTTCTAAGTGTCCTCTGTGCAAAAACAAAATAAAACAGAAACTATTACTTTAATCTGCCTTATCTGTGACAGACAGGTTTGAAAGTACACGAAGACACAAGAATGAAAAAGATTATTTGCAATGAGTATGGATCTCCACTCAAGAATTGTAGGTAACATGGTTTTAAACAAATGAAACCAGGGTATTATATGTTTGTGATTTAGTTGTAGGTTCTGGCTTCTCAAATACCTTGGTCTAGATCCCAGCCATCTCAGTTACCGGTTCTGTCGAGTCATGTAAGATACCTGTGTTTTAGTTTCCTTATCTATAAACAGGGTAATAATTTTAACTGCTCTATAGGGTTGCTGTGAAAATTAAATGAGTTGATATGTTTAAACTCTTAGAACAATGCCTGACGTATGTTAGCTATCAACAGCAGTAGGTTATTATTTAAATTTAAAACAGCACACCCATGTTCTTGAAATGATAAGCTAATTTACTTAAAAGTGCAGTAGGTACCAGATGCCAAGTCACCAACATTAAAGAATCAAGGGAAAGGAATAGTAGCCCATGATGTATTACTTATCACTCTCATTGCAGAAGTACCAGTCTCAGAATTCCTTATAGAGGTATAGCCAGCATGACCTCTAGAGAGTGAAATGGCAAATCTCATCAAAATGAAAAAAATACAACCACGTTTGATCCAGCAATTTCATGATTTCTAAGGATTTATCCTGCAGATATATATTATACAGGCAAAAAATAATATAGCTAGCTAGACAGATAGTCACTGCTGTACTATCTGAATTAATGAAGCAAATGTTCATCAAGGAGAGAACCATAAAATCAATTATGATACATTCATTCAATGCAACAGCAACCACAGCAACCACCATAATGAAGGAGGCAGCTCCATATAGATTCCTACGGAGCTATCTATAAGACACACTGTTTGAGAAAATGCCAGGTGTACAACTGGATAGCCATGTTATCAGCCTTTTTTTTTTTTTTTTTTAAAGGCTGAACAGTACATGCTCATTTAAGTATAGGTTATTTCTGCAAAGACAACCTGAAAATTAGTAACAGTGCAGAATTTCTTTCTCTTGGAGTACAGATGGGTATCTGGAGCATACGGGTTAGAAGAAACATTTTTCACTGTATATCCTTCTGCGCCCTTTAAATATATTTTTTGTGCCCTTTGCATGTTTTTTTTTTATTATTATGAACTAGTAAAGTAATTAAAACATTCCTACAAAGAGCATCTGCTAATTATTCAAGCTGAACCTGAAATAAGACTAAAATATAAAACGAGTGCTTGATTATTTTTAGTTTTTTTTAACAAGATTTGAAATAAGCCAAACAGGAATATACTCTAGAGTATCTTTCTCAATTTCATTCCAACAATACCCTAAATAACATAACTGCTGTGCCCACAACAACAAGGATTAAATTATCTTAACCCCTCACTTTGGCACTCATATAAAAGTGCACACATAGTTTTTCTTTAAAAAGAAAAAATGCTTTCTTGATTCTTATCCCAAGTACTTCGTTCCAGTTGGAGTATATTAGAATAAATGCAATTATCAAGTACCTGGTGAGGCTAAAGACTCTTTTGTGAGTTGGGCTGGCCAAAAAGTTTGATCAGGATCTTATAGACAAGCCAGAACGGACATTTTGGCCAACCCCATGCAACATGGGGACATTAAGAGGGCAATATCCTGCAGAGTAAGGGGGTAAGGGGCTCTTCCAGTGTTTTTCTCTGTGAAAGTTCCTTTCTCCCTGAAAAGTGGATTTATTTCTTTGCTACATGGCCATTGAAGAGGGACTCTTCCTGTACTTTCCCAAATAAGTTTGATTTTGGTGTAGAATATGTTGGTCGAAATCTCTCAGAACTTCTGGCATGGAGATCCAATTGACTTCAGAACACTGAAGAAGGAAGTGTAAGTTAGAAACCACTTGTGGCCGCTATTTGTAAGATGGCAGCAAGTAAGCCATCCTGTTTGAATCATGTTATCATGGCTAAAAAGAAGTTGTTACCTTATATAAAAATAAGAATATTCAATCTTGTGAAAAATGTCATTAAAATTTCTGTTTTGCCAGTTTCTGATTTATCTGCTATAATTAAGCCACTGCAAACACCAGCATAAGTTACCACATGCACTTCTTCACCTTCCTGATTTGCCCATTGAGTTCTTTGCAAGGAAATCTTTAAATCTCAAATGTTGTGTCTGCAGTATTGTTTTCACCTCAAAAAATACCTTCTCATTTCTGTAAACATCCCTTCCCTTACCAAAGTACTAGTAATCTAAGTTCAAAATTCATATCAAGTTTAGAATTTTTACTTCAGCAGTGACTTCATAAATTTTCTAACAGTCTTCAAAACTGTTACAGAAGGATTAGCATTAAATTTATGTATTTGCTACACTAATAAAAATATTATGTTATAAATACATATGAAGACTGTTAGATTTATATACCAATTTAGCTTTCTCATTCTGCTTGAGCCCACATCTTGGAATATTCTTTAAATTTTCAAAAATGAAACCCACATGTTGGACAAAGTACTGAACCTTGCTGTCTATAGTGTATTTGTCAGAATTTCTGTGGGGACTAAACTAATTTCCTAAAGTCAAGAACAAGGTGCTTGGTAAAGTTCTTCTTCATGCATCAGGTGCCCCTCCCCCAGCTGTATTCATGTTCCATTCTTGGATTCTTCCATTTCGTTCTTCTGTTATGTCTTTTTATTCAGAAGCTGCTGCTCAACACTGGAAGCTAAAGTATCGCACGGGGTTCTCCATACCTCCTGGATCTGAGCATTGTCCCTCTTCTGTCCTTGCTGGCTTGAACTGAATAAAATCCTTCAAAGTTTCAACTCTCAACTGCGGTACAAGAAGTTACACTGAAACTTCGGTTGCCCCAGGATCTCTTATCTGACTCTTTTCTTCCCAACATAAAAGCTGTTGGGAAGAAATAACTTAAAAAAAAAAAAATCCTTTCTCAGCTTTCCCCTTGCCAGGTGATCTAATATTTAAGAAGGACCTGGAATCTCAGATAACTCTCTTACTCTTTTCACCACTACATCTTCTGTTAAACTTGATACATTAAATTCTACAGAGGCGTAACAGAGGAGTAATATGTATCTCTGATCANTTTGGTATGACTTATTTAACAGTCCCCTATTGATGACATTTAGATCTTTTCCATTTCTTTGCTGTTAGAAACACTGCTGCATCAAGTATCCTTAGGCATAGGTTATTTTGTATACGCAAGAGTCTGTAGGATAAATACCTAGGAATGGAACTGCTTGGTCAAAAGGTTTGTGTGTGTGTTTTCTTAATTTTTATTGGAATATAGTTGATTTACAATGTTGTGTTAGTTTCAGGTATAGAGCAAAGTGAATCAGTTATACATGTACATACATGCTCTCTTTAAAATTCTTTTCCCATATAGATCATTACAGAGTATTGAGTGGAGTTCCCTGTGCTATACAGTAGGCCCTTATTAATTATCTAGGATTTGTGTGATTGTGATTTTGATGGAAGGTGGCAAAAAGGTCACTGTAAAGGTTGTGCCATGTTCTGTGCCTCGCAGCCACGTGTGAGAGGGTCTGGTGGGAAGTTTGAAGGCAGTAAAGTGAAACTCTTGGAGGGTAGAAGGAGTCACTGATCAGGCCTGTGGTGCCCCCATGTTAGATACTTTCCTTTTGAAGGAAGACAGAGGAAGATGCCCTCAGTAAGTGGTTTTCATAGTGTGAGGAGGCAGTGTATCAGGGCGGTTTGGGGCCACAGTCTTTGTGGTAATTGTTGTCGTCGTTCAGTGGCATTTGTGTCAGACTCTTTGAGACCACATGGACTACAGTATGCCAGGCCTCCCTGTCCCTCACCATCTCCTGGAGTTTGCCCAAGTTCATGTTCATTGGATTGGTGTTGCCATCCAGCCATCTCATCCTTTGACACCCTTTTCTTCTTCCCTTGGTCCTTCCCAGCATTAGAGACTTTTTCCAATGAGTTGTCTGTTCGCATCAGAAGACCAAAATACTGAAGCTTTATGTTAATTCAGACCTTTATTTGGATCCCCACCCTGCTGCTTATTGGCTGTGGGAGCTTAGGTAAGTCCTTCACCCTCTCTGTGTCTATTTCCTTCTTTCTGAATGGGGATAATAGTGTCTGTTGCTGTAAAGATGTAAAGAATTAATACGCTTAAAAGTCCTTGGACCTATTTCTGGCTGAAGTTGCTACTTTGTTATTTTTCAGGGCTTCTCATTTCATCTCTGTCACTCCTCTGTTTTGAAAATAGACTGCCTGGATTTGCATCTCATGTCTAGCACTTTTTATGATGTTTGTCAAGTTGCTTCAGTTTTTCCATCTTTAAAATATTATTAAGGGGACAGTATTATTAAGAGTACGTTCTTGGGTTTTTATGAAGGTTAAGTGTATTAATATATTTCAAATGCTTAGAGCAGTGCCCTGTGTATAGTGCTCAATAAATTTTGGTGATGTCTGTCATTCTCTTGCAGACTGTGGGCTCCTTTAGTGCCATGCATCCTTTACAGTGTGTTCTCCGAGCCCAGAGGTGTCTGAGGCGGGGGCCCTTGGCCTCTGTGTCCTGGCTGCTGCTCAGGACCTGCAGGGCACACAGCAGTGTCCCCAGCTCTGCCTGTCCCAGTCCAGAGAGGCAACAGGAGGATGGAGTTTGGAAGGATTTCAGCTCCAGGCTGGCCACTGGACCGACTTTTCAGGATTTTTTAAGAAGTGCTTCAGTTCCTCCAGAGCAACCGTCTTCTTCAGAAGTGGAGGACCCACCCCCGTATCTCACGGTGGATGAACTTTTAGGAAGGCAGAGGAGAGGTTGGTTTAACTTGACTTCTCTTTGGGCTTCCTGCTTTACTCCCTTTCAGTGCTCATGGCCTGATTCTTAACAGATCTTTTATAGACCTGGCTTTGGAGTTAACAGGGTTAACTCAGTAGAAGGTTAACTCAGTTGAAGGTTAACCCATAGTAGAGGGTTAACAAAGTAGAAAGGCTGCTAAGTTATGGAATCATCAACCTCTACCAAGCAACACTAATGTAAACAAACTTAACAGTTTACACGCAACTTGCGGGTGGAAGTCCTGGGGAGTCCTCTCTTTGGTTACCTTTGGAAACCCTGCAATCTCTGTACTGAGTTTTAGATCATCCTAAGTTACAAGGCAGGTTTCGCAATTGGTGCTATAGAAAATCATTATGCTTAGGCAGAGGTTTTCTTAGAAACATAATGCACTCAGTTAAAATGTGTTAAAATTTGAAAAGACATTAAAAGACATCCAGACTTCTCCCCTTTTGCACTGTTTCAAAAAAAAGCTTCCGTTTGTAACTCTTAATGATTTGGTCGCATTCATATGGTGCAAATTACTTGTAATATGCTATTTTCATTTAATATTCCAAATACCAGTCTTCATAATTAAAAAATTGTTGCAAAATATCACATGCTGTACCATGCTGTTTTCCAGTTGTTGGGACATTAGGTTGTTTCACAAATTTTTATATTATAAATAACACTATTACAAGTGCCTTTGTATGTATACACACACAGATACACATATTCACATGTATAGAGATAGTTTTGCTTCTTCAAGAATTTTTTTCTAGAGTAAATGTCTAGGCATTGAATTGGTAAATTGAGGAGCCTGTATACCGCGTGACTTCTCAGATTTTTGTAGGCCTTTAAAATTTGTTATTCCCTTCTGTCTCTCTCTGACATAAGTTTGGTGTTTTCTCTTTTTTAGACAAAGAAAGGGAGCCAAGGAACGTTTAGAAAATTTCCTGATTGTTTATTTTTTTTAAAAATTACTGCTATTTTCTGTTGGTTTTCATGTGATTGTTCTTCAGCTCTTAACTCCATTTAGAATTTATTTGGGTTTTTGGATTAAAGTGTGTTGGTAGGATAGGATTGATAGAGGGATTTCATTTGAAGGGGTTTGTTTGGGTGTGAAATTGATGTTCTTAAAACTTTGTGCAGATGTATTTTATGTCATGTTAGCCATACTTACTTTCATTTAAGATGTTTGGAGTTACTGTAGGAAGTTGCCTCATTTTTATTTTGTGGCTTTATTGACCCTCTAGCCACCGCTGTTATCTGTAGAGGCTGGAGAACCTCATTCTGTATAACTGTACTTCCTCAGTTTTAGAAGCACGTTTTCCTCAAATTTAAATGATCTGACTTATAGTTGGTGTGTGTATATAATGAAGTATTTCTTTTGCTCTGAAAGGCTTCATTATTAATAATTTGGAGGCACATCTGGCAATTAATGGTGTCTCTGAATTGAGGCACCAGGGGACTTAAGCGACTAACCAGGTGCCTCAGGTGCTTCTGGGGCATTTGGGGAGGCAACCTTTTGAGACGTGTGGCCCCCTTTTGCCTTCTTACCTGTGGAATTGCCCTCTCATTGCAGTCTACCTTGAGACCTATGGCTGCCAGATGAATGTGAATGACACAGAGATAGCCTGGTTGATCTTACAGAAGAGTGGCTACCTGCGGACCCATAACCTTCAGGAGGTATACACATTTCCCTCTTTCTGTTTCCTGGGTCTGGGTGAGATTCTGCATTTGTGCTGGTTCTTAGGTGGAGTTTCAGGAACAGGCTGTGGCCTTGTGAGAATGAGTTCCCTTGAGGGAAGGGAGGAGTATGGGACTGAGGTGTACTTTTGTTGCAGTTATTTTTGAAACTTTTATGGTGGTGCTCACCTTCAGGCAAGGAACTAGGTTGAAAATGGGCTGCGAGGAGAAGGCAAATGGGGAGTTAGTGTTTAATGCCTATTGGTTTTAGTTGGGGAAGGTGAAATAGTTCTGGAGGTTGATGGTGATGATGGTTGAACAACAGTGTGAGTGTACACAATGCTCCTGAACTGTGTACTTAAAAGTGGTTAAAATGGTACATTTTATATTGTGTGTATTTCACCGCAATCTGGGGGAAAATAATGGACTGTGGGCAATGATTCTACAAGGCTGATTTCAAAGATCATAATTTTCCTCTTTTTCCTTGCTCTCTACCCAGGCTGATGTGATTCTCCTTGTCACATGTTCTATCAGGTGGGAATTTATTCTTTACCTAGAGAGTGAATAAGTCTTTTGTAAAATGCCAGAGCCAGCAGTGCCAGGGTGACCCAACCCGTGGAGACGAGTCAGCAGGTTTGCAGTTTTCCAAATGAATGTCCCACTGATAGAATGGTCAGCGTTTGCTGAGCGTATACCTTCTGCCAGGTCCTGTCCTGAGCACTATATGTTCACTGACTGATTCTCATAACAACCCTACGAGGTAGGTGCTGTTAGCAAACTCATTTTATCGATGAGGAAACCGAGAGTGTGCTGAGTTGCCCAACATTTCCTGGGGTTTTTCTTGCACATGTTTATGCTGTACCTCACGTCATAAGGGCTTGGTCCAGTCAGTGGCTAGGGACAGAGCTCTTCTGACGGAGATGGGTGGCATCCATCACAAGTGAACAGACCCTGTTTATTGCTTTGTTTCTGTGTACGCGGCATGTTAGTGTTATTTCCTCAGCTGGCTGTATTACCAATCAATCCAGCATTTTTGTGCTGAGGGTCTTGCAGGACATTGAACTAGGTGCTGTGGGAGATTCAGAAATGAACCTTTCCTCCATGGAGCCCGACTTTACGGAGCTTAGTATGATATGGGAACTAAGACAGATACACAGATAGCTCCAACATCTGGCAGAAAGCACTAGGTAAAAAATCAGACAGTAAAGAGGAGAAATGGCTGAGTACAGGGAAAAGGATAGTTAAAGTGGTAGGAGAACAAACACTCCAACCGAGGAGAGTTTGGGAAGTCTTTGTGAAATAGGTTGTTTTTGAGTTTGGCTTAAAGGCTTGTCAGGGTTTGCAGATGTGAAGGGAGGACTCGTTTTAGGAATGGTTTTGGCTGTACCGTTTGTGAAATGTTAGTTCCTGACCAGGGATCAAACCTGCGCCCTTGGCGGTGAAAGCTTGGAGCCCTAACCCCCGGACCACCAGGGGACTCCCATTCTCCCCATCGTCATGCTCTTTCAGGTTGCTCTGTAGTTTATTTTCAGGTTCAGGTCTTCTGTTTTTGATCTCTGTAGGGAGAAGGCTGAACAGACCATCTGGAATCGTTTACATCAACTCAAATCCCTGAAGTCCAAACGGCTCCGCTCCCGAGTGCCTCTGAAGATTGGGATTCTAGGTATCTGGTAATTTGCAGGTTTAGTACCTTAGTACTTACCTTTAGTACTCTTAGTACCTTGAAAGTAACAGGTACTCAGAAAGTGATCTGTCCTTCCTAGTCTAATGTGGCTTGTGGTAGGACAGAATAATGGATAGGAGAGAGTTTGGAGTCTGAAGGGACAGTTAAATTTATCAGGTAGGTATCTTTCATCTTGACTCCTAAACATGCCCAAGTGGAAGATCCAGCTATGCACTGACCAGTATGATAGCCACTAGTCACATGTGGTCATTTAAATTTAATTACACTTAAATAATATTAAAAATGCACTTCTTCAGTCCCGCTAGCCACATACTGACTGCTTATTAGTCATGCTTGACTAGTTGCTGCCAGTTTGAACAGCATAGATAAAGCACATTTCCTTCATCTTAGAAAGTTCTCTTGGGCAGCTCTGATCCAGAGAGCTGGGAGGCATATTTCAAAAATAAATATTCTGTACCTTCATGGTCCCAGAATTTAGTCCATGTATTTAACCTTAAAAATAGATTGTGTCCATTGTGGAATAGTTAAGTCCTCTTGATGATGGATTGAAACAAAGATTGGAGCTTATTCTCTTACACAGATTTATGTACTAAGTGATGCAGAAAGATGGACGGATTAGCTAGGATGTTTTGTTCCATTTCAATTCCTTCATTATAGAAGCCCATCTGTTTGGAGTGTTAGAAATCTGTTTTTTAAATTGTAGTAAAGTATATGTAACATAAAGTTTACCTTTTGAACCTCTGCCAGAGGCACAGTTAGTTTAGTGGTATACAGCGTATTCACATGGTCGTGCAAACATTACCACCATCCATTTCCAGAACTTTCTCTTCTTCCCAACCTGAAACTCCATACCAGTTAGGTAATGACTCCCATTCCTCCCTCAGTTCAGTCGCTGGCAACTGCCATTCTACTCTCTGCCTTGAATTTTACTGCTCTGAGTACTTCATAGAAATGGAATCTACAAAAACATGGTATTTTTTTAACTGGCTTAGCACAATGTCCTCAAGGTTCATCCAGGTGGTAGTGTGTATCAGAATTCCCTTCGTTTTTAAGGCTGAATAATATTCCATTGTATGCACGTATGACATCTGTTTATGGACATGGGTTGCTTTCACTCTTTGGCTATTGTGAATGATGCTGCTGTGAACATGATTATACAATTAAGAATTGTTCTTAAACGTTTTTAAAGGGTATTTTTAAGAAAATGGACTTTCAAATTCTACTTTTTTACTAATAGCAATGGTTTTCTTGGTTATGGAAGATACCAGCATAGATGGATAACTCATTTCTTGCAGGTTTTGACAAGTAGTATGAGTGATAGCAAGAGTTCCCAGGTGGGTGAAGCACTCACCTACCAATGTAGGAGATGCAGGAGGTGTGGGTTCGATCCCTGGGTTGGGAAGATTCCCTGGAGAAGGGCATCACAACCCACCCGAGTATTCTTGCCTGGAGAATCCCATGGACAGAGGAGCTTGGTGGGCTACAGTCCATGGGGTCACTGATTTGAACATGACTGAACACACACATACACATGGGCAACAAGAAAGAAAAAGGGTGTAAGGGCAGTTGTATATAGGTAAATTGTGTTTAAATAAATTTTTGACACAAAATAGTTTTATTTGTGGTATCAAGTAATTTTCTTTCTTTTTTTTTTTTTTTCAAGTAATTTTCAATTGAAAAAGAGATGGTTCATGTCTAGAAATGTTTTTGGATGGTGGTTTAATTTTTGTCAGGCATGTAATTGAATTGCTGTAGAGCCCTTTTCCTGATTTTCTTATATAGAAATATGCAAAAAAAAAATGCAGGTTCCAGAGGTATAGAGTGTTGGGCAAATTTAAGGGATGATGCTAAATTCCTAGAGAAGTTTCTGTGTTTTCGTCTTTGAGCCACCTGGAGAGAATGTGTACTGGAAAGAAGTCATGAGACCACATGAATTCGGGAACGGGTCTCAGCTTATTTCTTTTCCCTCCCAGGCTGCATGGCTGAGAGACTGAAGGAGGAGATCCTGAACAGGGAGAAAATGGTGGATATTTTGGCTGGCCCAGATGCCTACAGGGACCTTCCTCGATTGCTGGCTGTTGCTGAGTCAGGCCAGCAGGCTGCCAATGTGCTGCTGTCTCTGGATGAGACCTATGCTGATGTCATGCCAGTCCAGACGAGCCCCAGTGCTACCTCTGCCTTCGTGTGAGTCACTGACCAGGAGATGGGGAGTCTGCTTCTCTTTCCTTACTTTTAAAGTAACATCTTACCTTTACTACATTAAAAAATAATGCACATAGTAAAACTAAAGACAAAAAATGGTATAGTAGGACTCCCTCAGAACTCTCATCCTCAGTCTCCTAGACTAACTCTGAGGCAGCCATGTTGGTAGTTCCTTATATAATCCTTTCAGAAGTATTTTTTGCACATGCATTCATATATATAATATGGACTCTTTTCTACCTTCCCTTCTCTTACTTTTTTCACTTAAGAAAATGTCTTGGGCTTATCTGATCTTTTTTCCCCTCCCTTGATCTTTTAACTTAAAAAGATCTGATGACAAAATAGTTATATTTGTTGAAGAATATGTGGAAAGATAGAAAAACATAGAGAAGTGAGTAAGAATTACTTAACACATTTTACCACCTGTTGATAAACACTATTATCATTTTGGTGTATATCATTCTATTCTTTTCTCTGTGTTTGCAAGTGTATGCTTTTATGTATTTGTTCATAAAAATTGGCTCTTGATATACTTGGTTTTATACCTTTTCTTATTTAAAATGATGAACAACAAAAAAAAGAAAATGATGAACATTTGTTATATCATGAAATTTTCTGTAACAGATGGGTGAATAGGCTTATAGCCTGTTCTTGTAAATAAAGTTTTACTGTAATACAGTCATGCTCATTTGTTTACATATTGTCTGACTGCTTTTGCCACTACAGTATTAGTATGGTTTATAAAGCCTAAAATATTTACTATCTGGATTTTTTACAGAAAAAGTTTGCAACCTCTCATTTTAATGGCTATCCAATACTCTGTTGTTGGAATGCTTAATAAAAAAATTAATAGCTAATATTTACTTGAGTTCTTCAGTGAACATCTTTAATACATATCTATCCATAATTGTTTCCTTAAGATAAATTGAGGTTTTCATAAATAGGATGCAAATGAAAGAGAGTGATGTAGCTTAGATACTTAGCCTATGGATCAGGAATGAGTGCGAGATGCAGAACCTTACATTTTAAATCCAGGGTCTCTACTTATTATGTACTCTTGGATAATAATTCTTTTTTTCTGGTCTGGATTTAAAGAATTCAAAAATACGTAAATATGAAGAGTAGAAAGTCCAAATGTGCAAGATCTGTATGCCATTCCTTCACTACTGTGTTTCCTTGGGGTAACCACCAGTTACAGTTTGGTTTACATCCTGTGATTATCAGATAATAATTTTCTTTTTGGCCATGTCATGTGGTTTGTGGGATCTCAGTTCCCTGAGCAGTGATTGAACCCAGGGCATGGCAGTGAAAGCCTGTAACCCTAACCAGCAGGCCACCAAGGAACTCCCGATTAATAGTTTTTAAAG
Organism: Oreotragus oreotragus; assembly: GCA_006410675.1. Lineage (NCBI taxonomy): Eukaryota > Metazoa > Chordata > Mammalia > Artiodactyla > Bovidae > Oreotragus > Oreotragus oreotragus. Next base: position 74,170 of record SJYX01016556.1, on the reverse strand, counting down.
ATAAAAATGTCTGCTTTGTTGCTTCTTAGATCTCAGATTGGTCCTGTGTGAGCATGTTGCCAAGAGAATTCAGAGCTAAAGGATAAATGCCAAGGGAGCTGTGACCTTCTCCTTGGGTTGGACCAGATCGTCCTGCCAAGGGAGCTGTGACCTTCTCCTTGGGTTGGACCAGATCATCCTGCTCCTTTACTGAGTTCTGGCGCTTTCCTCCCCAGGTCAATCATGCGAGGCTGTGACAACATGTGCAGCTACTGCATTGTTCCTTTCACACGTGGCCGGGAGAGGAGTCGGCCTGTTGCCTCCATTCTGGAGGAAGTGAGGAAGCTTTCTGAGCAGGTGAGAAATTTTCCAGCCCTTCTGACTGTGAGTGTGTTTGTTGGAGGATGAGGACAACTTTTCTGTAGTTTTACAGCCTGTGCTGTCTCTTAGCTGCACATGTTTAGAGCCATACCTGACCAGAAAGAAATTCCTGGGTGTACATCTTGGGTTGCTCCCCACTAAGTATAGGCAGATCCACAGATCTGAGCAGGTGAGAAATTTTCCAGCCCTTCTGACTGTGAGTGTGTTTGTTGGAGGATGAGGACAACTTTTCTGTAGTTTTACAGCCTGTGCTGTCTCTTAGCTGCACATGTTTAGAGCCATACCTGACCAGAAAGAAATTCCTGGGTGTACATCTTGGGTTGCTCCCCACTAAGTATAGGCAGATCCACAGAGAGGTTTCCTCAGGAAGGATTACAGTAGAATGGAGAGAGCATGAGTGAAGTGATTATGAATTTGGGTTCCACCATTCTCTGGCTTGATGTGTGTGTAGAGAGCGCAGATGTGTGAATGTGAATGATAAAGAAATGAGGCACAGTGTTAACAGTTACTGAATCTGGGCAAGTAGTTTATGGGAGTTTTTTATGCCATCTCAGTTTTTCTGTAAGTTTGAAATTATGTCAAAATAAAATAATAAAAAATAATCTTTATAGCAGCCATTTTTATTTTACTTTCTGAAACTTTACAGTGCAGATTTTCAAACACACAAGTTGAAAGATTAATAAACATGATTATTGACATCTTTTTGTATTTTTTTATCTGCCTATCTCTGTAGATATATAAATATATTTTTTTCTGAACCATTTGGGAGTAAATAGTAGTCATTAAGCCATTTTGCCCTGTATCTGTCAGTATGCATCTTCTCAGAAGGAAGAATTTTTGTCCCTTTATAACCATAATACCATTATCATAAGTAGGAAACAACTAGTATTTTCTAACATGTAGCCTATATTCAAAGTAATTATCCAAAAATGTCTTATTACTGTTCTGTTTTTAAGCCAAGATCTCATTAAGATTTGTATAGTTTCATTTGATTGTATGTAATATTTCTTCAATCTCTCTTAACCTAAAACAGTCCTTTCACTTTTTTTTTTTTTTGTCTGAAATGATGCATTAGACATATCTCCATTTGTTTGGTTGCTTCCTCATGTTGTTATTCCCCTGAATTGTGGTAAACTGAAAAGTGTAAAAGCTTGATTGGATTTAGACTAAATATTTTTGGCAAGAATACTGCATAGATAATGATTATATAACATTCAAAGGACAGAATGGTATCATAATTTGATTTTTGGGTGTTATAAATTAGCTGTTATTTTTGAATATTGGATGTGCATCCAGCTTTTTTGCTATTTTTGAAAATGCTTTGAAGACTTTTACATATGGTTTTATCCTGAAGTTCAGTTCTTTGGACATGATGCTCAAGATGAAATTATTGAGTTAAAGAGGGAGTATATTTATGGATGACGCTTGGCAGGTTTAGCTAATTTTAGTTGGAGATTTGGCATAACACCACCAAACAAGTTTTAAAATTGCTTCAAATATATTTATTTTTCCTTGTTCAGGGGCTGAAAGAAGTGACACTCCTTGGTCAGAATGTTAATAGTTTTCGGGACAATTCAGAGGTCCAGTTCAACAATGCAGTGTCCACCAACCTCAGCCGTGGCTTTTCCACCAACTATAAAGCCAAGCAAGGAGGCCTTCGTTTTGCTCACCTTCTGGATCAGGTGTCCAGAATAGATCCTGAAATGAGGATTCGTTTCACCTCTCCGCACCCTAAGGACTTTCCTGATGAGGTAAATATTTGAGAGTTTACTGTACCAGATTGACATCAGTATCCCTAAGCATGAAGGCTGGAGCCAGTAGGCAGCCAGCATCTGCCTCAGAGGTCAGGGATCCTGAGGTATGTTACTGTATTGCTCTCTGAATCTACCCCCTTATGGAAAGATTTGAAGTCCACTAAGGTGGAGGAAGGTGTAGAATTGATACTGAGACCATCAGTGGACCATGAGGGCTGTGCAGAGAGAGATTTTATTACAAGATGGTATGGGAAGGACAGGTAGGGAGGCAATGTGATGCAGCAGAAAACAATTTAGACTTCGGCCTCAGACAGAGCTGAGTTCAGTCCTGGCTCGTTTCCACTGCTTTACCAGTTCAGTTCAGTTGCTCAGTCTTGTCCAACTCTTTGCAGACGGCAGCACACCCGGCTTCCCTGTCTGTCACTAACTCATTACCAGTAGAGGTGACCTTTTCAACTTGTCATCTTCATTTGTAAAATGGTTAATAATCACTGCCTGCTTTGCGTTGTTGGGAAAGTTTTTTGTTTGGTGAAATGTCTGTCTTTTGGCCCCACCCCTACTTTTTTCCCTCTGAAATATTTGTCTTATTGAGTTGTAAACATTCTTCATGTACTCTTGGTACAAATCATTTGTCAGTAAATTTTTTCAAGTATTTTCTCCTGGTTTTAGTTTCTTGATGGTATCTTTTAAAGGGACTAATTAATTAGTTTATAAGCTAGGTGAGACAAATGCTCTTTTTCCTTTCTGGTCTGTGTTGGCACTGTGTATAGCATCGTGACCTGAATCTGACCTCTGCTTGCTTTCTTCACTCTTTAAAAGTAGTAAAAGTAGAGAGATACCATCAGGTGAAATGTCTGGGACAGATGGAACATGGCTTGAGCAAAAGTAAAGAATTTGGGTGGTTTATATATTTGGTTTTGTCAACCTCTTAATTCTTAAAAATTAATCTTGGGGAGAAACAGTGGGAGTGATATTCCTTTCTGCAAGATTCTTTGGTGCGATTTTGATGACCTTTCATGTGTTCTATTTGACCAGGTTCTGCAACTGATACATGAGAGGGACAACATCTGTAAACAGATCCACCTACCAGCCCAGAGTGGAAGCAGCCGTGTATTGGAGGCCATGCGGAGGGGGTCAGATTTGCTTGGGGAGGGACGTTCCATACCAATCCATGTTTAAGGACCAAGCAGTGTCTAACAACCTAGGATAGTATGTGGCACATGGTAGCTGCTCAGTAAAGATTTATTACATGAGTAAACTGCTGGACTTTATAACTTGCTTTGTTCATTCTCTGTAAGTAGAGCCTGAGGAGTGGATCACTCATTTGTTTAGCATGTGTCTCACTAAGCACCTACTGTGTGGCACACTGAGATTTTTAATCTTTATAGCTTCTTTGTGTTTACTTTGGAAATAATATAGCAAAGATAAGACTGAAAGGAGAAAGTGACAGATGACACACTGTATAAACTAGTGATTTACCTTGTATTCCACACTGGCAAAGAATCTTAGAAACATTAGGTATTAATTTGTCTTTATTTCTTAGTTAAATAAAAATGGTTATTTAAAATTAAGTTCTTGAATTAAAATTTTACAGGCTCTGGATTAGGTTACAGTATAGGATTTGGATCTGCAGGGCTCTTTAGGATATTTTAACTTACTCTTGTACTGTCCTGTGTGAATGTAAAGTGATTTTGTGAGGTAATTCATAGTGTTATCTTCTTATAGCATTCATTTAAAGAAGATTGGTTCATTTGAGCTTTTTGTTTTTTTATTGCAGGTATTCAAGAGAAGCTTATGTGGAGTTAATTCAGCATATCAGAGAGACTATCCCAGGTACAGTTAAGAAACATATTTTGCTGGGCATGTTACTTTACCAGTGGCCCCAGTCTTTCTGTCTGGATGCAGGCAACACTTGTGGTCGCACATGGTGTCACCTTCAACAGTCCTTTTACTATTCTTCATTTCTCTCTCTCTCTTACTTCTTTCTGACCAAATATCTTGGTCTTGCTAGAAATACTCAGAGATATGGATTAGCTTGTGGCCTCAAACTAAAGAGATTCCTTTTCTAGAGTCTTTATGTTTCTGAACATGAGAGAGACCTTGTTTCTGCCCGTTAGCAGCAAAGTTATGGTCTAAATTAGTTCTGATTTGGGAGCAATTGATAGCTTTTTTTTTTAAACTTCTATTTTGTATTGGGCTATAGCCAGTTAGCAGTGTTGTGGTAGTTTCTGGTGAACAGCGAAGGATTCAGCTGTATGTATATATATATCTGTTCTCCCTCAAACCCATCCCATCCGGGCTGCCAGGAACATTGAGCAGAGTTGTATGTGCTATACAGTAGGTCCTTGTTGGATATCCCTTTTACTCTGTAGTTTTTTAGATTTGTTGACAGTGTCTACATTGTTTTACAAATTTCTAATTACTATAATGTGTTTTGCACCAAAACTTCCATTTGGGTGGGACAGGATAGTGTGGAGATTCTCTGGGCTGTAGTTTCCTTTTCTATAATGTGGAACTAATAGTACTCACCTTATTGGATTATTGGGATAATTAAAGTGTGTTGGAATGTTGTATTTAATTTCAAAAGTATATGTTTGTATGAGGTACTCAAAACGTTTTGCATGATAGATCACATGCTGGGCCACAAAGCAAACCTCAGTAAATTTAAGAAAATTGAAATCATATCAAGCATCTTTTTCAGCCACAACTCTATGAAATTAGAAATCAGCTACAAGAAAAATATTGTAAAAAACCCAAACATGTGGAGGCTAAACAATGTTACTAAACAACCAGTGATCACCAAAGAAATCAAAGAGGAAATCAGAAAATTCCTAGAGACAAATGAAAATGAAAACATGATGATCCAAAATCTGTGGGATGCAGCAAAAGCAATCCTGAGGGGAGTTTGTAGCAATACAATCTTACCTCAAGAAATAAGAAAAATCTCAATGAAATAACCTAACCTTATACCAGAAGCAGCTAGAGAAAAAAGAGCAAACAAAACCCAAAGGTAAAAGGAAAGAAATAATAAAGATCAGAGCAGAAATAAATGAAATAGAGACAAAGAAAGCAGTAGAAAGGACCAAGAAACTAAAAGCTGGTTCTTTGAAAAGATAAACAAAATTGACAAACCTATAACTAGACTTATCAAGGAAAAAAGGGAAAGAGCTCATTAAAAAAAATAGAAAAAGGATAAGTTATAGCTAACACCACAGAGATAGAAAGGATCATAAGAGATTTCTTTAAGCAACTGTATACCAATAAAATGGACAGCCTAGAAGAAATGGACACATTCTTAGAAAGGTAAAATCTTCCAAGACTGAACCAGAAAGAAAGAAAATATAAACAGATCAGTCATAAGTAGTGAAATTGAAATGAAATTAAAAAACTTCCAACTAAAGTCCAGGACCAGATGGCTCCACAGATGAATTTTATCACACATTTAAGAGAAGAATTAACACCTATCCTTCTGAAACTAGTGCAGAAATTGCAGAGGAAGGAATGTGCGCAAACTCATTCTTTGAGGCCACCATCACCCTGATATCAAAACCAGAGAAGAAAAGACACCATCAGAAAAGAAAATTATAGGCCAATATCACTGACAAACATAGATGCAGAAATCATCAAAAAAATAAGAGCAAACTGAACCCAGTAATATGTTGAAAGGATCATATACCATGATCAAATGGCATTTATCCCAGGGATGCAAGGATTTTTCAATATCTGCAAATCAGTGTGACACCACACAAAGAGTAAAAACCATATTATGTCAATAGATGTGGAAAAAAGCTTTTGACAAAATTGAAACAACTATTATAAAAACTCTCCAGAAAGTGGGCATAGAGAGAACCTACCTCAACATAACAAAGGCCATATATGACAAAACCAGAACTAACATGATACTCAAGAGTGAAAAGCTGAAAGCATTTCCTCTAAGATCAGGAACAAAACACTTTTATTCGACATAGTTTTGAAAGTCCTAGCCATGGCACTCAGAGATGGAAAAAGAAGAAATCCAGACTGGAAAAGAAGTAAAACTGTCACTGTTTGCAGATGACATGATACTATTTATAAAAATCCTAAAGATGCTACCAGAAAACTGCTAGAGTTTATCAGTGAATTTGGTGAAGTTGCAGGATACAGAAGTAATATACAGAAATCTCTTGTATTTCTATACACAAAGAACAAAAAGATCAGCAAGAGAAGCTGAAGAAACAACTTCATCTACCACCCACTGTATCGAAAAGAGGAAAATACCTAGGAATAAAGCTACATAAGGAGGCAAAAGACCTGTATTCTGAAAAGCATAAAACGCTGATGAAAGAAGTTGAAGTGATACCAGCAGTTGGAAAGATACACCATGTTCTTAGATTGGAAGAATATTGTTTTCAAAACTACTACCCAAGGTGATCTACAGATTCAGTGCAATCTCTATCAAAAGTGCAATCTCTTTATCAAATTACCAATGACATTTTTCACAGAACTAGAACAAATAGTTTTAAAATTTATTTGGAAACAGAAAGACCCCGAATAGCCAAAGCAATCCTGAGAAAGAAAAACAGAGCTGGAGGAATCAGGCTCCCTGGCTTTAGACCATACTACAAAGCTACAGTCATCAAAACAGTATGGTACTGGCACAAAAACAGAAATAATAGATCAATGGAACAGAACAGAAAACTCCAAAATAGACCCACACAGCTTTCGTCAGTTAATGTATGACAAAGGAGGCAAGAATATACAGTGGAGAAAAGACAACTTCTTTAATAAATGGCTCTGGGAATACTGGACAACTATACGTTAAGTTAGTATAAACAATTTTAAATCATAACTAGGCTCAGACACGTTTATTAGGAACCATTACAGTCAACATATTCTTGCCAACAAGGTGTTTCTTTGTTCCTGTAGCATAAAAATCCATGGTTTAGGGTTCGACGAACTCTTGGAAAGCATTTTCTGCCTCTTGTTGGTTTTGGAAATGTTTTCTCTGCAAAGTTGTCAAGATGCTTGAAGAAGTGGTAGTTGGTTGGTGAGAGGTCACATGAATATGGCAGATTAGGCAAAACTTTGTAGCACAACTTTTGAAGTGTTAGTTGTCTCATATGTACTTAGATTTTCTTGTGGGGAAGAATTGGGCCCATTCTGTTGACCAATACTGGCTGCAGGCATTGTGGTTTTTGGTGCATCTCATCGATTTGCTGAGCATACTTCTCAGATGTAATGGTTTTGCTGGGGTTCAGAAGGCTGTAGTGAATCAGACGGGCAGCAGACCACTGAACAGTGACCATGACTTTTTCTGGTGCAAGTTTGGCTTTGGGAAGTGCTTAGGGGCTTCCTTTTGATCCAGCCACTGAGCTGGTCATCTCTTGTTGCATACGATCCACGTTTTGTCCCACATCACAGTCTGATCAAGAAATGGGTTGTCACTGTTGTGTAGAATAAGAGAAGACAACACTTCAGAACAATGGTTTTTTAATTTCAGGTCAGCTCCTGAAGCACCCACCTGTCGAACTTTTTCACCTTTCCAATTTGCTTCAAATGCTGAATAACCATAGACTGGTCAGTGTGGAGTTCCTCAGCAACTTCTCATGAAGTTGTAAGAGGATCAGCTTCGGTGGTTACCCTCAGTTGTCGTTGTCAACTCCTGGTAGCCTGCCACTATGCTTCTCATCTTCAAGGCTCTCATCTCCTCCGCAAAACTTCATAACCACCACTCCTTTGTACATTTGTTAGCAGTTCCTGGGCCAAATGCGTTGTTGATGTTGTGAGTTGTCTCTCCTGCTTTATGAGCCATTTGGAACTCAAATAAGAAAATTGCTCAAATTTGTTTTTTTGTCTGACATCATTTCCGTAGTCTAAAATAAATATAAACTTTTATATAAATATAAAATTTTATATAATATAAAAATTTAAAATAAAAATATAAATATATTAAAAAACTTATTTAAAATTTGTTTAAATTTTTAAAATTTTATTTTTAAAATATATTTTTATATTTTTAAATATAAAATTTTATATAGATATAAACTTTTTTAAGTCTGAAAAAATAAAAATAATATAAAGTAATAAGTCATTAGCCCAAAAAGCATAAAGCAAGAAGTGCACATTAGAATTACGTGTAACATCCACATTTATATAGAATGTATTCATGTCAGATTGCAGATTCAAAAACTGCAGTTACTTTTGTACCAACTAATACAAAAGAATGAAATTAGGGCATTCTCTAACACCATACACAAAAACAAACTAAAAATGGATTAAAGATCTAAATGTAAGATCAGATACTATAAAACTTTTAGAGGAAACATAGGCAGAACACGCTGTGATATAAATCGCAGCAATATGTTTTTTTTTTGCATACTGCTTGGCCTGCAGGATCTTAGTTTCCCAGTCAGGGGTTGAACCTGGGCTATGGCAGTGAAAGCACCAAGTTCTAACGACTGGACTGCCAGGGAATGCCCACAGCACTACTTTTTGCATCTACCTCCTAGAGTAATGAAAATAAAAAATAAACAAATGAGACCTAGTTAAACTTAAAAGCTTTTGCACAGCAAAGGAAACCATAAACAAAACAGAAAGGCAACCCACAGGGTGGAAGAAAATATTCACAAATGAAGCGGCCAAGAGGGGATTAATCTCCAAAATGGAGAAACAGCTTGTGCAGCTCAGTATCAAAAACAAACAGCCTAGTCAGAAAATGGGCAGAATACGTAAATAGATATTTCTCCAAAGAAGACATACAGATGGCCAGAAAGCATATAAAAAATGCTCAAACATCGCTAATTATTAGAGAAATGCAGAGGGAAGCTACAATGAAGTATCGCCTTATCAGAATGGCCATCATCAAAAAGTCTTCAAACAGTGAATCTTGGAGCGAGTGTGGAGAAGAGGGAACCCTCCTAAACTGTTGATGGGAATGGGAATGGGTGTAACTACTATGGAGAACATCACCCTAAATGTCTCATTCTTTGATAGAGGAATGGCTGAAGATGTGGTGTACACACACACACGCACACACACACATGCACACACGCACACACACACAAATGGCTGAGGATGTGGTATATACACACACACACACACTGTGGAATATTACTCTGCAATAAAAAGGATGAAATAATGCCATTTGCAGCATCATGGATAGTCTGAGAGATTACCATACTAAAGGGAAGTAAGTCAGAGAGACAAAGACAAATATATGGTATCACTTATATGTGGAATCTAAAATGGTGACACAGATGAGCTCATGAAACAGAAACAGACTCTCAGACTCTGAAAACAAACTTCTGTTTACCAAAGAGGAAAAGTGGCGGGGAGGGCTATACTAAGAGTTTTTGGGGTTAACAGGTACACACTACTATATATAAAACAGCAACAAGGACGCACTCTATTAGAGCACAGTGATCTCAATATTGTGTAATAACCCATGTCGGAAAACAGTCTGAACTAGAGTAGATATATGTATGTGTGTAACTGAATCACTTTGCTGTACACCTAAAACTGACAACGTGGTAAATCAGCTATACCCCAATATGAAATAGAAGATTAAAAAAAAAAAAGCAGGACAGATTTGAAAATATGGACTCCTGCTGTGTCCCTGTCCGTCAATCCAGTGTTTGAAGTGAAAAATACCTTTTCTAACATGAAGCGGAGGGGGATGTAGACTGAGAAGCCAGGCTTTGGCTTGGGAATCTTGTCAGTGAGGAGTCATGTCCCCCCTTGCTCTGTATTGATTGTTGTTTCACTTGCACGTGGGTCAAATAGCTCCGGGAAGGCTGTACAGTTACTAGCCCTCCCTCTGAAATCTCCAGTGCCAACGGCCTCTCTTGAACCTAAGCAGCAGTGACGTGCTGTTATTTGTTGTGTGTCCCAGGTGTGAGCCTCAGCAGTGATTTCATTGCTGGCTTTTGTGGTGAGACGGAGGAAGATCACCTTCAGACAGTGTCTTTGCTTCGGGAAGTTCAGTACAACATAGGCTTCCTCTTTGCCTATAGCATGAGACAGGTGAGTCCTGGCCTGGGGGAAGAGCTCTTTCTAATTCTGAGACATCATTCCTGACCAGTTTCTGATTGATTGTGAACTGCTGGAAGAAAAGACAGTGACAGCAAAGCTTTCCTTGAGAAACCACAGGGATCTTGCCATTCATTATTTTTTTTCTAATAAACCTATTTACTCTTTTACACAGTTCAGCAATTTGAGATGAAGAGCAACTGCTTCTGATAGTATTCCTCTTTATTAGAATATTTAAAAAATTAATTGGTTAGTTTTTGGCTGTGCTGGGTCTTTGTTGCTGCACAGGCTTTTCTGCAGTTGTGAGCAGAGTCTACCCTCTCGTCGCTGTGTACGGGCTTCTCACTGTATAGCATGGACTCCAGAGGGTTTGGGCTTCAGCAGTTGCAGCTCCCAGTTCCAGCGCACAGGCCCAGTAGCTGTGACACATGGGCTTAGTTGTCTCTTGTCATGGGGGATCTTTTGGATCAGGGATTGAACCTGTGTCTCTTGTATTGGCAGGCAGATTCTTTATCACTGAGTCCACCCTTTATTAGAATATTTAAAATTATTGTTTAGAATTTGAAAGTGCAAGGAGGGACACCGTTCTCTTTAAAAGAAACTGCAAATCCTTTACTAACATGCAGAACTTCTTTATTGGCCTACAGATGTGATTTGTTTTATGGAACCTCCTTGTTGCTCTCCCAGCCATACTCAACCATTAAAAAAAATATTGACTAGTGTTTATGTGCTTGGTTGCATTAGGTCTTGGCTGTGGCACATGGGATCTTTGTTGCGGAACATAAACTCTCTGGTTGCGGCTCACATGCTCAGTAGCTGTGGCAGTCAGGCTTAGCTGCTGTGTGGTGTGTGGGATCTTAGTTCTCTGACTAGGGATTGAACCCATGTCCCTTGCATTGCAGGGAGGATTCTTAACCACTGGCCCACCGGGGAAGTCTCATCCTCAGCCATTTTTAATTTCCATTTTTCTAGGCCAAGTGAACCCACTGATACCTGCTTTAGAACTTCTCTTATAAGACAATTCCCAGGAAAAGAAAGCAGAAGGAGATGAGAAAGAAAAGGGCGAGTGATGCATATTTCTTGCAGAGAGGAATAGTCTTGGTTGCCTGCTATTTTCTTGATAGCAGGAATGAATTGCTTGGGTCACTTATCATCTTCCCAGTCACCTCAGGGGTCACTTGGTTTGTGTTTGGGCTGGAGACTCAGGGTCTTCCATGGCCAGGGAAAAGCTGTCTGATGAATGGTTGAGCTATGAATGTCACTCAGCTGTCTCTCATCAACCAAGCTAATTCATGTCTTTAAAGCCCACTGCCAAGTGTTCTATAGACAATGTAAGTGGGCCAGTGTGTGTATTGATGCCTCTTACAGAATTGTTTCAGGGATAAAGCATCGGAGGAGCTGTTGGCTTCCAATTTGCTTCATTTCTGTGGATGTCACAAATAAGCAAGAGAAATTTCTCTTTAACTCCAGAGTTGGAAATGGGTTTTCAGTGTGTGGTGGAAGCATGTCCTATGGGCACTGCTTATGAATGTTGATTTAGGAATCTATTTAATAATTCCTAGATTAGAGTGAAAGTCATAGAGACTTACTTCATCAAGTAGCATAGTGGGTAAGAACAAGCAGTCAAATTGTGCCTCTCCCATTTAATAGCTATGTGAGCTTGGAAAAAGTCTTTGCTTTCTTCATCTGTGAAAGGGATTTCAGTGTGTGGTGGAAGCATGTCCTATGGGCACTGCTTATGAGTGTTGATTTAGGAATCTATTTAATAATTCCTAGATTAGAGTGAAAGTCATAGAGACTTACTTCATCAAGTAGCATAGTGGGTAAGAACAAGCAGTCAAATTGTGCCTCTCCCATTTAATAGCTATGTGAGCTTGGAAAAAGTCTTTGCTTTCTTCATCTGTGAAAGGGAATAACATTAATACCAACCTTATCAGATTATTTTGAAGTAATACATTAGCTCAATTAAATATATATAAAGCACTTAAGATAGTGCTATATACTAGGTGAGTGCACCACAGAGGTAAATCATTGTTGTTAGTAATAAGACAGAATTAGAGTAAGCTCTGTAAAATAATTCTGTTTCAAAATTCTCTACCCGTTCTTCATTTCCCTCTGGATTTGATAGTTCTCTTAAGAGGATTAGAGTTAGGCAGATTGGTTTGAATGTTCAGACTCTGGCATATAGACTTTCCTCTTTTGTTTAGTTCTGCGGTTCTCCATCTCTGTTATGAGCTTGTGTTAATAAAGATATGTATAAATGTGTGTATGTTTATATTTATATATAAAGATGTATGTACACTATGATTTTGGATGATTTAAAAGTTTCAGGGATAAATTTTATTTTTTGACTAGGTAATAGATGTGCATGGTATAGAATTCAAAACATCAAAATAGTGTGCAGTGCAAAGTAGTTGTTTTTTCTTCCTAGATTGCCTGGTTTTTCAGTTCCTTCTGTGAAGGCAACTGCTCCTAGCAACTTACTGTGTAACCTTCCAGAGATATTTCATGTATTTATAAGTATATTTATATATATCCTTTCTATAGCAAACTTGCTATACATGATGATCTGTACCTTGCTTATTTCTGTTCAGAGTATATTTTGGAGAGCAATCATATCTATATATACAGAGCTATCTCATTCTTTTTCACAGCTGTGTAATATTCCATTACGTAGATAAACCATAATTTATTTCACAGGTTCAGTTCAGTTCAGTCGCTTAGTCGTGTCCGACTCTTTGTGACCCCATGAATCGCAGCACGCCAGGCCTCCCTGTCCATCACCAACTCCTGGAATTCACTCAGACTCACGTCCATCGAGTCAGTGATGCCATCCAGCCATCTCATCCTCAGTCGTCCACTTTTCTTCCTGCCCCCAATCCCTCCTAGCATCAGAGTCTTTTCCAATGAGTCAACTCTTCGCATGAGGTGGCCAAAGTACTGGAGTCTTAGCTTTTTAGCATCATTCCTTCCAAAGAACACCCAGGGTTGATCTCCTTCAGGATGGACTGGTTGGATCTCCTTGCAGTCCAAGGGACTCTCAAGAGTCTTCTCCAACACCACAGTTCAAAAGCATCAGTTCTTCGGCACTCAGCTTTCTTCACAGTCCAACTCTCACATCCATATATGACCACTGGGAAAACCATAGCCTTGACTAGACGGACCTTGTTGGCAAAGTAATGTGTCTGCTTTTCAGTATTCTATTTAGGTTGGTCATAACTTTTACTTACTGATAAACATTTACTTGCTTTGCATCTTGTGTCTTTATAAAACTGCTGCTCAGAAACCTGTACATGAATTATTTAATATATGTGTGCTATAAAAGCATCAAGAACAATTTTGAGTCTGATTTTCCTGTGCTAAATTTAAAGTTTAACCCTTGTAAAAGTGTGACTCTATTGCAGTTACCTTTTTCTTTAGGAGGTCTCTGAACTAGAGAACTGTCGTGGTGTGCCTTGAGTTCCTGTACATGTATCTGTAAATTGCAGATTGGATGAGCATGTCTGTCTTAAAAATGGATTCTGCAAGTCCTTGGTGACCTCCATCTCTCTTTTTTCAAATAGAAGACACGGGCATATCACAGGCTGAAGGATGATATTCCAGAAGAGGTAAAATTAAGGCGTTTGGAGGAACTTATCACTGTCTTCAGAGAAGAAGCAACAAAAGCCAACAAATCCTTTGTGGGTTGCACCCAGCTGGTGCTGGTGGAAGGGGTGAGGCTGTGTGTATACGTGTATTTTTTGTTTGTTTGCCTTTTTGTTTTTTAGAGCACAGTGTGTCTCCCTTTATTTAGATCTTTGATTTATCCTATCAGTTTTTGAAGTTTTCAGCATATAGGTCCTGTACATGTTTTATTAGATTTATACATTTTATTTATTTTTTTTGCTATTGTAATTGCTATTGTATTTTTCATTTTGGGTGTCCCTGTGTTCACTGTTAGTATGTAGAAATAATTGAGTTTTTGTTTTGAAATAATTGATTTTTATATTGTAGCCCATGCTCTTGCTGAACTCAGTAGTGCTAGGAGTTTTTTGGGTAGGTTCCTTGGGATTTTCTTAGCAAGTTATCATATTACTGGTTTTTTGTTTCTTCCTGTTGTTCCAGGTTCCTTCTTTTATTGTTTCCTTTTTGCTTAGAGAACTTCCTTTAGACATTCTGTTAGTAGATTGTCTTTGTTTTCCTTCGTCTTAGAATGTTGATTTCTTCTTCATTCCTGAAGGATATTTTTATATTTAGTGGAAGAATTGGGGAAAAGTTTTTCTGTTGCATCTTTCTGGAAGCAGTATCGTGTATTTTGAGAACCAATTTTATTGTCTGTTTTCAGTCCTTTAAAAAAATCACACTGTCTTAGAAATGTACTGTGTTTCAGAAAGTTTGGGCTTCTGTAGTCTTCCATGGTCAAGCTTGGGAATCTAGCCATCATTTCGAGCACTAAACAGTTAGGATAAGGGGTCAGGTTAGAGAACCTGACCTTCCGTGAAGCTGCATGTTTCAGCTCTTGAAGAGAAGGGGAAGGAGAGAGGCAGCACCCTTTCTGTGACTCCCCACAAGTCCTGAGTTGAGAGAGTCCTGCTCCATCCCATAGCATATGGCAGCTTCAGAATCACCAGTTGCTTGGTATTTGTGTTTGTTAAGACTCTCCAGTAATGAGTAACTGTGGAAAATTTGTTCAAGCCAAAAGTAATTCTGCTTTGTATAAGAAGACTTCAGGAGTATATTGTGGAGCCCAAGGGTAAGAATACTGCCAGGTGTCTGGAGGGGACTGTACTGGGAAGCCCCTGAGGCTCAGACTTTCTTCTCTCCTCCTCAGGTCAGCTTTTCCTGATTCTTCATCTGTGTGACAGAGTACAGCAGGCCTACAGTTCCTGTGTTTCATGGTATATAGTTCCAGCTGTTCACAGACCAACATTGTGTTTTTCAGCTCCAATTCAGATTTCCAGGAGAGGGAGTCTGATCCGCTCAGCTTGGGCTAGGAATCTTCCTTTGGTCTGTTGGTTGTTGGTCTTCCTGCAGTTTCTGTTGGTTGATGATGTTGAGCTGGTGAAATATCCCCAAAGTGTTTGCCTTGATAAGTGCTTTGCTATTTAGGATATCAGCTATGATTCTTGAAGATCTCTGTACATGAACGTGTCTATTAGCAATCCTCATTTTGTCCAGTAGGAATTAGGTCTTACTGTATCCCCAGCTCTCCTCATACAAGATCTGGTACAGAATAGTGTACTTGCTTTTGATTGAATGAATGAGTACTCAGAGGTTACTAATCTTTGTCCATGACTTTATTGGTCCCACAGAGAGCACATGGTAATTGTTTCAACCAAAACAAGGTTTTTTTTTTTTTTTTTGTCTTTATTTTATTTATAATTAAATGAAATTTAATTTAATTAATTAAATTGGCTGTGCAGGGACTCAGTTGGGATCTTCAATCTTTGTTCTGTCGTGCTGGGTCTTTTTTTAGTGGCATGAGAGATTTTTAGTTGCAGCACAAGGAATCTTCGATCTTCGTTGTGACATGTGAACTCTTAGTTGCAGCGTATGGGATCTAGTTCCCTGACCAGGGTTTGAAGCCGGACCCCCTGCCTTGGAAGTGTAGAGTCTTAGCTACTGGACCACCAGGGAAGTCCCAGCAGTAGTTTCTTATTATTTTCAAATATCTAGTCAGTGTTCCAGTTTCCCTCTTTGTTTTATAAATGTTCACAGTTGATTTGTTCAAATCATGGGATATGAATGCTGTCTCTTTAAAGAAAATTATTGTAAAGCCATCACAAACCTTGCAGAAAAGTAGCGCTAGAGTACAAAGGACTTTTTTCTTTGAAGCATTTGAGAATAAGTTGCTCTGATGCCCCCAACTCTCCAAACGTTAAAGTGTTTATCTTGTGTGAACAGGAGCATTCTTCTGAATAACTATAGTACAACCATCAGAGTCAGAAAATTAAGCTCGTTATATTATTACCATCCAGTCCTTAGACCCCCACTGAAGTTTCTCCACTTATCTAAGAACTGTCATTTATAAGAAAAAGATTCAGTTCAATATCACATGTTGTGTTGTCATTTTATCACTTTTTAGAAATTTAATGGGGGCTTCCCTGGTGGCTCAGAGGTTAAAGCATCTGCCTGCAATGTGGGAGACTTGGGTTCGATCCCTGGGTCGGGAAGATCCCCTGGAGAAGGAAATGGCAACGCACTCCAGTATTCTTGCCTGGAGAATCCCATGAACAGAGCAGCCTGGTGGGCCACAGTCCATGGGGTCGCAAAGATTGTGTTTTGACATGGCTTTGCTTGTGTTTTGTTTGGAGTATATCAAGGCTACATAATTTGTGGGTTTATACTTTCCCTCAGATTTGGAAGATTTTCATTTATTACTCTTCAGATATTTTTCTGTACCCCTCCTGCTTTCTCCCACCCCCTCGCCTTTCTTCTCTCCTCCAGTCACCCATATGTCCAACCACTTGATATTGTGTCATAGGTCACTGAAGCTGTTGCGTTCTTTTTTTTCCTGTCTTTTTTTTTTAATATCTGTGCTTCACTTTGAATAATTCAGTTTCTATTATTCTGTCTTCAGGTTTATTATTCTTTGACAGTGTCTCATTTGCTATTATGTATTGAATTAATACATTCAGATGTTGTATATTTCATCTGTATAAGTTACATTTGGTTTTTTTAAAAACATCTTCTAGTGTTTCTCTCCTGTGTTCTTGTTTTCTTTTGAAACTTAGTATTTGAACTTAATTACAGTGATTGGTTTAATATCTTTGTGATAATCCCATCATTGCCATCATTTCTAGGTCTGCTGCATTGACTTTTTTCTTGATTATGAGTCACATTTTCTTGCTTCTGGGCGTATCTAGTGATTTTTGATTGGATGTTGGACACTGTATTGTTGGACATTATTTTTGAATGTCTGGGATTTGTGTTGGGCTTTGTTTTAGTAAGCAGTTTCATTACTCGTGGTTTTGTTTGATCCTTTTAAGGTTTGTTTTTAATCTTTGCTAGAAAAGTGTTTTTATTCTAGGAAAAGTTTGGCCTTAGTGTTAGGTGTGGCTGTGGATTCTAGAGTTGCCGCTGTGTGTCCCAGGGAATCAGTGAGGACTATTTGTTGCCAGATAAATGATTCCCAGCCCAGTGTGAGATCTGGGAGCTAAACAGTTCTCAGCTAACCAGTTCTTTGTGTGACTTCATGGATTTTCACCCCCTCTTCTCTAGCACTTGCTCTATAATTTCTAGCTATTGCAGGTTCCCTGGACTTTGATCCATTTTCCCTCAGTTCAGAGCGAACCACCGTGTTCTGCCTGAGGTCTCCCTCCCAGCTTTGTGTTCTCTGGTCTGGCACGTGTCTTCTGGTAGAATGCAGGGGTGATTCTCTCAATTTGTTTTCCTTCTCTTGGAGATCATAGTTTTACACAGTCTGTTGTCCAATATCAGAAAATAGGTTTTTCATATATTTTGTCCAATTTCCTGGTTATTTAAGGCCTGAGGATGAATTTTGTTCTTGTCACTTCCTCATGACTGGACGAGAAAGGCTTGTGTATGTTCTGGGAATTAATACCCAGAACTGCGTACTGCATGCTGAATTTATTATTTTCCTGGCCCAGTCGTAATGGAGGCTCTGGCTTCCAGTCTTCTATTCACTGAGACACGTAACCTAGGCCCGACAACCCGAGAACATTCCCGAGTGATTGCTATGAGACTCTGTGAAGTGAGAGTCATTTTACTGAATATATCACCCATATGCCATTGGCATCAAGCCTGTTGGAGGTTCATTCCTGTGAAAGGTAATTCTGTAATCAAAGACTCATTGATCAAGTCATTTATTATATTGACATATTGTCAGCAAATACTGAGTTTCTGTCCTGTGCCATTTACTGACCTTGTTGGTAAAGCAGCGGTGAGGCACTTAGCCTTGGGTGATGCCTTGGTTAAAAGTGCTCTGTGGCTCAGACCTTTGGGGATCTGAGACAGACCAAGAGCTGATGACTGACAAATTCGTGACCTCTCCTCTGTTCCTTTGCAGCCCAGTAAGCGCTCTGCTACTGACCTGTGTGGCCGGAATGATGGAAACCTTAAGGTGATCTTTGCTGACGTAGAGATGGAGGATGCCACTGACTCTGGGCTCAGGGTCCGAGCTCAGCCTGGGGACTATGTGCTGGTGAAGGTAAGGAGTTCTTTTTGTGCTTTTGACTTGCGCTGTGAAATGGGAGTTGGATTGGATAATCTGAAGGAATGAAGTTTTTTTTCCTGGAGAAATTCTTTAGTAAGATAAAAATCTCTTCTCAAACCTGCCAATGCAAGGGCACTTGAATTAAATTTTAGACTACTCCTATAACTAGGCCTTCTGTTTTATTCTCTTCTCTCCTGCCCTGAAAGGATTATTTCTGGGAATTTAGTGAGGTTGGAATAATAGTAGCAAGTAGTTTTCTGCTGGAGAGAGGCCAGGAAGAGTAAGTTCTTACGTGAGTTGATAGTTCTCTTTGGCAGAGATGAGCATTCCCTTTGAGGTCTCTGATGCCCCAGACGTTCCTAACTTACAAGTTTCCTGCATCCCTTTCCTGGACTATAGGTCTAGTTGAATGGCTGTGGGATTTTTTCCTCTCATTTCACTGAAGATATTCCCCCTTCCTGAGTTCCTTCTCTCTTCTTTTCCTTCTTGTACTACCGCAGGTCTGCCACTGCCGTCTTCCCTTTTTTCCCTCGTGTCCACTTTGCCCCAGTGCCAGAGGCTGGCAGGACGTGTGCTGATGAGCTGGGCAGGAATACAAGTACTTTTCCAGCACTGATCTCTGAAGCATCTGCAAAAGATAGGGGGCAAGAGGCTGATTCTTCTGCTGATGTCGTTCAGAGTTCTGTTCTCTGCCCTGGTCCTTGGTGCCTCACCCTCTGCTCTCCCGTCCTTGTTGCTTCACCTCCCACTTGACTCATCATAGGCGCCATGGTTCATGGCATGCAGCAGACGGAGTCTCATTTCCTTGGTGTGTAACTTCTGTAGGTTGGCCTGGAAAGTTTACCAGCGCTCAGAACTTTTCTGTCCATCTGACAAAATCAGTGATTTTGTAGGTTGGGGGCTTCCGTGATCTCATTCCTTTCTGGCCTTGTTCGGACAGGGGATTGTCTTACTTTCAGCATTGCCTAGAGGTTTCCTCAGGGGAGGAAGTCCTACTAGGTAGCAACCTGATTGATGTGGAAACAGTCTCTCATAGGCTTTTCCACTCGTTCGTTCTTTCTTTTTGACACTGTCTTATTTTCTTCATCTTCTGAATTTTTGCTTCTTTGATTTTCAGTTGATTTTTCATACCTCTTCCTATTCTCTTTCTACTATAAATAAAGGTTACTTGATAAAAGGGATGAGGTTTGTGGGTTGGATTATAATTTTAGTATGATATTCTTCTGTAAAATGGAAAAATTCCATTTGTCAAGAAAGACAGAAAGGTGATACTTGGGACTCTTTTGTTGTTGTTCCAAAGTGACATAATAAACCCGACAAGTAAGATTGAGTCAAGGGAGCAAAATAAAGGAGAAACTGTAGAATCAGGGGTCTGTTGGCTGTTTCTATCACTCGTATCTGCTATTCTCATCTTTTTCCACTGAGAAAGTCTCTGGGCTGTACTAGAACCATTTCCTCATAAATTCCGTTTTCTTGTTGCCCTTTCTTCTGTGGTGCTTATTTGGCTAGACTGCAGCCTTGGTGAAAATGATTATCTGCTTACTTTGTATCTGCATGAAAACAGCTGAATATTGTTGGGGAAGAGCACCCAGTTAATCTGTATGACATAGGTTAGGTCCGATGATGGTGACTGAAAACTCAGAATACACTGGCTTAAATAAGCAGAAGTTCTCTTTCTCATAAAAATCTAGATATATGGAAGGTCCAGGACTAGTGATTGTGATGGCTCCATGATCACCAAGGGTCTCAGCTGCTTCTGTCTTTTGCTCTTCTCTGTGTNGATGTTGTATATTTCATCTGTATAAGTTACATTTGTTTTTTTTAAAAAACATCTTCTAGTATTTCTCTCCTGTGTTCTTGTTTTCTTTTGAAACTTAGTATTTGAACTTAATTACAATGATTGGTTTAATATCTTTGTGATAATTCCATCATTGCCATCATTTCTAGGTCTGCTTCATTGACTTTTTTCTTGATTATGAGTCACATTTTCTTGCTTCTGGGCGTATCTAGTGATTTTTGATTGGATGTTGGACACTGTATTGTTGGACATTATTTTTGAATGTCTGGGATTTGTGTTGGGCTTTGTTTTAGTAAGCAGTTTCATTATTCGTGGTTTTGTTGGATCCTTTTAAGGTTTGTTTTTAATCTTTGCTAGAAAAGTGTTTTTATTCTAGGAAAAGTTTGGCCTTAGTGTTAGGTGTGGCTGTGGATTCTAGAGTCGCCGCTGTGTGTCCCAGGGAATCAGTGAGGACTATTTGTTGCCAGATAAATGATTCCCAGCCCAGTGTGAGATCTGGGAGCTAAACAGTTCTCAGCTAACCAGTTCTTTGTGTGACTTCATGGATTTTCACCCCCTCTTCTCTAGCACTTGCTCTATAATTTCTAGCTATTGCAGGTTCCCTGGACTTTGATCCATTTTCCCTCAGTTCAGAGCGAACCACCGTGTTCTGCCTGAGGTCTCACTCCCAGCTTTGTGTTCTCTGGTCTGGCACGTGTCTTCTGGTAGAATGCAGGGGTGATTCTCTCAATTTGTTTTCCTTCTCTTGGAGATCATAGTTTTACACAGTCTGTTGTCCAATATCAGAAAATAGGTTTTTCATATATTTTGTCCAATTTCCTGGTTATTTAAGGCCTGAGGATGAATTTTGTTCTTGTCACTTCCTCATGACTGGACGAGAAAGGCTTGTGTATGTTCTGGGAATTAATACCCAGAACTGCGTACTGCATGCTGAATTTATTATTTTCCTGGCCCAGTCGTAATGGAGGCTCTGGCTTCCAGTCTTCTATTCACTGAGACACGTAACCTAGGCCCGACAACCCGAGAACATTCCCGAGTGATTGCTATGAGACTCTGTGAAGTGAGAGTCATTTTACTGAATATATCACCCATATGCCATTGGCATCAAGCCTTTGGAGGTTCATTCCTGTGAAAGGTAATTCTGTAATCAAAGACTCATTGATCAAGTCATTTATTATATTGACATATTGTCAGCAAATACTGAGTTTCTGTCCTGTGCCATTTACTGACCTTGTTGGTAAAGCAGCGGTGAGGCACTTAGCCTTGGGTGATGCCTTGGTTAAAAGTGCTCTGTGGCTCAGACCTTTGGGGATCTGAGACAGACCAAGAGCTGATGACTGACAAATTCGTGACCTCTCCTCTGTTCCTTTGCAGCCCAGTAAGCGCTCTGCTACTGACCTGTGTGGCCGGAATGATGGAAACCTTAAGGTGATCTTTGCTGACGTAGAGATGGAGGATGCCACTGACTCTGGGCTCAGGGTCCGAGCTCAGCCTGGGGACTATGTGCTGGTGAAGGTAAGGAGTTCTTTTTGTGCTTTTGACTTGCGCTGTGAAATGGGAGTTGGATTGGATAATCTGAAGGAATGAAGTTTTTTTTCCTGGAGAAATTCTTTAGTAAGATAAAAATCTCTTCTCAAACCTGCCAATGCAAGGGCACTTGAATTAAATTTTAGACTACTCCTATAACTAGGCCTTCTGTTTTATTCTCTTCTCTCCTGCCCTGAAAGGATTATTTCTGGGAATTTAGTGAGGTTGGAATAATAGTAGCAAGTAGTTTTCTGCTGGAGAGAGGCCAGGAAGAGTAAGTTCTTACGTGAGTTGATAGTTCTCTTTGGCAGAGATGAGCATTCCCTTTGAGGTCTCTGATGCCCCAGACGTTCCTAACTTACAAGTTTCCTGCATCCCTTTCCTGGACTATAGGTCTAGTTGAATGGCTGTGGGATTTTTTCCTCTCATTTCACTGAAGATATTCCCCCTTCCTGAGTTCCTTCTCTCTTCTTTTCCTTCTTGTACTACCGCAGGTCTGCCACTGCCGTCTTCCCTTTTTTCCCTCGTGTCCACTTTGCCCCAGTGCCAGAGGCTGGCAGGACGTGTGCTGATGAGCTGGGCAGGAATACAAGTACTTTTCCAGCACTGATCTCTGAAGCATCTGCAAAAGAGAGGGGGCGAGAGGCTGATTCTTCTGCTGATGTCGTTCAGAGTTCTGTTCTCTGCCCTGGTCCTTGGTGCCTCACCCTCTGCTCTCCCGTCCTTGTTGCTTCACCTCCCACTTGACTCATCATAGGCGCCATGGTTCATGGCATGCAGCAGACGGAGTCTCATTTCCTTGGTGTGTAACTTCTGTAGGTTGGCCTGGAAAGTTTACCAGCGCTCAGAACTTTTCTGTCCATCTGACAAAATCAGTGATTTTGTAGGTTGGGGGCTTCCGTGATCTCATTCCTTTCTGGCCTTGTTCGGACAGGGGATTGTCTTACTTTCAGCATTGCCTAGAGGTTTCCTCAGGGGAGGAAGTCCTACTAGGTAGCAACCTGATTGATGTGGAAACAGTCTCTCATAGGCTTTTCCACTCGTTCGTTCTTTCTTTTTGACACTGTCTTATTTTCTTCATCTTCTGAATTTTTGCTTCTTTGATTTTCAGTTGATTTTTCATACCTCTTCCTATTCTCTTTCTACTATAAATAAAGGTTACTTGATAAAAGGGATGAGGTTTGTGGGTTGGATTATAATTTTAGTATGATATTCTTCTGTAAAATGGAAAAATTCCATTTGTCAAGAAAGACAGAAAGGTGATACTTGGGACTCTTTTGTTGTTGTTCCAAAGTGACATAATAAACCCGACAAGTAAGATTGAGTCAAGGGAGCAAAATAAAGGAGAAACTGTAGAATCAGGGGTCTGTTGGCTGTTTCTATCACTCGTATCTGCTATTCTCATCTTTTTCCACTGAGAAAGTCTCTGGGCTGTACTAGAACCATTTCCTCATAAATTCCGTTTTCTTGTTGCCCTTTCTTCTGTGGTGCTTATTTGGCTAGACTGCAGCCTTGGTGAAAATGATTATCTGCTTACTTTGTATCTGCATGAAAACAGCTGAATATTGTTGGGGAAGAGCACCCAGTTAATCTGTATGACATAGGTTAGGTCCGATGATGGTGACTGAAAACTCAGAATACACTGGCTTAAATAAGCAGAAGTTCTCTTTCTCATAAAAATCTAGATATATGGAAGGTCCAGGACTAGTGATTGTGATGGCTCCATGATCACCAAGGGTCTCAGCTGCTTC
Source organism: Oreotragus oreotragus (assembly GCA_006410675.1). Lineage (NCBI taxonomy): Eukaryota > Metazoa > Chordata > Mammalia > Artiodactyla > Bovidae > Oreotragus > Oreotragus oreotragus. The sequence continues at coordinate 50,818 of SJYX01016556.1, read as the reverse complement.
TGTCTTTTGCTCTTCTCTGTGTGGCCTCCATTCTCAAGGTCATCTTATGATTCAAGATGGTTGTTGCAGCAACCATGTCCATATCCTAGCTTGTAGGAAGCAGGAAGAAGAGAGGTGAAAGGCCTGCCCTCTTCCTTTCAAGACACTTTGCAGAAGTTGCACAAAAAGGCTGCAAAGAAGTTGAGAAGTATGGTCTTCGTTCTGAATGACCACGTGCCCAGTTAAAAATGGGAAATTCTGTTACTGAGGAGGAAGAAGAGAACTGTTGGGGGACAAGAAACAGTCTCTTCACAGAAACCAACTGCACTCAGTTCACATTTATGCCATAAAGTTCAAATTGAACGCTAAGCATGGCCCTGAAATCCTAATTTTACAGTATCTTCCCAGTAAATCACTGCAGATGGTGATTGCAGCCATGAAATTAAAAGACGCTTACTCCTTGGAAAGGAAAGTTATGACCAACTTAGATAGCATATTAAAAAGCAGAGACATTACTTTGCCAACAAAGGTCCATCTAGTCAAGGCAATGCTTTTTCCAGTGGTCATGTATGGATGAGAGTTGGACTATAAAGAAAGCTGAGCACTGAAGAATTGATACTTTTGAACTGTGTTGTTGGAGAAGACTCTTGAGAGTCCCTTGGACTGCAAGGAGATCCAACCAGTCCATCCTAAAGGAGATCAGTCCTTGGTGTTCATTGGTAGGACTGATTTTGAAGTTGAAACTCTAATACTTGGGCCACCTGATGCGAAGAGCTGACTCATTTGAAAAGACCCAGCTGCTGGGAGGGATTGGGGGCAGGAGGAGAAGGGGAGGACAGAGGATGAGATGGCTGGATGGCATCACCGACTCAATGGACATGGGTTTGGGTGGACTCTGGGAGTTGGTGATGGACAGGGAGGCCTGGCGTGCTGCGGTTCATGGGGTCACAAAGAGTCGGACATGACTGAGCGACTGGACTGAGCTCTTCATTCTCCCTAAATCTTCACTCATGTCTTTAAATTCTAGTCTCAGCTGATGTCTTTGTCTCGTCTTGGATAGAGAAAATAGATGCAGTCGCGTGACGTCTCCCTGCCTCATCGTTGTTTGCACCCACTCAGGCGCATCTCCGCCTGTCCCTGCTGTCTGCTCATGTGGGCTGTGTAGGAAGTGTCTGCATCTTCTGTCACACTGCTGCTTGTGCTTTTTGCTTCCATCCCTTCACATCCTCTCCAGATTTGCATTTTTCTTCTTTCTCTCTTGTGTCCTAAACTTAATGTGGCCAAAATAGAATGAATTCTTCCCACTTTCCTGCAATTTTCTTCTTTTGAAGCCTCTTCCATCTCAGCAAATAGCACCACTCAGTTGCTAAAACCAAATATATAGGAATCATTCTAGATATTTATTTTCTTGTACTCCCCTTCAGTAGTTCATCGGTTTCAGGTCTACCTATGGAATGTATCTTGGATCTCTTTCTTTCTCTAAGCTGTCGTCTTGGTTAGCTTAGATTAGAGCAGCCTTTTCACAAGTTTTCTTGTTTCTGTATTTTGAAAGTGAATTATTTTATTGAAGCATATCATAAATGTAGAAAATTGTACAAAAGTGTACTTAATACTTGATGAATCATCACAAAGTGACCCTACCTATGTGACTGCCTCCTGAATAAAAAAACAATATTTTCAGAACCTCCAAAACCCCCCTTATGTTCCTACCATATTCTTCTTCCCTCCATCGTAATTTTTAATACCATAGTTCAGTTTTGCTTATTTTTGAAATAAAATTGAATCATACAGTGTTGATCTTTGATAACATGGATATTGTGCAGTTCATCTATGATAATATTTATCCATATTATATGAATATACCACAATTTATATATTATACTTTTGATGGCCATTTTGGTTGTTTTCCAGTTTGGAGTTATTATGAATAGAGCTGCTGTGTATGTGTTACAGTGCATTTCTATACAGTATATTGTTTGAAATTGCTAGGAAACTGGGTATATATAATAGAAAGAGCCAAAATGATTATACCGTCTTGCACTCCCACCAACAGTACCGAGTATTTCAGAGGCTTTGTATTCCTGCTTTCATTCTTGCCCTCCTCTAGTCTTTCTGCCCCATAGCAGTCAGTTTGATCTTTCTAAATCAGATCACTCACTCATCTGCTTAAGCCCTCCAGTGGTTTCTCACTGGAGCCACAGGGTGTCCAAGGCCTCTTTTGGTCTTTCCCAGCTACCTTTCCAACCTCATGTCCTCTGTCCTCTTTTTATTCTCTTTCCTCTAGTCTTGGTGGCCTCTTTTTTGGCCTCTCAGACTTAGTTCTAGTGTTAGGGACTTTGAAAATGCTGTGTCACTTAGGAGAGTCTTGATTTTTGCCTGGCTGCCTTGTTTTAAACCTTCCAAATTCTCTTAAATGTCACCTCCTTGAAAAGCTCACTAGTGCTGAAAACAACTTCCCTCTGCCTTGCTCTTGTCACTGTTTGGGTATTAGCCATTTTATCTTCATCAATTCAGTTCAGTCACTTAGTCGTGTCCGACTGTTTGCGCCCTAATGGACTGCAGCAAACGAGGCCTCCCTGTCCATCTCCAACTCTGGGAGTTTATCAAACTCATGTCCATTGAGTCAGTGACGGCATCGAACCATCTTGCTCTCTGTCTTCCCCTTGTCCTCCCACCTTCAATCTTTCCCAGCATCAGGGTCTTTTCAAGAGTCAGTTCTTCGCATCAGGTGGCCAAAGTATTGGAGTTTCAGCTTCAACATCAGTCCTTCCAATGAATATTCAAGACTGATTTCCTTTAGGATGGACTGGTTGGGTCTCCTTGAAGTCCAAGACTCTCAAGAGTCTTCTCCCAACACCACAGTTCAAAAGCATCAATTCCTCGGCACTCAGCTTCCTTCATAGTCCAACTCTCACATCCATACATGACTACTGGAAAAACCATATAGCCTTGACTAGATGGACCTTTGTTGGCAAAGTAACATCTCTGCTTTTTAATATGCTGTCTAGGTTGGTCATAACTTTTCTCCCAAGGAGTAAGTGTCTTTTAATTTCATGGCTGCAGTCACCATCTGCAGTGATTTTGGAGACCCAAAAAAAATGAAGTCTGTCACTGTTTCCATGGTTTCCCCTTCTATTTGCCATGAAGTTATGGGACTGGAAGCCATGATCTTTGTTTCCTGAATGTTGAGCATTAAGCCAACTTTTTCACTTTCCTCTTTCACTTTAATCAAGAGGCTCTTTAGTTCTTCACTTTCTGCTATATAGGCGGTGTCATCTGCATATCTGAGGTTATTCCCGGCAATCTTGATTCCAGCTGTGCTTCATGCAGCCCAGCGTTTCTCATGATGTACTCTGCATATAAGTTAAATAAGCAGGGTGACAATATATAGTTTCGACGTACTCCTTTCCCTATTTGGAACCAGTCTGTTGTTCCATGTCCAGTTCTAACTGTTGCTTCCTGACCTGCATACAGATTTCTCAAGAGGTAGGTCAGGTGGTCTGGTATTCCCATCTCTTTTANAAGAGTCGGACATGACTGAGCGACTGGACTGAGCTCTTCATTCTCCCTAAATCTTCACTCATGTCTTTAAATTCTAGTCTCAGCTGATGTCTTTGTCTCGTCTTGGATAGAGAAAATAGATGCAGTCGCGTGACGTCTCCCTGCCTCATCGTTGTTTGCACCCACTCAGGCGCATCTCCGCCTGTCCCTGCTGTCTGCTCATGTGGGCTGTGTAGGAAGTGTCTGCATCTTCTGTCACACTGCTGCTTGTGCTTTTTGCTTCCATCCCTTCACATCCTCTCCAGATTTGCATTTTTCTTCTTTCTCTCTTGTGTCCTAAACTTAATGTGGCCAAAATAGAATGAATTCTTCCCACTTTCCTGCAATTTTCTTCTTTTGAAGCCTCTTCCATCTCAGCAAATAGCACCACTCAGTTGCTAAAACCAAATATATAGGAATCATTCTAGATATTTATTTTCTTGTACTCCCCTTCAGTAGTTCATCGGTTTCAGGTCTACCTATGGAATGTATCTTGGATCTCTTTCTTTCTCTAAGCTGTCGTCTTGGTTAGCTTAGATTAGAGCAGCCTTTTCACAAGTTTTCTTGTTTCTGTATTTTGAAAGTGAATTATTTTATTGAAGCATATCATAAATGTAGAAAATTGTACAAAAGTGTACTTAATACTTGATGAATCATCACAAAGTGACCCTACCTATGTGACTGCCTCCTGAATAAAAAAACAATATTTTCAGAACCTCCAAAACCCCCCTTATGTTCCTACCATATTCTTCTTCCCTCCATCGTAATTTTTAATACCATAGTTCAGTTTTGCTTATTTTTGAAATAAAATTGAATCATACAGTGTTGATCTTTGATAACATGGATATTGTGCAGTTCATCTATGATAATATTTATCCATATTATATGAATATACCACAATTTATATATTATACTTTTGATGGCCATTTTGGTTGTTTTCCAGTTTGGAGTTATTATGAATAGAGCTGCTGTGTATGTGTTACAGTGCATTTCTATACAGTATATTGTTTGAAATTGCTAGGAAACTGGGTATATATAATAGAAAGAGCCAAAATGATTATACCGTCTTGCACTCCCACAAACAGTACCTGAGTATTTCAGAGGCTTTGTATTCCTGCTTTCATTCTTGCCCTCCTCTAGTCTTTCTGCCCCATAGCAGTCAGTTTGATCTTTCTAAATCAGATCACTCACTCATCTGCTTAAGCCCTCCAGTGGTTTCTCACTGGAGCCACAGGGTGTCCAAGGCCTCTTTTGGTCTTTCCCAGCTACCTTTCCAACCTCATGTCCTCTGTCCTCTTTTTATTCTCTTTCCTCTAGTCTTGGTGGCCTCTTTTTTGGCCTCTCAGACTTAGTTCTAGTGTTAGGGACTTTGAAAATGCTGTGTCACTTAGGAGAGTCTTGATTTTTGCCTGGCTGCCTTGTTTTAAACCTTCCAAATTCTCTTAAATGTCACCTCCTTGAAAAGCTCACTAGTGCTGAAAACAACTTCCCTCTGCCTTGCTCTTGTCACTGTTTGGGTATTAGCCATTTTATCTTCATCAATTCAGTTCAGTCACTTAGTCGTGTCCGACTGTTTGCGCCCTAATGGACTGCAGCAAACGAGGCCTCCCTGTCCATCTCCAACTCTGGGAGTTTATCAAACTCATGTCCATTGAGTCAGTGACGGCATCGAACCATCTTGCTCTCTGTCTTCCCCTTGTCCTCCCACCTTCAATCTTTCCCAGCATCAGGGTCTTTTCAAGAGTCAGTTCTTCGCATCAGGTGGCCAAAGTATTGGAGTTTCAGCTTCAACATCAGTCCTTCCAATGAATATTCAAGACTGATTTCCTTTAGGATGGACTGGTTGGGTCTCCTTGAAGTCCAAGACTCTCAAGAGTCTTCTCCCAACACCACAGTTCAAAAGCATCAATTCCTCGGCACTCAGCTTCCTTCATAGTCCAACTCTCACATCCATACATGACTACTGGAAAAACCATATAGCCTTGACTAGATGGACCTTTGTTGGCAAAGTAACATCTCTGCTTTTTAATATGCTGTCTAGGTTGGTCATAACTTTTCTCCCAAGGAGTAAGTGTCTTTTAATTTCATGGCTGCAGTCACCATCTGCAGTGATTTTGGAGACCCCCAAAAAATGAAGTCTGTCACTGTTTCCATGGTTTCCCCTTCTATTTGCCATGAAGTTATGGGACTGGAAGCCATGATCTTTGTTTCCTGAATGTTGAGCATTAAGCCAACTTTTTCACTTTCCTCTTTCACTTTAATCAAGAGGCTCTTTAGTTCTTCACTTTCTGCTATATAGGCGGTGTCATCTGCATATCTGAGGTTATTCCCGGCAATCTTGATTCCAGCTGTGCTTCATGCAGCCCAGCGTTTCTCATGATGTACTCTGCATATAAGTTAAATAAGCAGGGTGACAATATATAGTTTCGACGTACTCCTTTCCCTATTTGGAACCAGTCTGTTGTTCCATGTCCAGTTCTAACTGTTGGTTCCTGACCTGCATACAGATTTCTCAAGAGGTAGGTCAGGTGGTCTGGTATTCCCATCTCTTTTAGAATTTTCCACAGTTTATTGTGATCCACACAGTCGAAGGCTTTGGCATAGTCAATAAAGCAGAAATAGATGTTTTTCTGGAACTCCCTTGCTTTTTCCATGATCCAGCGAATGTTGGCAATTTGATCTCTGGATCCTTTTTCCTCTGGTTCCTTTTCTAAATCCAGCTTGAACATCTGGAAGTTCACGGTTCATATACTGCTGAAGCCTAGCTTGAAGAATTTTGAGCATTACTTTGCTAGCATGTGAAATGAGTGCAATTGTACAATAGTTTGAACATTCTTTGGCGTTGCATGTCTTCGGGATTGGAATGAAAACTGACCTTTTCCAGTTCTGTGGCCATTACTGAGTTTTACAAATTTGCTGGCATATTGAATGCAGCACTTTTTGACAGCATCATCTTTTAGGATTTGAAATAGCTCAACTGGAATTCCATCACTAGCTTTGTTCGTAGTAATGCATCTTGACACACTAGCTTTGTTCGTAGTAATGCATCTTGACACAATAAATGTCTTAGGAATGTGTTTGACTGGTACAGCCTGGGTCACAGCTGCCTTGGCTTGGGAGGGCAGTGTCTGTGGTGGGCTTCCCAGGTGGCACTAGTGGTAAAGGACCCGTCTGCCAATGCAAGAGGTGCAAGAGACTCGGGTTTGATCCCTGGGTCTGGAAGATCCCCTGGAGGAGGACATGACAACCCACTCCAGTATTCTTGCCTGGAGAATCCCATGGACAGAGGACTTTGGCAGTTCATAGGGTCGCAGAGTCAGAAGCGACTGTCGTGACTTACCACGCACGCATGTCTCTGTTAGGCAGCTCGTACATGAGTCTTAGGGTTGCCTCTGGGNAAGATCCCCTGGAGGAGGACATGACAACCCACTCCAGTATTCTTGCCTGGAGAATCCCATGGACAGAGGACTTTGGCAGTTCATAGGGTCGCAGAGTCAGAAGCGACTGTCGTGACTTACCACGCACGCATGTCTCTGTTAGGCAGCTCGTACATGAGTCTTAGGGTTGCCTCTGGGAAAGACCATCTCCCAGGAGAAAAGGGAGTAGTGGCCGTTTGGGACTGACCTATTTTGGACTTCTTAAATCATATACATTAGTATTGTATCGGACGTCTCTGGGGGCATAGAGGAGCTTTGCAGTCTCGAGATGCTGGCCTGAAATCTCCCATTAGATTCCATTTGGTGGCCTCTCCTTTGGGCCATTCACATTGCGTCCCTGTAGTTCAGTCCCAGTTACCTTGCCGCCTTCTGATTGGTTTTCTTTCAGATCACCTCAGCCAGTTCTCAGACACTTAAAGGACATGTTCTCTGCAAGACCACTCTGAAGGACTCCACAGCACATTGCTGACCTGAGTGGTTGACGTCAGTCCTTTCTGGCAGGAAGAGAAATAGGACTGGTCACTAAGGAAGGACGAAGCTTTGGAGCCAAGCCTCAAGTGGTGAAGCAACTTTCTATGAAATGGAAAATGCATTTCTTTGCTGCTTTGTGAACAGCTTTTACAGTCATTAAATTTACCTCAAGTAGTTCATTTTAGTCTACTTTTACTTCATTTTTGCCTTGGTGAGTGTCTCTGAGATTTTCCCTGGTTTCCCAGCCCAGTTTATTGTGGGCTGTAGCACTTCTCTGGTTTTCCCTCACGTGCCCTAGGAATTGGAGACTAAAGGCGCAGGGACGGTGGAGAGAACCATTTACTTAGGAAAACCTCCTCTAGATCTTTCTAACATTTTGGTTTGATAACATTGACTCAGCTACCTGTCTCCTCACTTTATTTTACCTGAGAAGTTCCCTCATGGACCCTTTTTTTTTAAGCTTGTCAGATTATTCTTTGTCTTCAGGGGTTTTCCTCGTGGCTCAGAGGGTAAAGTGTCTGCCTTCAATGTGGGAGACCTGGGTTCGATCCCTGGGTTGGGAAGATCCCCTGGAGAGGAAATGGCAACCCACTCCAGTATTCTTGCCAGGAGAATCCCACAGACGGAGAAGCCTGATAGGCTACAGTCCACGGGGTCGCAAAGAGTTGGACATGCCTGAGCGACTTCACTTTCACTGACAGCATTTGGAGTTTAGAAAACATCATTACCTTCTAGTAGGCTCTGAGGAGTCATTATTGGCTCCTTAATCTGCCAAGATTATGTCGTTCTATGGGGATCATGTGAAAAAATCCAAAAGATGGTGGTATAGAATATTTGGAGTCAGAAGGACTTTGGTCTGAGTTCCTGCTCCATTGCTTCAGAGTTGTGTGAACTTGAGTAGTTATTTTATTATTTATCTGTGCCTTGATTTTCTCATGTGACATGGGATAATAATACAATGTTTATCTCATCTGGAGTTCAGTGAGATTGTACTTGTGAGGAACTTAGCACTGTCTGTGGAACACAGTAAAATCTTAACAGATGAAGAGTGATCACTGAACGATTTTGCTTCTAAAACACACTGTGTATATTAAGATATGCCTTTTTACCTCTTCCCACTGACCTGCATGGCAACCTTTAGGATTCCCAGGCTGGGAACCTCTTCCATACCAGTTGGCATGCCTTGAGGGAGTTGATTTCTGTCCTCAGGATCCATCTTCTGGGACTTCCCTGGTGGTCCAGTGGCTAAGACTCTGAGCTCCCAATGCAGAGGACCCAGGTTTGATCCCTGGTCAGGGAGCTAGATCCCACATGCCACAATGAAGGTTGAAGATTCTGCATGCTGCAACTAAGACTTGTTGCAGCCAAATAAAAATAGATAAATATTAAAAAAAAAATCCATCTTCTACTCGAGAAATATTTGTTATGGCTCTTCACCTCAGTTCTTTATTCAGAAGACATGCAAAACTTTTGGAAATTTTATTTTACTTTTTATGAAAAAGTAAATCATACATGTGGTAAATAGTTCAAACAATATAACAGGTATCTGTAATTGGTCAGTTTCCTGCCTTTTACTTTTTTCCTGGATCAGAAAAGGCCAGCATTTGGGACTTCTCTGGTCCAGAGGGTAAGACTGCAGTCACATTGCAGAGGGCCTGGATTTGATCCCTGATTGGGGAACTAGATCCTGCATGCATGCTGTAACTGAGAAGTCTCACATGCCACAACTAAGACCCAGTACGGCCAAAATAAATAATAAATAAACAGACAAATAATCATTAAAAAAAGAATGGTGCCTAACAGTAGGTGAAAGGGAGAAGTGAAAGTGTTAATTACTCAGTCGTGTCCAACTCTTTGCAACCCTATGGACTGTAGCCCGCCAGGCTCTCTCCATGCAGTTTTGCAGGCAAGAATACTGGAGTGGGTGGCCGTGTCCTGCTCCAGGGTATCTTCCTTACCCAAGGATTGAACTTGCATCTCTTGCATTTCCTGAGGTGAATTCTTTACCACTATGTCACCTGGGAAGCCCTTAATGGTTGCTTTGAGGATTATAAGCCTTTCGAAGCATCTTTTGGGCAAACTTCTTTCTCAGTCACTTGATCTTAAGCTCTGCGAAATTCTTCCACTTTTTCTTAAGGGTTTCTGGCACAGCAGAAACCTTCTTTTTCTTCTCTTTTGCACCCTCCGTGGTTTCAGCCGGGAAAGAGGCTAAAAATACATCTTAATGCACTGTGTACTCCTTAACATAGATTTATAATTTTTGTTTTACTTAATTCACTTCTGAATCATACAGGGTAAAGAAAGAGGAGTTACTATTGATTTTCAGAGACTCACATTTGCACTCAGATTTAAATAAAGGAAAATTAGGTTCCTCCTCTTAATGGGAAGTGGCTGGGTTCCTGAAGAGTATGTGGGATGGCAGGTCTTGGTGCCATCTTTGGAATATAGTCTGCCACAGATCTCATGGCAAGAGAAAGAGTTTGGTGATGAGTTGGGAGAGTTGAAAAAAGCTGGGAACCTAGTGTAGATGAAATATTGTCAGGGAGGGACAGACTGGTCTAATATGAGATGAGATGGGAATGGTTGGCTTTAGGTGCATTGTCCAGAACCTTTGAGGCCTGGTGGATTTTATTTAAATACAGTGGGGAGGCATTGGATGGTTTTTAATTTTTAAAATTTTTAAATATTTTTGACTTTCAGAGAAGTGGCAAAGTGAGTTCATAGAGCATTCTCCTAAGCATCACACAGCACAGTGTTTATTTGTCAGAGCTAGGAAATTAATATTGGCACATTGCTGTTTTCTAAGAGCAAAACTTCATTCATATTTCACCAGCTTTTCCTCTAATGCATGTACCTTTCTATTCCAGAATCCAACTGAAGATACCACGTTGCATTTAGTTGGCATGTCTCCTTAGTCTCTTGTGATTTGTGAAAGTTACTCAGTCTTCCCTTGTTTTTTGTGACTGATGCTTCTGAAGAGTACTAGTCACAAATTCTCAGTTTGGATTTTTCTGGTATTTTCTTAGGATTAGTATCTTTATTATCAAATCATACCAGAGTGTACATGATATAAGCATCATTGTTGAAGTTAATCTTTTATCACCTACTAGATGGTAGGGATTAAGCCCAAACTCCAACGTGAGGGGTTATTTACATGTATTATTTGGAATTCTATAGGAAAAATGCCTCTTTTCCCCAATTTATGAATTTATTCCATCATTTATGTCAGAATGGACTCGTGGGTGTTTTATATATTGGTTTATACTCTGATATTTATTTAATTTTGCTCCAATTGATCTCAGTTTGGGCATTGGGAGCTCTTTCAGGTTGACTCTTGTGCCCTTTTATTTTTCTTAGTTTTTGTTAATGTTTTGTTTCATGTTTTTAAATCAACTTTAAATTTTAAATTAGTTTTACAGAGTTATTGCAAAAATGGTGCAGAGAGTTTCTCTATACACTGTACCCAGTTCTCCCTATTCTGATATTTTATTATGGTTCATTTGTTACAATTAATAAATCAGTTTTTCCCTAATCTCTTTTTGTTTTTCCAGAATCCCATCTGGGAGGCCACATTACAATCATATCTCTTTAGGCTCCTCTTGACTCAGACTTGTAATTTTGATGACATTGATAGTTTTGAAGAGAACTGGTCAGATATTTTGCAGTGTCCCTCAGTTGGGATTTGTTTTGTTTTTCTCGTGTTTAGATTGGAATTACGTGTTTTGGGAAGGAAGACCACGAAGATAAAATCCCGTTCTCATTCCATCATAAGGGTACATACTGTTAACATGATTTATCACTGTTTATTCTAACCTTGATCACTTGGCTTCAGGTAGTGTTTGTCAGAGTTTTTCATTGTACACTTGCTCTTTTTTTCCCTTTCCATACTGTGCTCTTTGGAGAAAAGTCACCATGTGCAGCTGAAGCTTAGTGAATGGAAGTTAGGCCCTACCTCCTCAAGGGCGCAGTAGCTGTGCCAATCATTTTGGCTTCTTCTGCACAGGAGATTTGCCTGTTCTCACCTGTATATTTACTGAATCATTTATTTATATTAGTATAGGCTGCTAGATATTTAGCATTCTGCGGGTTATAATCCAGTTGTTCAGTCGCTAAGTCGTGTCTGACTCTCTGCGACGCTGTGGACCGCAGCACGCCAGGCTCCTCTGTCCTCCCCTAGCTCCCAGAGTTTGCTCAGATTCATGTCCATTGAGTTGGTGGTGCGCTCTAACCACCTTATCCTCTGCTTCCCCCTTCTCCTTTTGCCTTCAGTCTTTCTGAGCATCAGGGTCTTTTCCAACGAGTTGGCTCTTCCCATCAGGTGGCTGAAGTATCAGAGCTTCAGCTTCAGCACCTCTTCTAATGAATAGTCAGGATTGATAATCCAATACTCCTTTTTATATTTCATTGGCCAGATTGTTTCAGCTCTGGAAGCTCTTTCTCTTCACTTCTGCCTTTGTATGAGTTGCCTTCTTCCTTGCATCTGAGCTGTTCTGGGTCATTTTTCGTATTTCGTTTCTAGTCCTAGAATTAGCCATTTCTCCAAGGGGACTGATTAGGTTCCTTTGATAAAGAATGGTATAGAAATCAACATCTGGATACTAGATATACTCGTTGCTAATGTGATTTGGAAGGTTTCTTGTTTTTTATTTATTAAAAATTTTTCTTATGTGTACCTTCTTTTTTTAAGTCTTTATTGAATTAGTTACAATATTGCTTCTGTTTTATGTTTTGATTTTTTGGCTGTGTGGGATGTGGGAGCTTAGCTCTTCCACCAGGGATCAAACCCTCACCTGCATTGGGAGGCAAAGTCTTAACCACTGGATCACAAGGGAAGTCCCATTTTTTGTTTTTTAAATGGAAGTGGAATTCACATAACATAAAATTAACTAAGTTAAAGGAGACAGTTTAGTGGCACAATGTTCAACTACAGCCTCTATCTGGTTCCAAACCATCACTCCGGAATAGAACCCCATACCCATTAAGAGTGTGATTGGGTCTTTGTCTTGTGCGGTGCTGTCCCTTGCTGTAAGGCACTGGCCTTGCTTCCCTTTCTGATCTTTTGTGTCTAACAACCTGAGCTGTTTTGGTTCCGGAGCACGTAGTTGTGCAAGACACTGGCATAGGGCAGAGAGTCTCTGCCTGGTATAGAGTTCAGAGTTGAGATTCTCATTATCCCTGTTGTATATTTTTCTGGGTTTCTCTGCATTTACTGACCTAACATTGATTGGCTTTCCTCTTAGAGNTTTGTGTCTAACAACCTGAGCTGTTTTGGTTCCGGAGCACGTAGTTGTGCAAGACACTGGCATAGGGCAGAGAGTCTCTGCCTGGTATAGAGTTCAGAGTTGAGATTCTCATTATCCCTGTTGTATATTTTTCTGGGTTTCTCTGCATTTACTGACCTAACATTGATTGGCTTTCCTCTTAGAGCCACTTGGCTTGGCCTGTAGTCTCTGAGCTGGGATCTAGATCTCTTGCTGCCCTGTTTATGGTATTATCAGACTCTGATTTGCTCTGTTCCACCCGCTTTTAGCATTTGGACTGTGCCCTTCGGTTTTTAACATGTGACGATGGGGAAGAAGGATTCTAGCCCCTGTGTGATTTTCATCTTGGGCCAATGGACAGAAGAGAATGTTTGGCATTTGGGGAGGGGAGGCCTGAGTTATGGGAAGAAAAGTCTTAATCATTGTCAAGATTGTTCCCTAGAGCACTCTGTAAAGTAATCCTGAGTTTTGTGGCCTCATCACTCATATTACTAATTTTTTGTCCTCAGTAAGAAGTGCTTTTACTAGTCATAAACACACAATGGAACTCCTGTTTGTAAGAATTAAAGATACATCACTTTTTTTTTTTTTCTGCATGAAAACAGGTTATTTATTGGTGAGATAATTAGAAAAGTTCCCCCTATCCCTGGATTCCTGCCTTTCTTACACTTGTTAATTCAGGGTATTGTTGGTGAAATTCCAAAGCATAGCTGGACATGTTGAGAACACTAACTCTACTTAATTCCTTAGTCAAAAAGATGTCTTTTCCACTGTGTTTCATAGAGAGGGATTACAGAGTATCTTTGCTTTCATTCTGAAACATTCCTGGCTTCCGGTGCTGGGTTTAGTTTGTGGCTTGAAAATCATTCTGTGGGGGAGACAAAAGACAGCTAGTTATACTCTTAAATACATAAGCTGGTGCAGGCACAGCCTGAGGCAGCCAGTGTCCTCCATCCCCCTGACCGCAGCACTGGCTTTAAGGATGGGGATGTGAAGCAGTTCAGGCCAATGGGAGCCCCAGATGTTACTTCTGGATGGCTTTCATTTGTTATTCCAGAAACAGGGTGAAGTTCCTGGCAGTGAGGGACCCCCAATGCAGAGCCAAAATAGAGCCCACCCCAAAGCATTGAGAGTCAAGAGATGGATTCTGGTGTCACATTTGGGCCACTGCTGGAGTTAGCACCAACCTTGGATGTTAGGACCAATAATTCTGTGTTGTTGCTTGAACCAGTTTTGGTTGAGCTTCCTGTCACTTGCAGCTGAAACACAATTGGCGTTCATCTGATCCAGTCCCTTAACTGGGGCGGAATGGGGGAGGCTAAGTGATATGTCCGGGCCCCTCATAGTTACGGAGCCTAAGAGTAGGAGGTAGAAAGCTAACGTTGAGGCAAGTGCTGATTTTACCAACCTCTACACTGTAGTAATTGCTTTGGTCACAGATTCATGGACTTTGGGGGATTAAGTAAAAATTGGAATGTAAGACTTCTGAAATGTGAGCCAATGTGAAAGAAATTAACGTTTTCCCAGTCAGATGGCATACTCATTAGACATGTTTATCAAGAATGGAACATTGTAAGGGTGATGGAGATTCTAAACTTCTTTACTCTCTTGTATATCTTCTCCACTTCCACCCTCTCACTGTTTTCCTGGTGGCAAATTTACATAAAGCTTCCATCCTTTTAACTGTTTTTCGGAAAGCAAGTTCTCTTTTCAGTTTTCCCTAAGTGTGAGGTTAGATAGATGGGAAGGAGGGGAAATCTAAGTCGGGGTCGTAAAGAACAAGAGGCTTTAGTCACAAGGCGACAGTGTGGATGAGTCAGGAATACGTAGCGGGGATGCAGGGCTTCCCCGCGGCCCAGTGGTAAAGAATCTGCCTGCCAGTGCAGGAGACGTGAGTTCGATACCTGGCTTGGAAAGATCCGTTGGAGGAGGAAATGACAACACATTCCAGTATTCTTGCCTGGAAAATCCCATGGACGGAGGAGCATGGGGTTGCAAAGAGCTGGACTTGACTGGGCATGTGTGCACGTGTTTCCAGTCTCAGGGTTAGAACTTACATGGTAACGAAAGGGACAGTAGGCAGTGAATCTGCTTAGGAAAGTCTAGGGAGACTGGATGGAGCTGGTGAGGCAGCCAAACAGACTGATGCCAGGGCCCACTGGCCTTCTTCATTACTCTGAAGACTGAAGTGCAGAGTGGACTTTAATGTGAGAGGGAAATGTTTATATTTCTTTTCTCTTACCGATTTAAGCACTTGAAGCTTGGCACTGTTTAGAGAATTTGGGATTGCTCCTAGTGGAATATTCCATTGATTTACATTTCCTGAAAAAAAGAAGGCACATCTTATGGTGTGAGTTGAAAGAAACAATGGCTAGGCTGGGTTGTTTTAACCACAGTCAACTGGAGAATGTCTCTGGGCAGGGTGTGGCTCTAGGGGAAATCTCTCCCCCACCCCTTCAACAGAGGGATCTGAGTTAAGACACAGTTTCTCCCAGTCTTGCTGTGTGTGAGGGTGAGTTCTCAAGGCCCCTAGAGCCAACTGAATCTGATGGGTATACTTGATACCAAGAGATATGCTGGCATGCCTGCTCTCTTTCTCTTAAGAAACCAGAAGAATTAAGCCTTGCTGTTTTGGTTTCATTTGCAATACATCAACCCCTCTAGAGTTCATCAGTAATATGCATAGATGGCATTTTGTGCCCTATCTCTTGATGATCATCAGGGTTATGAGTCATACTCCTAAGTTTCTCAGACTCTGTTATCTATGTGACTAGGTGACATTGTCCATGACTCCTTCCTCTAAGTGGCATAATGCTGTTCTGAAGACACCTAGTGGGCTGTATTTCATTTGGACCGGGAGAAGAGACATTTGGATTTGGGTTTCATGTTTTGCCATCTCAAGATGCTGCGGTCCCTATCTGAGAATTAAAAACGTGCTCCAGTCCCGCAGTGACCAGATGACACTCTGCTCGCTGCCGCGGCACAGGCTGCAGTGTGCTGTCCTGTCCCTTCCTTTCAGTGACACTCACTTTTCTGGTGTTCACGTTACTAGTTCCACATACCGGTAACAGCAAATAGAAGTTTCTTCAGAACTTCACGTAGCACGTCTCTTTCTTCCTCCTCCTGAAAGAGTTGGGTGGAGTGTTTTTCTTAGTACATCTGCTAGCCTCCCGGCTAGTCCTCACATAGTGGAAAGTGGTCTTGGGTTCCTCTGGACATGTGGGCTTTTTTTTTTTTCTTTCTAGTACTGGACAAGGCTTTGTGGGCAGGTGGATCTCAGTCTATCCCTCAGGCCTCTAATTCTTTGGGGATTTTCAAAGGCCTTTCAAGTAGGTTTTTGATGCCTTGGGTGGCTCCTTGGCCAGGGTTTCTTGGGCTCCTGTTGTGTTCCAGACATTGCTGTAGGCACTGAGATGCAGCTGTGTGCCCTCAGGCCAAATGCAGTTTCAGTAGTTCGGGAGGATGGACTGTGCTCTTTGGGATCCATCCCGAGTCCCTCTTGGGTCTGGTGCTCTGCTTACCTCCCTTCTTTTCCATTCCCCTCAGTAGGACTAGGACTCCACGCTGCCTACCCTTTGCACATCCTGTTTCCTCTCCCTGGTCTACACCTTTGCTCCCTGGTAAACTCCTGCTCCTTCAGGGCTGAGTTCAGGCGGCATTTTCTCAGTGAACCCACGGTCTGCCTACCAGTTCATGCTCTCTGCCCTCTGTCTTTTTCATGCTCAGTTGATAGCTATTGCATCAGTGTGTGTTCCCTGTCAGGTGGGTAGTTACATGAGGTCAGGGTTCATGCCTTCTGTGATGCTTCCCCTGCACAGAGCTTGGCCCAGTACAGATAAGGTGAAGCCACCCGGGCTTACACTGACTCCCAGAGGCTGCCTCTCAGCTGGCATCCCCCTGTCTCAGGGCTGACACCTGGGACATAGACATAAGGCTGTTCGCCTCTGAGTGCGTATTGTGTGCCTCCAGCCAGACTCTTAATGATAGGGCGTAATTTATATATGGTTTTAATCTGTCCCTGTCCTCCTACTTAAACTGGAGTGTCACTCCCGGAATCTGGGACCTCACCATTGTTTCATGTTACAGATTTAGGGTCAGACATGTAGTGATGCTCACTAAATGTTTGTTGAATGAAATTATGTGTGTGTGGAAGATCAAATATCATAAAGGTGGGGGTAGTGAGATGTTCTGGTGAGCCAGGGCGTAATTAGAAGCCACATCATTTTTTCTTCCTTTCTGTGGACCCTCAAGACTTCCTGGTATATCCGAATCACCCAACACAAAGAGCATAGATTCTAGGCCTTCCTTTAGGTCATTGACTGAGGTCATTGAACAGAGAGTCTCTGCCTGGTATAGAGTTCAGAGTTGAGATTCTCATTATCCCTGTTGTATATTTTTCTGGGTTTCTCTGCATTTACTGACCTAACATTGATTGGCTTTCCTCTTAGAGCCACTTGGCTTGGCCTGTAGTCTCTGAGCTGGGATCTAGATCTCTTGCTGCCCTGTTTATGGTATTATCAGACTCTGATTTGCTCTGTTCCACCCGCTTTTAGCATTTGGACTGTGCCCTTCGGTTTTTAACATGTGACGATGGGGAAGAAGGATTCTAGCCCCTGTGTGATTTTCATCTTGGGCCAATGGACAGAAGAGAATGTTTGGCATTTGGGGAGGGGAGGCCTGAGTTATGGGAAGAAAAGTCTTAATCATTGTCAAGATTGTTCCCTAGAGCACTCTGTAAAGTAATCCTGAGTTTTGTGGCCTCATCACTCATATTACTAATTTTTTGTCCTCAGTAAGAAGTGCTTTTACTAGTCATAAACACACAATGGAACTCCTGTTTGTAAGAATTAAAGATACATCACTTTTTTTTTTTTTCTGCATGAAAACAGGTTATTTATTGGTGAGATAATTAGAAAAGTTCCCCCTATCCCTGGATTCCTGCCTTTCTTACACTTGTTAATTCAGGGTATTGTTGGTGAAATTCCAAAGCATAGCTGGACATGTTGAGAACACTAACTCTACTTAATTCCTTAGTCAAAAAGATGTCTTTTCCACTGTGTTTCATAGAGAGGGATTACAGAGTATCTTTGCTTTCATTCTGAAACATTCCTGGCTTCCGGTGCTGGGTTTAGTTTGTGGCTTGAAAATCATTCTGTGGGGGAGACAAAAGACAGCTAGTTATACTCTTAAATACATAAGCTGGTGCAGGCACAGCCTGAGGCAGCCAGTGTCCTCCATCCCCCTGACCGCAGCACTGGCTTTAAGGATGGGGATGTGAAGCAGTTCAGGCCAATGGGAGCCCCAGATGTTACTTTTGGATGGCTTTCATTTGTTATTCCAGAAACAGGGTGAAGTTCCTGGCAGTGAGGGACCCCCAATGCAGAGCCAAAATAGAGCCCACCCCAAAGCATTGAGAGTCAAGAGATGGATTCTGGTGTCACATTTGGGCCACTGCTGGAGTTAGCACCATCCTTGGATGTTAGGACCAATAATTCTGTGTTGTTGCTTGAACCAGTTTTGGTTGAGCTTCCTGTCACTTGCAGCTGAAACACAATTGGCGTTCATCTGATCCAGTCCCTTAACTGGGGCGGAATGGGGGAGGCTAAGTGATATGTCCGGGCCCCTCATAGTTACGGAGCCTAAGAGTAGGAGGTAGAAAGCTAACGTTGAGCCAAGTGCTGATTTTACCAACCTCTACACTGTAGTAATTGCTTTGGTCACAGATTCATGGACTTTGGGGGATTAAGTAAAAATTGGAATGTAAGACTTCTGAAATGTGAGCCAATGTGAAAGAAATTAACGTTTTCCCAGTCAGATGGCATACTCATTAGACATGTTTATCAAGAATGGAACATTGTAAGGGTGATGGAGATTCTAAACTTCTTTACTCTCTTGTATATCTTCTCCACTTCCACCCTCTCACTGTTTTCCTGGTGGCAAATTTACATAAAGCTTCCATCCTTTTAACTGTTTTTCGGAAAGCAAGTTCTCTTTTCAGTTTTCCCTAAGTGTGAGGTTAGATAGATGGGAAGAAGGGGAAATCTAAGTCGGGGTCGTAAAGAACAAGAGGCTTTAGTCACAAGGCGACAGTGTGGATGAGTCAGGAATACGTAGCGGGGATGCAGGGCTTCCCCGCGGCCCAGTGGTAAAGAATCTGCCTGCCAGTGCAGGAGACGTGAGTTCGATACCTGGCTTGGAAAGATCCGTTGGAGGAGGAAATGACAACACATTCCAGTATTCTTGCCTGGAAAATCCCATGGACGGAGGAGCATGGGGTTGCAAAGAGCTGGACTTGACTGGGCATGTGTGCACGTGTTTCCAGTCTCAGGGTTAGAACTTACATGGTAACGAAAGGGACAGTAGGCAGTGAATCTGCTTAGGAAAGTCTAGGGAGACTGGATGGAGCTGGTGAGGCAGCCAAACAGACTGATGCCAGGGCCCACTGGCCTTCTTCATTACTCTGAAGACTGAAGTGCAGAGTGGACTTTAATGTGAGAGGGAAATGTTTATATTTCTTTTCTCTTACCGATTTAAGCACTTGAAGCTTGGCACTGTTTAGAGAATTTGGGATTGCTCCTAGTGGAATATTCCATTGATTTACATTTCCTGAAAAAAAGAAGGCACATCTTATGGTGTGAGTTGAAAGAAACAATGGCTAGGCTGGGTTGTTTTAACCACAGTCAACTGGAGAATGTCTCTGGGCAGGGTGTGGCTCTAGGGGAAATCTCTCCCCCACCCCTTCAACAGAGGGATCTGAGTTAAGACACAGTTTCTCCCAGTCTTGCTGTGTGTGAGGGTGAGTTCTCAAGGCCCCTAGAGCCAACTGAATCTGATGGGTATACTTGATACCAAGAGATATGCTGGCATGCCTGCTCTCTTTCTCTTAAGAAACCAGAAGAATTAAGCCTTGCTGTTTTGGTTTCATTTGCAATACATCAACCCCTCTAGAGTTCATCAGTAATATGCATAGATGGCATTTTGTGCCCTATCTCTTGATGATCATCAGGGTTATGAGTCATACTCCTAAGTTTCTCAGACTCTGTTATCTATGTGACTAGGTGACATTGTCCATGACTCCTTCCTCTAAGTGGCATAATGCTGTTCTGAAGACACCTAGTGGGCTGTATTTCATTTGGACCGGGAGAAGAGACATTTGGATTTGGGTTTCATGTTTTGCCATCTCAAGATGCTGCGGTCCCTATCTGAGAATTAAAAACGTGCTCCAGTCCCGCAGTGACCAGATGACACTCTGCTCGCTGCCGCGGCACAGGCTGCAGTGTGCTGTCCTGTCCCTTCCTTTCAGTGACACTCACTTTTCTGGTGTTCACGTTACTAGTTCCACATACCGGTAACAGCAAATAGAAGTTTCTTCAGAACTTCACGTAGCACGTCTCTTTCTTCCTCCTCCTGAAAGAGTTGGGTGGAGTGTTTTTCTTAGTACATCTGCTAGCCTCCCGGCTAGTCCTCACATAGTGGAAAGTGGTCTTGGGTTCCTCTGGACATGTGGGCTTTTTTTTTTTTCTTTCTAGTACTGGACAAGGCTTTGTGGGCAGGTGGATCTCAGTCTATCCCTCAGGCCTCTAATTCTTTGGGGATTTTCAAAGGCCTTTCAAGTAGGTTTTTGATGCCTTGGGTGGCTCCTTGGCCAGGGTTTCTTGGGCTCCTGTTGTGTTCCAGACATTGCTGTAGGCACTGAGATGCAGCTGTGTGCCCTCAGGCCAAATGCAGTTTCAGTAGTTCGGGAGGATGGACTGTGCTCTTTGGGATCCATCCCGAGTCCCTCTTGGGTCTGGTGCTCTGCTTACCTCCCTTCTTTTCCATTCCCCTCAGTAGGACTAGGACTCCACGCTGCCTACCCTTTGCACATCCTGTTTCCTCTCCCTGGTCTACGCCTTTGCTCCCTGGTAAACTCCTGCTCCTTCAGGGCTGAGTTCAGGCGGCATTTTCTCAGTGAACCCACGGTCTGCCTACCAGTTCATGCTCTCTGCCCTCTGTCTTTTTCATGCTCAGTTGATAGCTATTGCATCAGTGTGTGTTCCCTGTCAGGTGGGTAGTTACATGAGGTCAGGGTTCATGCCTTCTGTGATGCTTCCCCTGCACAGAGCTTGGCCCAGTACAGATAAGGTGAAGCCACCCGGGCTTACACTGACTCCCAGAGGCTGCCTCTCAGCTGGCATCCCCCTGTCTCAGGGCTGACACCTGGGACATAGACATAAGGCTGTTCGCCTCTGAGTGCGTATTGTGTGCCTCCAGCCAGACTCTTAATGATAGGGCGTAATTTATATATGGTTTTAATCTGTCCCTGTCCTCCTACTTAAACTGGAGTGTCACTCCCGGAATCTGGGACCTCACCATTGTTTCATGTTACAGATTTAGGGTCAGACATGTAGTGATGCTCACTAAATGTTTGTTGAATGAAATTATGTGTGTGTGGAAGATCAAATATCATAAAGGTGGGGGTAGTGAGATGTTCTGGTGAGCCAGGGCGTAATTAGAAGCCACATCATTTTTTCTTCCTTTCTGTGGACCCTCAAGACTTCCTGGTATATCCGAATCACCCAACACAAAGAGCATAGATTCTAGGCCTTCCTTTAGGTCATTGACTGAGGTCATTGACTGAGGTCATTGAATGAGCTTGGGGAACCGGGTTTTAAGAGCTTCCCTCAGAGAACCTAGATTTAGAACCTGCAGTCCTGCTCCACATTGCGTCTGTGATCCAATCTGTGTGACTTTTTTTTTTTTTTTTTCTAGAGTCCTGTTTTACTGAGTGCCTGGCTTGAAAATAATTTCTCACCTATCATAGATAAATCTTTTGAAAAGTCAAACTGACTTACAGTCTCAGGGGGTGTCATGCTGTGTTTAGCACTGTCAGGAAAGAAAATACAAGGAAAAATTATTTCCAAATAACAATTATTAACCAGTTCTAAAGTAGACTTTAGGTATTAGCTCAGTTTCTTCCTGAAGTCACTTATAAAATGTTGTAATAAATACATAGGAGAAAGAGCAGATTTAAGGTGCATAACAGCATGCGAGTAAAACTTCTGATTTCCCTGTAATGATCCAAGTATTTCTCAAAGGCCTTGTCCATCCATTATTCTTTGCATGTGATTTGAATTCGGTTCTTTTTTTTTTCTTAATTAGAGGATAATTGCTTTACAATATTGTGTTGGCTTCTGCCATACAACAACATGAATCAGTCATAAGTATACATATGTCTCCTCCCTCTTGAGCCACCTCCACCCTTGCCCCATCCCATCCCTCTGGATTGTCACAGAGCACTGGGTTGAGCTCCCTGTGCCAATACAGTAGTTTCTGAATTGGTTTCTTGGTATTGCATCCCAGGCTGATGAATGGCAAGAGGAGTTTGTAGTTATAGACTATACCTGTCAATCTTGATGGTTGTTTTGATTTTGTTGTTTGAAATCTCACTTGCATGGGAGAGGGTGACATTCTGCGTGAATATAAAACAAACATGAGTTGAAAATACCTTCACTAGGCTACTCAGCAGACATGTCATGTTGTGATATGACCAGCAAGGTGACCGGTGAGGCCTGGAGTGGAGGTGACCAGGTCTTAGGAGGCAGCCTACCAGCCTGGTTGGTCTCCTCCTCCTAGGGACACCCAGGCACTCTGACCCCCAGAGTTTTGGTACTAGTTCCCCCTACGGAGCACTCTTCTTTCCATGGGACCTCTGCTATTTGTTCCTCCTCACAGCTCACTCCCGATTTGTTACTCAGCACTCACCGTCTGCCCAGTGGCTATGTTCTCACCATCCCTTTGCACATTGACCCAGTAGGCGGCGTTGATTTTGTTGTTCGGCAGGTGGTAGTAAGTGATTTTGGTGATCGAGGCTTCCAGGTTGTTTATCTGTGGTAAAGAAGTCATCGTTTATATAGAGTGTGGAGAGGGAGAAGGGCTGCAGGATGTTGCATGGTGAGATATCCATGCATTGCGTGATTCCATTATTCAGATATTTATGGATCCTGTGGTAATGCATGGGTCACCTTGCTGGGTGCTGCCACAGATGAGCACATAGACACCATCTCATTCCAGACATCTCCCTTTATCTCATTTCCTTTCTTGAAAAGACAGTGGGGCCCATGACACAGAAACATGTTTCTATTACTCCTCATCCAGTTTAGAGCCCATTTTTTTCTGTGCTCTTGTAGCAGATAGCTCTGCACTTGATTTTGGGAGACTCTGTTAAGGAAGCATCGAAATAGAGCCTGGCACATAGAGAGTACTGAGGATTATGATTTTGTTGTAACTACCTGCCTTCTACCACTTTCTGGGCAGGAAGCAAGTGAATACCTCCTGTGTAGATAAGCCCCACTCCCTTGCACGTGCTGTGAGTGTTGGTTAAGTTGCTTCCCTCACTTCAGTCGCCTGTAAAATGGAGAGAAGCAGCTCTGCCTCCCAGAGCTCCTGCTTCCCCTGTGCCCCTGCTCTCTCCTTTCCCCTAGCGCATTATATACAAGACCCAGTTAGACGACCATTAAGGGAAAATCTGTATCCCATAGCATTCCTCGTCTTTATCTCTGGAAGAGCATTCCAGAACCCACTTGGCATTTCTACCTTCTCACACTTGGAGGTTGATAGGCTAGACTTAAGCGAAGAGGAGGGTGGGAGGGCCATGTGGGTGAGGCTCACCTTGACAGAGCTCTCCTTGGCACTTTTAGTGACAATCTCCCTGAGCATCATTCGGGACAAAATCACGGCAGTGTTAACATTTTTAGGATCTGGAGGAAGGTAGCTTCCAGGTACAGGGGATTTATTTTGGTTAAAGTAGGCCTAGAGAGAGAACAAAAGAAACATCCCTGTTATCGTGTGAGACTGCCATCAATTTCAGGGTCTTCGAAGGCCCGTCTGTGATGCTGAGGAGTGAGGTGGCCCCATGTGAACCCCACAGTGGACGAGCATGAAGACAAAGCACAGTTGACCTCCCTGTCCCCTTGTTGCGGGACTGTAGGGGAGTCGTGGGAGAGAGGAGCCCCTTACAGAGGAGGAAGCACTGCCGTCTCCAGCCAATTAGCCCCGAAACTGCTCCTGGGTCCCCCAGACCTCCAGTTTTCCAAGAGAGGCTACATGTCTTCATTTTCCAGTGAATTCCTCCGTTTAAATGTTGCCTCAGGTAATATGTGTGTGTGTATGCATGTTTGTGCCTAACTCACAGTTCTCCCAACCTTACAATGACTGTCTTGTCAAGCACACTCAAGGCTCATCTTATCTATGGAATTCTGGCCTCCTTTGAATGATTCCTCTTCCTTTCGTATACATTGTGCCCTCTGTTTATAAAATGCAAACTGCACATGGCAGGAAGTTTGACAAGTCTAGAGAAGTATGAAGAAGGGAAAAGAGATTTTGAGTGGATATCACTAATATTTCACCTTATTTTCTTTCTTTGCCTGTACATAATATCACTTGTATTTTGCTTTAAAAAAGTAACCATACCTTCATACTTTGTAAACATTTCTAATAATCTCATAGTTAGCTTAGTTATTTCCTTCTAGTTCATTTCCAGTTTTTTTCCCCCCCTTGTCATTAATACTTGTATTGTATTTCATTGTGCTTAAATATATCTGTACTTGGGATGTTTGTACAGATGGATTCCCATGAGTAGAGTAAGGGGGCCCAAACCCTTGCCTCTCTTCAGTACTCCTCATGGCCTAGTTTTCCATTCCCTGGGTGGTTGAGAGGGTGGGTTGGAGAGTCTGCACTTTTTCTTTCCTTAAATATAGTCTGTTGAATGTCTAACCACTGCTGGGTACATCCTACTGGTCAAGAAAAAGTTGTCATCATTGGGTATGCATCTCAGGCCCTGTGCAGTAGAAGTCAATGGAGGGAAAGCATGGCTGGCCCCTGTAGCAGGCACTCAGCTGTTACGTAGAAGCCTGGAGATCGCCCCAGGGTGAAGGTCTGGGGATCTGAGAAGGGGGGAAGACTGGTTTGTCATGATTTGGAGTTCATTTGGTGAGTTCAGGGGTCTCTAGCCCTCTTAGAGATCCCATTCATAAGCACAAAGAACACTTACGCAGTAGAGGATTGAAAGACCCTTTGCAGAAATCCTGGAACTTCTAACTTGATAGTTGAACAAGCCAGTAGCTGCAGGTGAGAGGAAAAGAGAGCATGTGGAGACATGCGTAGTCCCCTGGAGGCTGTGCCCTGGATGCCTCCCTCTCCCTTGGTTCCAGGCAGAAACCTGCTGCCTCCCTAGCTTTTCCGCGTTTGTCTAGGAGGAGACTACGGAGAGGAAGGTGGTGTGAGAACACAGCTGAAAGGGTCTCGCTGCCCAGGCCTCGTGCTTCGTCTGCACTGGGTCCTGGGAAATGTCGACAGGTTCCTGCCTGGACTGTCTTGGCAACTGCCATCCTGCTAGGTCCTGTTATCTTGGTCTCCTGGATGTTAGGAGACGTGGGAGAGAATTTCTGCTTCCCAGCTTCCTTGGTGTGAGGGTGCTCCTTGCTCAGACTCCACACTGTGTGGAGCTGGGGAGCTGGGACTGGGGAGCCAGCAGAGACTCCAGAGGGGCTCTGTGTCCTGTTGTGTCCTGGAGGATGAGTCACTGTGGTTCAGCGAAGCTGCCAAGTTGCCGCATTTTCAGCCTGGGTGCTTGGGGATGCAGCTTACAGCTCCATCCTTTCCTATCACCTATGGGATCCCAAAGGAGCCTGGGCCACCTCCCTGCATTGACCTGGGCAGCCCTGCCGGGGAGGGTGGGGGTCTGGTGTTTGTACTCACAGTTCTTGCATTCGCTGACATCATCGAGCTCAATGCCACATGATTTGGATCCTTCAATCTGTTAAAGGGCTCATCTGTTAGCTTTGCCAAGGGAGTGCAGCAGTCCTGTCCTCCTGTCCCCTTCCGTCTGTCGTCGTCTTCTCCCTGTCCTACTTCCTGGTTTCCTTTTTGCCAGAACTCATCCTCCCCTACTCCTGCCCCAACCTGGAACATTATCCTATCCTGCTGCTGGGGTGTTTTGGGCTGGGGGTAGGGGAGGGGATGCTAAGGTAGAAACAGGACTCGAGGCCTGATGTCCCTCTGGTACCAGAATATATCTGAGGTAAGGGCCTCTTCCTGTGTCCCTCAGCAACATAGACCTCCAAGGCAGTGCCCTCCCCTGTCCCACGACTTACATTCTCGTTCATAGTTACTGTGAGCAATTGAGAAATGGTATCATCCAAGGGCAGAGGCAGAGGCAAAACACCTGTGACCCTGGGGAAGATACATGTGGAGAACATGTATTACACAGGTATTCCTGTGTGATCCTTAACATTTGCCCAAACATCCATTGATGAACAGTGGTGTCCTGCTATTTAATTTGTGCCCTATGCTCTTTCACCTTCAGTTTTAGTCACTAAGGAAGATGGAGGAATACTAAGAAAACTACCAAAGCCAGAGAGATGACCCAGCAGTCTCACATGGAGGAGTTTATCCTTCAGATACCGCGGCAGTCGTAAACAGACTGGTCTGGGACCTTATTCACTGCTTGAATACAAAAGTTAGTAGCTGGGAAAAAACCCAACTATTCTTTGATAAGGATCTCTTAAGTAAGTGATAGTGTATCTTCATAATGGAGTACTAGACAGCCATAAAATATGAGGAAGCTATTCTGATGTGACCAATTCCAAGCAATTTTTAAAAATATCAACAGAGGCCAGAAAAGTGTATATAATAAACCAGCCCATTTCTGTGTGTGTATACACATGCACGTTTGTTGCATATGCAAATAATGTCTCTGAAAGCCAATGGAAAAATTGGGTCCATTGGTTGCTTCCAGGAAGGATAATTAGCTGGTGTATATGGGTGGGAGGGAGACTTGTACTGTATGGCTTTTTGAATCATTTGAATTTTGATATAGGTGAATGGATTGCTTATGCAGGAAAATAGAACTGAGTACAAAAGTGTGCTTAGCAAAGAGAACACAGGCAGAGTGAGTGAAGGCTATGCTCAGACCCAGTGGGCCATTTGCAAGCAGAGGCCCTTCTCTGGGCCTCCTTTACTGATGGTTCAAACCACTGGGTTGGCTGAGCTGGTCTCTAAGTGTGGTACCAGCAAGGATATCCTGACATACAGGCCGCTTGATCCAGAAAATGAGAAAAAATGGTCTCACGTACACCTCTGCTATCTTCAGGTTGACGTTCTTGACATCGATGTTCTTCCCCTGGACTAGGAGGCTGACACATTGCATGTTGTTGGTGGAAATTCCAATTTGCAGAGTTACATCTGCATGCACTTGAAATCCCAGAATGCTGACTACAGGTCCTGCTAGGCTGTGGAGAACGAGATGCAGGTGAACCCAGGTCCCATTGTAAGATGTCACTCAGCAAAGCAATAGGCATTTTGGGAATCACCAGGTTATTTGAGTGAGGGTAAGTTTGGTGCTTTCCAATAAGTATGCCCTATGGTTGCCCAATCTCCTGTGCATTGAATGCAGAGCTTGGCTCGAAGGAGGTATTCAATAAACATTGTCAAAATCACCCTCCTAACCAGTCTTCAAGGGTCATTTTTTGTTGGGTGGCACCAGGCTGACTTGTAACAAGATGCGCATTACAAGTTCACTTTTGTGCCCAGCACTCCCAGCTGCCTGTTGTGTGGGTGACAACGGACAGGAAAAACCCACCATTTACCAAGCCCGGTCTTCTTGGAGTCAGATATTTTGGAGAAGATAGATGGTTCTCTGTGACACTGTTAACTGTAGTGGTCACAGATACAGACTCTGGAAGCTGAACACCTGGGCTCAAATCCTGTCACTGCCATCATTTGGTTGAGAGACTTTGAGCAAGGTTTATTACTGGTTTTGTTAGTTTAAACTGGTTTTCTAGTCTAGAAAAAGGACTGCTTTCCTGATGAGGTTGTCAAGAGGCTGCATGAGTTCAGGGTGCCTCAGTTAAGGGCCTTGCTGGAGCTCAATCAGTGACAGGTATCAGGCATATGAATGTATTAGTCCAAGAAATCTCCCCAGTGTGGATTCCCTTGCCCCTCTCACATCTTCCTGGGTGCCCTGGTCCTCCTCTGTTAACCTGTCCCTCCCCTAAATGTTGACATCCACTGAAGACAGGGACCGCCTGCCTTTAGTCTTCCCTCTGCCCAACACAGCGTCTGGTACAGAGCAGCAGTTATTAACTACCCATTAGGTGGATGAGTGAATGTGTGTATGCATGCGTGTTTAAATCTCTAGTTTCCTGAGGGCATTTTAATCATCTCTGTTTCCCCTCAACTTCTAGCACAGTGTTTGTAGAGTGAGCTGACTCTCCTTGGAGAGTCAAGATTATTTGGAAGGCATATTTCCCCTAAGACCAGGGTACGTGTTGATATGAAATGAGTTCTCCATGGTTTCTATCTTCATTGCTCATCTATCAAAATTATGCAGATTTCACATGGAGATCTGGACTTCTGGCTTTTTTTAGTACTGTTGGAGAGTGGGGCTCCATGGTGTTATGTTGCCATTTTCCTTGGGGCTGGAGGAGAGAGGCAGCTGGGCCTGGGGCCCCTTTTGCTCCATCCTCAACCATCCTGCCTTACTCTTTGTTGTCTCTGCTTGACTCTTGGACACTAGATCTTAAGTCACTAGTCCAGGCTGTCCCAGTTGACTGATTTGGAAATAGGCTCACCCATTTCCACCTATGAAGGCAGTAGTCACGGCGTGGACAAGGATCCCGTTGCCTGTCATGGTTGACGACATGTTCTCCACAGTCACTTTTTCAACCTCTAATCTGTGAAGTGACAGCATCAAGTGTAAGTGTCAGTCCTGGCTCAAGGAATCAGTCTGGGTAACAAGAGAAACACTTTTGAAGCAGGCGGTTAACAACCTCCCCACCCATCTATCTCTGGGACTCCCCAGCCCCCTTACCCACTTAGTTCTTTCTTTCCTCCTTCCTTTTTTTTTTTTTTTCCCTTAAACAATACAATAGCTCTGGCTCTTGGGGGCAGTTCCACAGACATCACTGCCACTCTCGAAAGGTGGCCCAGTTCTTTAAGGTCAACAAATCTTGATCATATTTCCCCCCGAAAGGATAGCCTTTCAGCACCGAGTTAAAATATTGCTTCATGAAAAGGTGGTTGCCCTTTTCCATGGGATCATTGGGAGCTGAACATGAGTATCTCCAAACAGTAGCTTTCGTCTTGTGCTAGGCGTTAGGGTCAAGGCAGCACTTACCCTAACAAGAGATCTGCCAAGTTGATATTTCCCAGCAGGCCTGTGAGCGCACTGTCGATGTCTTTTGGCACCACACTGTTCAGTATGCCCTCAGTGGTTTCTTTGAGTTTGTCGCCAGTCAAGAGACCAGTGCTGTCGACGAGTCCTTTGACAGCATTCTCTCCACCAAGGAGTGGCAGACTGTCCAGAGCCTCCTGGCCGAGGTCACTGACAGCACCAGTGGCTTCTGAGAGCAATGACTGGGGGTGCTTTGGGGGCTTGTTGCTGCTCCCCTTCCCTAGAATACCACCGAGGCCACCACCTCCAAGGATATCGAGGGATGAAGTAAGATCTAACACAGACAGCAGGTCAGAGTTGGACACTGTGGATATCACTTCTCCCAACACACCGGCCAGATTTATCTCCTTGCACTTCAGCATGTTCTCTATCTTCGGGGTCAGAGTGGCATTCAGATCTGAAAAGGGTCGAGAGACATGATCCTGCTGCTAGCTGCCCAGCCGGTTCAGCCAGAGGAAGCTTTCCAGCTGGAGAGCCAGCACCATTGAATTGTGGGACCCATAGGCACTGAATATCATGCCTCCCTGAAATTCAATCCCTGCCACTGCCCCCCACAAGGACAGCCTGGTGTTCCAGAAACATACCTGTCCCCTCTTAGGAGTTAGCCTCTACTAGCACCTACCTGCAGAGAAGGCAATGGCACCCCACTCCAGTACTCTTGCCTGGAAAATCCCATGGGCAGAGGAGCCTGGTAGGCTGCAGTCCATGGGGTTGCTGAGAGTTGGACACAACTGAGCGGCTTCACTTTCACTTTTCACTTTCATGCATTGGAGAAGGAAATGGAAACCCACTCCAGTGTTCTTGCCTGGAGAATCCCAGGGACGGGGAGCCTGGCGGGCTGCTGTCTATGGGGTTGCACAGAGTTGGACACGACTGGAGCGACTTAGCAGCAGCAGCACCTACCTGAGACCAACCTGGTATTGAGTATGTTACTCTAAAGCAATTTGAGCATGGCATGAAGGGACCTAGTTTAGCTTTTGAGGCTAGTAGCCCAGAGTATATACATATAGTCTAGGTTCTGCCCCTTGAAGGCCAAGTGGCCTGGGGCAGGCTCTTCTCTTTTCTGAGGCCCAGTTTTGCCTCAGGGGTCTCTTGTCTAGGGGTATATGATGGAACCTGCAGCATGATTCCCTGGGGGCAGGGCAAGTGAGTGATCACTGATTTTAAGTGCTGTGTAGGGCAAGAGGTGGCTAGGGAGGTAATGGAGCTAACTGATCTAGATCTGTTCTCTATCTGTGTGGTTCTGCACCTCACACCAATCAGAATGGCCAGCATCAAAAAGTCTACATTTATAAATGTAGACTTTTACATTTAATAATTAATGCTGGAGAGGGTATAGAGAAAAGGGAATCCTACTCCACTCTTGGTGGGAATGTAAATTGATGCAGCCACTGTGGAGAGCAGTATGGAGTTTCTTTAAGAATCTAAAAATAGAGTTACCATTTCACCCATCAGTTCTAGTCCTGGGCATATATCCAGAAAAGACAGAAGCACTAATTAAAAAAGATACATGCTGGGACCTCCCCTCCCTGGTCCAGTTGCTAAGACTCCCCACTCCCAATGCAGGGGGCCCAGGTTTGATCCTTGGTTGGGGAACTAAATCCCACATGCTACATCTAAGAGGTCACATGCTGCAGCTAAAGATTCTGCATGGTGCAATGAAGATTGAAGATCCTGTGTGCCACAGCTAAGGCCTGGCACAACCAAATAAATAAGAAATAGAAATTAAGCAAGCAAACGAAAAGCCAAAAAGACACATGCACCCCAATGTTCATAGCAGCAGTGTTTCTAATAGCTAAGTGTTTCTAATAGCTCAGACATGGGAGTAACCGTGATGTCCATTGACAGATGAGTAAAGAAGATGTGGTACACACACACACACACCACACACACACACACCCCACACACACCACACCACACACACACACCAGACACACACACCAGACACACACACACCACACACACCACACCACACACACACCACACACACACAGAAGATTGAAGATCCTGTGTGCCACAGCTAAGGCCTGGCACAACCAAATAAATAAGAAATAGAAATTAAAACAAGCAAACGAAAAGCCAAAAAGACACATGCACCCCAATGTTCATAGCAGCAGTGTTTCTAATAGCTCAGACATGGGAGTAACCGTAATGTCCATTGACAGATGAGTAAAGAAGATGTGGTACACACACACACACACCACACACACACCACACACACACACACACCCCCCACACACACCACCCCACACACACACACCAGACACACACACCACACACACACACACCACACACACCACACCACACACACACCACACACACACACCACACACCACACACACACACCACACACACCACACACACACCACACCACACACACACCATACACACCACACACACCACACACACACACACACACACCACACACACACACACACACACACCACACACACACACCCACCACACACACCACACACACACCACACACACACACACCACACACACACACACACCACACACACACCACACACACACACCACACACACACCACACACACACACCACACACACACACCACACACAGTGGAATCTCGGCCATAAAAAAGAATGAAATAAGGCCACTCGCAGCAACACACTTGGACCTAGAAATTATCAGGCTAACTGAAGTAAGACAAAGACAGATGCAGACAAAGACAGAGGCATGATAGCACTTATATGTGAAATCTAAAAAATGATACAAGTGAACATATTTAATACTTACAAAAAAGAAATGGACTCACAGAAAGCAAACTTGTGGTTACCAAGTGAGTAGGGGAAAGGATAAACAACATGGATTTGTTGTATACAACAGGGAACTATATTCAATATCTTATGAAAGTGAAAGTGAAATCACTCAGTTGTGTCCAACTCTTCACGACCGCATGGACTATACAGTCCATGGAATTCTCCAGGCCAGAATACTGGAGTGGGTAGCTGTTTCCTTCTCCGGGGGATCTTTCCAACCCAGGGATTGAACCCAG
Source organism: Oreotragus oreotragus (assembly GCA_006410675.1). Classification (NCBI taxonomy): domain Eukaryota; kingdom Metazoa; phylum Chordata; class Mammalia; order Artiodactyla; family Bovidae; genus Oreotragus; species Oreotragus oreotragus. Next base: position 18,898 of record SJYX01016556.1, on the reverse strand, counting down.
GTCTCCTGCATTGTGGGCAGATTCTTTACCATCTGAGCCACCAGGGAAGCCAATATCTTATGATATACCTTATGATAAACCATAATAGAAAAGAATATGAAAAAAATGTATAAGAAACAATTATTTTTCTGTACACCTAAAACATTGTATCAACTATACTTCAATTTTTTTTTTTAAAAGGAAAATTGACTAGCTGCATGAATCATGGAGGATTCATTGGGTACAATACTGCAGCGAAAATGAACGGACCATAATTTCTCACTACAGCACAAATGAACTGCCTCAGAAACGTTTGAGAGACAGTGCAAGAAAACTTTATAGCATTTAGTGCAAATATTCATCTTGAGAAGGAATATCCACATGTCATAAAATATAAAGAAATGTCAGGAGGAAAATAATCAGGCCAGAGGCCTTCTCAGGAGAGGAGATGGAGGGTGGAGCAGTGCAACCTCAGTAGCAGCCTGGGGGCCTGTCTTCAGTCCTATGGCCGTTCTATCCCTCAGTCTCAGTGGTGGGTACAAGGCTGTTGCTGTTGCTTAGTACTAAGTCTTCTCTGACTCTTTTGAGGCCCCATGGAACGTAACCCTGGCAGGCTTCTCTGTCCATGGGATTTCCAGCTCAAGAATGCTGGAGTGGGTTGCTCTTTCCTTCTCCAGGGAATCTTCCTGACCCAGGAATCAAACCCGCATCTCCTGCATTGGCTGGCCGATTCTTTACCACTGAGCTACCAGGGAAGCCCCCACAAGGGTGTTAATTTTATATTCATATCTCTTAAGTTTTTTATTTTTTTTTAATGTCTGACAGTGAAATTAACAGCCTCTACCACCAAGTCACTGTTTGATGGGTTACAACTATCACGTGTACCACTGTCTGAACTTCCCTCCGGCCCGCGGCGGTACTGCTGCACCTGAATGTCTGTGAGTGGGGTTCCAGGCAGCTGTTCTGGTCATAAGCTCCAAAGGTGATACTGCTATCCCCTCTTATTTCAGAACCACCTGTCCAGAAGGTGTAACTAGCCTTTGGGCTTGGAGATGAAAAGCATGTGTGAAGGGGTAGAAAGTCAGAGCTGTGCAGGTAAATCAAATCTTACTTACAGCCACTGAGTTTGCTGCTGGACACAAGGTATTTGGCCATGGGTGGACATCTGGCTCCTGAGGTCCCAGCTGCACGTCTTGGAGGTGGAGTGCCTTTTCTGATTGAGGAAATTCTGAGGACTTGTGCGTCAGCCACACTGATCGGGAAATGAACGAGGAGCCCAGAGGTTATTTTGTAAGGAGGGGCTCCCCGCTGTGAAGGTGTGGTCGCTAGGTCAAGCGCTCCTGCCTGGACGGCTAGTGTGATGGCCAAGGCCCACAGGGTCCGCATCTTGTGGCCGATATCTGCAAAGGAGGGCTTCGTCAGACACCACATTCCCAGTGGACCACAGGGCTGCCAGTATATTTGTATTGGCCGTGCACATGCCAGGGTCCTAGCTCTTGCAGGAAGGTGCCACTCACATTGTCAATATTCTGATCAGTATGCCGTATTCGAGGGATGGCGTTTCAGCCCATGACTGCAATATCTTGAGGAAGGGCCCCTTTTTCTACAGCTTCTTTTAACTTTGCGCAGAGATGTCTACGGGCTGGTGGGAACCCTTTGAGTACCGGCCATGCCCTGCCCAGATCTTAACTGTACGGTCCCACATTCTCCTACCAGTCTTCCGGATTCAACTAGCCTCAAGTGTTTCGAATGATCGAGCTGCGAGTGTTGTCACTCCTGTGGTAGTCAAGGTCTGTCCTTGTTTTCAGGCAGCCAGTGTATAGCCGTGTCCTCGTTAATGTGAACTTATCATGTGTCAGTCCCTTTGTGGAATGTGACTGGACGTCAGTTACTCTAAACTCTGCACAGTGCTGAGATGGAAGGCCTCTGTTCTCATTTTTCACTTGGTGAAACTTGTGTTTACAAACTCGCCAGTATGCTCACCTTTACCCACTGTCTACCCCCAGCTGGTAGTTTTGCCTGATCAGGACTAAACCACCCAAGGAATCAGCCCTAGGCTTGGCACCCTCCACTCATTTGGTCATTGGGCCATCCTAGCATGTTAGCCCAGTGTATCAAGGCCGGAGTCATCTCCCTGTGAATGAGGCCATCTCAGGGCCTCTGCCTTTTTAAAGCCCATCTCCTTGTTCTGGGAGAGTCACTGGCTTTGACTGATGGTGGCACTGATCAGTCCACACTATGATATTGGTGGCAGCCATAATGTAGGAAGCTCACCTGTGTGTGTATTGAATGACTGAGTTAACCTATTCATCCACTTCTCGGGGCCTTCCTGTGGACAGGTCACTGGATGCTCCTGCTGACCATCGGCTGTGGGGCGTCTTCCTCTTGGCTGAGATTGAGCAGCCTTAGTGACTGTGAATGTGTAAGCTGCGTAAATCTCCACTCTACTTCTTGGGATGTGTCCACAGGTATTTCCTTAGTGAGTATTGGTTCATGTTCATAGTGGTCAGTTGTGTTAAGCCCTTCATCTGCAACAATTCTCCCAGCGAATCCGGCACTAGACAATATTATTATCATCCTCTGCAGCGGAGGAGCCTCAGTGCTAATGAGAAGGCGGGGTCTAGACCCAGGCAGGAGAGCCCTGTTTGACTCTGAGCTCAGCTATGTGACCCAGTGGAGACTACTTCCCTCTCCTGCTGGTCAGATTCCTCTGTTTCCAGGATTCTCTTGTCTTTTCCTTTGCTTATGTTTTGGGTAACATGGAGGTTTGTGTCTTGGGGCATTTCCTCTCAGTGAAGCAAGTAGACTCTGAGCTCCTCTCTGTTTGGATTTCCTAATTAGTCAAGTTTTGTAAAGTTGGGCTTGTCGACTTTCACCTTGTGCCCTCATTGCCCAAGTCAAGCTGCCTGTTATTTACTGACACCATAGGAAGAACTGGTATTGCAGAAATGTTGCGAAGGACATATGGGAATCCACTGACAATCCTTCACATTGAATAAGTTTAGCTTTTGAAAAAACTCACCTCTTCATTATTTTTTCATTTTATCCTTATCAGTGAGGAATTAGAATTAGTGTCTCCGGAAACATGTAAGTGTCTTGTGAGGGGAAAATAATAAAATTCTGTGCCTGTGACTGAGTCGATGGCAGTATTGTTAGACATTGTCTTGAATGGAGCTTGTTGATAATTCTAGTAATAAATCTCCCATTTTTTTAAAAGCAGTTGCCTAACAGGCCCCTGTTAACACCTACTGTACTAGACAGAGTGCTGTACGTTTTAGCAGGGAAGTGGTATGGCTAAAGAGATTCAAAACACAGAACCCAAATTATCTACCCTTGACGAGCTGTCCTATACTTGTTTCCATCCCGGAGTTTTGACCTTTTCTTTTGCATAGTGTTTATTGAGAGTTCTTACCTTGTCCGGTGCCGATCGGTCAGTGTTGGTGGGCACAAGTTTTCAGGAGGTGCCTTACTCCTGCTTCTGCCTCCGATCTGTCAGAGGAAAAGCTCCATCCCATTTTTATAGACCAGTGTCCCTTGGAAAAGTCTTTGGACACATAGGGACCCCATCCAAGCCTACTGATAAGGGTGATGTGATACAGGCTGACTTCCAAGATCAGCACCTGCTAATGGTTTTGATGTCTGTCGGTGTCTTTCTGAGATGTTCAGGGTTCTTGGAATTCTTTTGGAGAGAGCTGGCAGGCCAAGTAACTGTTCCCTTCTTTTTAATCTTCACAGGCCTGTTATCTTAAAAATCTTTTTACATTTAATTATCTTTTTTTGTCTGGGCTTTTCTCTGGTTGCAGCAAGTGGGAGCTACTCTTGAGTTGCAGTGCATGGGATGCTCGTTGCTGTGGCGTCTCTTGCTGCGGAGCAGGGGCTCTGGGGAGCTTGGGGGTTTGGTCCCTGGTCCCGGAAGGTATCACATGCCTCGGCACAACCCCGCCCGTGGGCCACAGCTACTGAGCCTCCACTCTGGAGCCTGTGCTCCTCAACAAGAGAAGCCCCCGCAATGAGAAGGCTGTGCGGCACAACTAGAGAGTAGCCCCTGCTCACCACAACTATTGAAAGCCCACATGCAGCAGTGAAGACCCAGCAATAAAGAAATAAACACATTTTTAATTTTAAAAAAAGAGTCTGGGTTAAGAATTCAGTTCAAAGGAATTTGACGGTCCCTCTCTCTTGGATTTAAGCAGCTCTCCAGCCACATGAAATTCCCCTGCACTCGTCTAGTATTGGCTGCCTCTTACGTGCCCCTCACTGGGCAGTCTTTGTCCCCTGTAACATGCTTATTATCTGCTGCTTCATGATAAAGGGCTCTGAGTCCATCTGAGCTGGGTAGTAACATCATGGTGAGCCTCAAAGGACCTGTGTGCTCATTCATTCCTATATTGCCACAAATATATATTGTACCAGGCACTGTTCCTGGGGGCTTTCCTGGTGGCTCAGACAGTAAAGAGTCTGTCTCCAATGCGGGAGACCTGGGTTCGGTCCCTGGGTCAGGAAGATCCTGGAGAAGGCAATGGCTGCCCATTCCAGTATTCTTGCCTGGAGAATTCCATGGTCAGAGGAGCCTGGAAGGCTGCTACAGTCCATGGGGTTGCAAAGAATCAAACACAACTGAGCGACTAACACATATACACTGTTTCTGGAGGTGGTAGAAGTTTGTACAACTCACAGGGTCCCAGCCCTAATGGAGCTGATGGTCCAAGTGAGAGAGACTGACACTCGCCAAACCAGCTTTCCCTGCAGGCATCATTATCACCTGGGTGGGGGGAGATCATTGTTAAAAGTTTTAATTCTCAGATCCTCCCTTCCCTAACTGTTAAATACTTTAATAAGTCAGGGTTGAGGTGAAGAACTTTGTTTAAAAAGCCTCCACAAATGGTTCAGGCGAGTGGCCCAGGTTTGAGAACCACTGGTCTAGCCCATTCCATGCCCCTGTTTTTTTTTTTTTTTTTTTTTTTTGCAGATGAGAACACTGAGTTCTAGAGAGGAGGTTATGTATGTGCCTCAGGACACCAAGAAGTCCAACTGATTTCGGATCTGAACTCAAATCTTCTTGCTATTAATAGATATCAAATCTCTCCCCAAACCCACTGTTATTTCTGCTGTGAGCCAGGGAGATGGGGTCGTCAGTGAGTTCTTTCCTATCCCTGAAGTACAGTGTGAAGCTCTCAGTGACCCTTGGCATGTGTACATGCCTGAAAAAAAAAAAAAATGGAGAGACACGTGTCCATGGGTTGGAAGGTGCAATATTGTTAAGAAATGCATTCCTTACAAATTGCAATCCCAAGAAAAATTCCAGTAGACTTTTTCTTAGAAGTTGACAGTCTGATTCTATCATTAATATTGAAAACCCAAAGCACTAGAATAACCAGAACAGTTCTGAAAAAGAACAACAAAGTTTTATTTGGCATAAGAATGAAAAACGGGGCCACGTGGGGTGGGGGTGGGCACAGATTGGGAGAGAATCTGAAGTTGGGCTTGTGTCCAGGACATGTAAAGAACTCTCAAAATTCAGCAGGTGAAAACAAGCCTGTGATGTTCTCTCCAGGATCTCATCATTAAAAATTTAAAAAATTTTTTATTTATGTTTAATTGGAGGAAAATTGCTTTACACTGTTGTGTTACTGCCGTATAACAATGTAAATCAGTCATAACTATATATATCCCCTCCCTCTTAAGCCTCCCTCCCTTCCATCCCCATCCCACTCCTCTAGGTCATCACAGAGCACAGGGCTATTACAGCAACTTCCCACTAGTTATCTATTTTGGCCTCCATTGAATAACTCCTCTTCCTATCATATGCATTGTGTTCTCTATCAGTCATAACTATATATATCCCCTCCCTCTTAAGCCTCCCTCCCTTCCATCCCCATCCCACTCCTCTAGGTCATCACAGAGCACAGGGCTATTACAGCAACTTCCCACTAGTTATCTATTTTGGCCTCCATTGAATAACTCCTCTTCCTATCATATGCATTGTGTTCTCTATTTATAAGATGCAAATAGCACATGGCAGGAAATTTGAAAGTTCAGAGAAAAGATCTTGAGTGACAGCATTTGTATTTCTTCTTTTTTTTGCATACCAAATGTAATTTTTATTTTGCTCTTGAAAAATTAGCAGTACCATCAAAAGCATTTTTTTGTATATCGTTACAATTTTTGAAAACTTTCTAATGATCTCATGAATGCATGGGCTAAGTTGCTTCAGTCGTGTTTGATTCGCTGTGACCCCTTGGACTGTAGCCTGCCAGGCTCCTCTGTCCATAGGATTCTCCAGGCCAGAATACTGGAGTGGGTTGCCATGCCCTCCTCCAGGGGGTCTTCCAAACGCAGGGACTGAATCTGAGTCTCCTGTATTGCAAACAGATTCTTTACCACTGAGCCACTGGGGAAACCCCTAATGATCTCATACTTGGCTTGAATGTTTCCTTTTAATTATTTTCTAGTTTTTTTTTTTTTTTTTCTTTTCGCTTGAGTAGTATCTGTATTTCATTGAGTGCCTTAGTATATCAGTTTTTAGGGTAATTAGGACAGATGGATTCTCAGAAGTGGGCCCCAAACCTTGCCTCTCTTCAGTACTCCTCATGGCCTAGGTTTGCGTTCCCTGGGTGGTTGAGATGGGTGGGTGGATGAGTCAGCACTTTTTGTTTTCTTATGTATTGTCTGTTGAGTGTCTGGACATGTGCTGGGCATGTCCTACTAGTCAGGAAATGGTTATCATTGTCGTAATACCTCACAGGGATTGTACATTAGACTTAATGGAAATGGAATGGAAATCATCGACCCCTGGCAGGCTTTTAGTTGTTATGGTTGAAGTCTGGGAGAATCGCTCCATGGTGCCAGTGCCATGCCTTGGTCATAGCTGGCACTCAACATTGAGTGACCTTCACTACAGTGGGGGATCTGAGGGAGAGGGTGTGGGGTCCCTTTGGACAAGGTGTTCAGAGATGGCCTCCATGTCAAGTGACATTATTGTATCAGAAATGTGTGACATGAAGGATCCAAACATGCAGAGATTTGGGAGAAAAGTAATGGGCGCAGGATGAAAGTACACTCTGTCTTAAGTGGGCAAGAGCATGAATGCAGGCCTAGGGGACTTTGAACATGCTTCTTACATGATTTGCTCTGTGAGGAAGTAACCTGTAAGATTTAGGGATTTTCCAGACCAACTGAAAGGTTATCTCTTATTTCTGTTATTTGTGACTCACAGACCCTGACCTGGAGGGTTTGTAACTTGCAGACCCTGACCTGGAAGGTTTGACTTTCCAGAGAGTCAGAAAAACAAGTTGTGTAAACTGTGTGTTATCCGCAGAATTATATGGCCAGACCCTCACGAGCCTATCCTTGTAAAGGTCAGCAGTATTGTGACCAATCATGATATATCTATACCTCCTCGCCCAATGTGGTTTTTTGTGCTTAAAAACTGTTCTGTAACTGTCATTGTGGTTCGCTCCTTGCTTAAGGAGGACAGAACCCCGGTGCGCAGGTTCAATAAATCCTCTTGCTATTTGCATTGATCCTGTGTCTTGGTGGTCTTGGGCGACGGACTCCAGGGTGGAACCTTGCGGTTTAACAGCTCAGCCCCCTTTCCTTTCCCTAATTGCTCCAGAATGAGGCTTGAGGGCTTCCCAGGTGGCGCTAGTGGTAAAGAATCCACCTGCAAATGCAAGAGACCTAAGAGATGTGGGTTTGATCCGTGGGTTGGGAAGATCCCCTGGAGGAGGGCATGGCAACCCACTCCAGTATTCTTGTCTGGAGAATCCCATGGACAGAGGGGCCTGGAGGTGGCAAAGAGTCAGGTACAACTGCTAGGCTTGAGGGCTTCCCAGGTGGCGCTAGTGGTAAAGAATCCACCTGCAAATGCAAGAGACCTAAGAGATGTGGGTTTGATCCGTGGGTTGGGAAGATCCCCTGGAGGAGGGCATGGCAACCCACTCCAGTATTCTTGTCTGGAGAATCCCATGGACAGAGGGGCCTGGAGGTGGCAAAGAGTCAGGTACAACTGAGTGACTTAGCATGCAGGAATGAGGCTTAAAGGGTGTCAGGAGCCTGCTGCAGAGCTCATCTGTATTCAGGATTTTCCAGTCTCTAGCAGCAGCAGCAGCCCAGACTTCTCACTTATTATCTCATTTAATGGCTCCCTCAATGCTAAAGCCTATCCCGGGGGTGTCAGGCTTTTTCTGTACTTTAGAGAAGCCCCAGTCATCTGTTAGGTTCCTAGCATCCATGTTCTGTGATTGGGTGCATCCTGACATGGTCATGCCATGGTGTTCCCACAGCTCTACAATGTAAGAGTGGGGGAGAGGGTGTGATTTGGACTCATGGGATGGTTAATGTCTTAAGTGGGGAGTGGGAGCTGGAGTGGGGATTGGGCTGGGGCCCTGCCTTCAGGCAGGCTCAGCATTTTGCTGCAGGGCCCCTCCAGCCTCATTGTTCTCATACTGTGAACCTCAGCTCCAGTTCCAGTTGCCAAATGTCCCGTTTTCGTCTTTGCTGAAATGTCGATGCCTAGACAAATGACAGCTGACCTTTTCTCAGGGGGCAGAAGGTGTGCCTGGTGATAGCAGGACACAAAGCCGACTGTCCTGGCTCTTATTTTTCTTGGACCTTTGAGGGAAACAGAATCATCTTTTAGGTGGAATTTGTCATGCTTGTTGGTGGGTGTGAACTCTGATATTGGTGCTTCCATTGATTCTTTGGTGCCAAGGAATGAACCCAACTCCATGGTCTGGAAGGGGCATATCCGGAATGCAGTCTCTGAAGGGCCTGGGGGCCTCCCAGGTCTTTGTCTCGCTCCCATGATTTGGACTCATGGGATGGTTAATGTCTTAAGTGGGGAGTGGGAGCTGGAGTGGGGATTGGGCTGGGACCCTGCCTTCAGACAGGCTCAGCATTTTGCTGCAGGGCCCCTCCAACCTCACTGTTCTCATACTGTGAACCTCAGCTCCAGTTCCAGTTGCCAAATACCCCGTTTTCATCTTCGCTGAAATGTTGATGCCTAGAGCAAATGACAGCTGACTTTTTCTCGGGGCAGAAGGTGTGCCTGGTGATAGCAGGACACAAAGCCGACGTGTCCTGGCTCTTATTTTTCTTGGGCCTTTGAGGGAAATGGGACCACCTTTTACGTGAAAATCTGTGACATCTGTTGGTGGGTGTGCACTTTGATTTCAGTGTTTCCAGTGATTCTTTGGAGCCAAAGAATGAACCCAACTCCATGTTCTGGAAGGGGCATATCCGGAATGCAACCTCTGATGGGGCCTCCTGGTCTTTGTCTCTCTCTCCTTGAACTTTAGGAGATGTGGCAGTCTTTGAATTCTGCTAATCCAGGATCCATGGGAGGTGCTTCACTCAGATGTGGTTTATCAGGCGGGACACAAGGATGTGGTTGTTCTCAAGCTCTCAGTGATTTGACCTGCTGACTCTTGAAGGGTAGGGCCCTTTCAAGTCTGGCCGAGACTTAGCCACACAGGAAGCTGGGTAAGTGCCAGCCCTTGATGGCTTCTATATGAAGATGTCACAACGAACCAGGTCAACTTAGGGGCATCCTGTTTCCAATTGTCTCTCTCTCTCTAAATTCGTTTTTGTATGAGTTATTTTTTCTGGGGTTTTCATTTATGACACTGGATTTAATGTTTTTTAGACTCCAGTTCTGATGCGAATGCTGCACCTCCCTCTGTTTTCTCTATTGGATCCTAGGAGTCAGGTACTAGAGGAGAGAAGAGGGGTAGAATGACTGTAAGGGGGTACTATATTGGCAAACGTTATCTTTAATTCTTGGTATGTTGTCTTTTCATTACTACTCTGGTATAAACATTTCCAGGGATTTCCCTGGTGGTCCAGTGTTAAGAATCCACCTTCCAATGGTCAGAAAACTGAGATCCCACATGCCTCGGGACAACTGAGCCTGTGCATTCCAATAAGAGAAGCCTGTTCATGCCACAACGAAGACCCAGTGTGGCCAAAAAAAATTAATTAATAAAACAATTAAAAAATCAAACACTTCCAATTTTCCTTTGCTTTCATGTCCCTTGAGTTACTTAGTGGTTTGTAGCCTAATTTAGAATTATCCTCATGTCTCCTAATGTATTGATCTGTTATTGATTTTTAATTAATGATATTGTGGTTATGTATTTAAACTTTTTGCATTCGTTGAGTATTGTTTTATGTCACAGCATGTGGTCTATTTTGACGAAGAACTCATGAGCTCTTTGGCTATGTGTGAGCCAAGATGATGTAAGCCAACCACCTGCTATGTTGCCCACTAATCACAATTTAAAACTCAGAATATAAAAGGAAAATACCCCAAAGCTCTGAGAGTAAATAATAATAGGTAAGGGAAGGAGGTAAAAATTTTCAGGCATAAACTTCCTTTTTTCCCTTAGGTTTTCTTCTTTGATTCCTGGGGAGCCCCTGTGCTGGAAGTGTGGAACACATCAGAGTACAAAATCTCCATAAGATTTCCTCTGTATTCTGGCTGAAAGTGAAAGTGTTAGTTGCTCAGTTATGTTTGACTCTTTGCGACCCCATGGACTGTACTGAATTCTCCAGGCAAGGATACTAGAGTGGGTTGCCATTTCCTTCTCTAGGGGATCTTCCCAACCCAGGGATCAAACCTGGTCTCCCACATTGCAGGCAGATTCTTTACTGTCTGAGCCACCAGGGAAGCCAAGTCACATGAAAGTGAAAGGGTTAGTCACTCAGTCGTGTCCGACTCTTTGTGACCCCATGGATTGTAGCCCATCAGGCTCCTCAGTCCATGGGATTCTCCAGGCAAGAATACTGAAGTGGGTGGCCATTCCCTTCTCCATTATTCTGGCTAGAGGACTGGATAAATGGGCTTCATTTGAGCTCATGAGATAATAGAAAATAGGTACATTGGTCTCTGCCTCCAGTTCCTGGCACAGAGCTCCTAAAACCCTTGTAAATTCCTAAGTGATAAGTGCAATAAGAGCATCTTTTGTTCTAATGAAGTGACTCCTGGATGGTTTCTGGATAGGAGTTGGCCACCATTAAGACCAGCCATGATTAGAAGGTTGGAAATTTCAGCCTCACCTTCCATCCTCTAAAAAAGGGAGATGGACTGGAAATGGAGTTAATGACTGATCATGCCAAATTGAGGAACCTCCTATACAATCCCAGAAGTACAGGATTTGGAGAGCTTCTAGGTTGGTGAACAGATTTACATCAGGAGGGTGATGCACCCCAGATCCACAGGAACAGAAGCTCCTGGGCTTGGGACCATCCCAGACTTTGCCCTGAATCTCTTCATCTGGCTGTTCATCTGTATCCTTTATCATATCCTTTTGTAAACTGAGTTTATAAACTGAGTTACTTTAAATTCTGTGAGCTGTGCTAGCAGGTTAATCAAACCTAAGGAAAGGGGTCATGGGAACCTTCAGTTTGTAGCTGATTGGTCAGAAGCACAGGTAACAGCTTGGGGATGCAACCAGCGTCTGAAGGACATTAAACTGTGGGCATATGTAAGTGTGATTAAAAAGAAAAATTTGAAAGATTAGGAAATATATATGTATGGCTATAGAGGCTATCTTAATATCAAACCAATGTAAATTTTAGAATAAGATATCAGGGTCACGAGAGACATTATATAATAATAGAAGGGTCAGTTTACCTAGAAGCCATAGTAATTCTAAACATGTCTACATCTAACAACAAATCTTCAAAATACATGAAGGAAAATCTGATGGAAATGAAAAGAGAAATAGACCCACAGTTACTTTTGGAGATTTCTTTGATTAACCAACATTCTTCTTTCAGTTGATAGAAAAAGTACACAGAAAATCAAACACATAGAGAAGTTGAACAACACTTCCAACTAGTTTGAACCAACTGACATGTACAGGACAGTCTACTCAGCAACAGTAGAATGCAATGTTTTCAAGACTGTATGAAGCATTCACTAACAGACTATATTCTGCTCCATAAAACAAACTTAAAAAAATCAAGGTATATTCTTTGATTACTGTAGTTTTTCAGTTGCTAAGCCGTGTCTGACTCTTTGTGGCCCCGTGGACTGCGGCATGCCAGGCTGCCTTGTCCTTCACCATCTAGCGGAGTTTGCCCAAACTCATGTCCATTGAGTAGGTGATGCCATCTAATCATCTCATTCTCTGTCACCCCCTTCTCCTCCTGCCCTCAGTCTTTCCCAGCATCAAGGTCTTCTCCAAAGAGCTGGCTCTTTGAAACAGGTGGCCACAGGAAACTTTCTAAGAAATAGACATGCTTGATTGCGTGTAGTCCCTCTTTACCAAAATCACATATATACTGTCCTTCCCCCACTACCCTCTTTGGAACAGTCTCTCAGAGTTATCTGAGGTGCTGTCTCCTGGGCTGCAGTTCTCAATATCGCCCCAAATAAAACTTAACTTGCAACTCTCATGTTGTGCATTTTTTTTTTAAAGTCGACAATAGGATAGAAGGTGAAGATACAAACATTAATTGCATTTGTATGTTGACAAGAGCTGTATATTAAAATGACTATATTTTACAGTAGCACAAAAAATAAGCCACTTAGGTATAAATCCCTCAAAATCTGTTCCTGAACAGTCTTTGTGTCAAAAACTACAGATTGATGAAATAAGTCAAAGCAGACCTAAAAAAAAAAAAAATGGAGAGACACGTGTCCATGGGTTGGAAGGTGCAATATTGTTAAGAAATGCATTCCTTACAAATTGCAATCCCAAGAAAAATTCCAGTAGACTTTTTCTTAGAAGTTGACAGTCTGATTCTATCATTAATATTGAAAACCCAAAGCACTAGAATAACCAGAACAGTTCTGAAAAAGAACAACAAAGTTTTATTTGGCATAAGAATGAAAAACGGGGCCACGTGGGGTGGGGGTGGGCACAGATTGGGAGAGAATCTGAAGTTGGGCTTGTGTCCAGGACATGTAAAGAACTCTCAAAATTCAGCAGGTGAAAACAAGCCTGTGATGTTCTCTCCAGGATCTCATCATTAAAAATTTAAAAAATTTTTTATTTATGTTTAATTGGAGGAAAATTGCTTTACACTGTTGTGTTACTGCCGTATAACAATGTAAATCAGTCATAACTATATATATCCCCTCCCTCTTAAGCCTCCCTCCCTTCCATCCCCATCCCACTCCTCTAGGTCATCACAGAGCACAGGGCTATTACAGCAACTTCCCACTAGTTATCTATTTTGGCCTCCATTGAATAACTCCTCTTCCTATCATATGCATTGTGTTCTCTATTTATAAGATGCAAATAGCACATGGCAGGAAATTTGAAAGTTCAGAGAAAAGATCTTGAGTGACAGCATTTGTATTTCTTCTTTTTTTTGCATACCAAATGTAATTTTTATTTTGCTCTTGAAAAATTAGCAGTACCATCAAAAGCATTTTTTTGTATATCGTTACAATTTTTGAAAACTTTCTAATGATCTCATGAATGCATGGGCTAAGTTGCTTCAGTCGTGTTTGATTCGCTGTGACCCCTTGGACTGTAGCCTGCCAGGCTCCTCTGTCCATAGGATTCTCCAGGCCAGAATACTGGAGTGGGTTGCCATGCCCTCCTCCAGGGGGTCTTCCAAACGCAGGGACTGAATCTGAGTCTCCTGTATTGCAAACAGATTCTTTACCACTGAGCCACTGGGGAAACCCCTAATGATCTCATACTTGGCTTGAATGTTTCCTTTTAATTATTTTCTAGTTTTTTTTTTTTTTTT
>SJYX01016555.1:0-20003 GCA_006410675.1 Oreotragus oreotragus | reverse complement strand
AGGGCAGAGGCCTGAAGGGGGTAGGGGGGAATGGGGGATCTGGGAGGTGGGAGTTCCAGGCAGAGGGAAGAACATGTGCAAAGGCCCTGATGCAGATGAGTAGTGGGTTTGAGACCAGCAAGGAGGGGACCTGGGTGGCCGGAGCAGAGCTAACGTGAGGGGGCCTAGAGAGGAGAGAGTGGAGGGGCCACTGGGTGCGTGAGGCATGCCGACCACCTCGGGCCCTGAGAGTGCATCCTAAGGAGGGAAGAAGTCAGGTCAACCCGCGGAGGGAGCCCTGGACACAGCTGTGTGCCTACGGAGCTCTTGCTCAGAGTCAGCTTGAGCGCTGCTCCTAAAGCCATCCTGAGAGGCTGTTGCCGTGGTTTGGATCTTTCTCCTTTACATGTGGGGAAACCAAGGCTCCAAAACATTGTCACTTTCCTAAGGTCATGAACCTGAGCCCCAAGACTATACCTCAGCGCTGCCTCTTCTCAAGCTGGGAGCTGGGGCCTGAGGGGTGGCGCCAGGAAATCACCAGGCTCGCAGTCCAGGGAGGGGGCTGTCAGCCAGGAAGCTCAGACTGGCCACTGTCTTCTCCTGCACATGGGACACAATGGGACAGGAGCCAGGCCCCCATTAGAGGATTTGGGGTCAAGGGGGGTCCAGGCCCTGCTATCCCCTCTCTGCCAGAACCCGATGCTGGGAACGGGGGTCCACAGTTCACTCCTGGACTCCCAGAGGCCTCTTGAGCTACTGCTGAGCCTCAGGGATGTGCCAGAGCGGGGACCTGCCTGCCCCCAGGCTGGTCTGTACTCACACTGCCCACGGCCTCCACCGAAAAGCCAAGTCATGGCAGTTGTGATAGTAAGGGTATGTAACACCTGAAAATATCCACGTAAGGTTTTAAAGTATTTTCCCTTTTACCTGCCACGTGCACTCTACCTACTAGCTAGAGTGCTTCCAGATCACTCCCCATCATCTGCTGTTCCCTTCGCCGGCTGACCAGTCTCGGTTGGACTGCTATCGCCAGACAAACAGCACCCAGATCTGAGCCCCAGTCTGACTCTGAAGCCCACGTCTGAAGCCTCTACCACCTGTTCATCAGGCCAAGAGTCATGAGACCAGCTGGTCAGCACACCTGGACACTGGAGAGCCTGCTCTGGACCTAGCAGATGACCCAGCATTCAGGCTGCCCAACCTCCCACCGTCTCCACTAGGAGAGCCCACATCCCTGCAAGCCAGCCTGACCCTCAGCCCCCTTGGCAGCCGCAGAGCCCTCCAGGTCTATGACTCCCCTGCAGTGGCCGCTGACAAGGCTGCTCAGTGACCCGAGGGATCGTTGTGTAGACTAAGGCTGTGTACCAACCAGCAGGAAATGGTTCCCTTTTTCTGTAGCTGGTCTGAGTGGGGCGTGCAGGCAGATCTACAGCCCAGGCCAGGCACCCCCCTCTCACCCCCTGCACCTCAAGATGGGGATGCTGTATGATGGGTGTGCTCAGGCCAGCGCTTCCTCCCAGGGTTGAGGAGTGCAGTTCATCACTCACTGGACCTCCAGGGGTGCCCCAGGGGACCTGGCAGGAGGGAAGAAGACAGGCTTTGGCAATATCCTGACTAGCCTTCCTGCCATCAGTCTTGGGGTGACAGCCCCACAGAGGCTGTTTCCCCGGCAGGGCCGTCTGGCTTTCCCACTGCTGCTGCCGCTGCTCCGTCCACATAGACGGCTGCTGTCTAGACAGCCCCAGGCAGGCCTCCCGCAAAGCCCCTCAGCTCCCCTCTGCCTTCGCACCATCTAGGAGGTTGGGGGTCAGCCATAGGCCGGCCAATCAGTTGCAGATGCTCCCAGAGTGGGGAGTTGGGAGTGACTGAAGAGCATCCTGCTGGGCCTTCCCCCACCCCCCACCCCCACCTTGCCACTGAGACGGGAAGCTCGCTCCTCCAGCATCAGACGTGCAAATCTTCAAGCACAGTTTAAATCATCAGCATGTGTCCCCAGGGCTCTGACACCCCCAGCTTCGGTGTTTGTTTGCTGACTGTGCGGATTCAGACAAGCGCCTCTGCTTGCTTCCATTGACAGTGCTTATGAGCCCTACTATGTGCTCTGAGGGCACACATGTACACAGATGAGTGAAAGACGCACAGATAAAAATCTAAGCCCTGTCTTCATGGTGCTTTCAATCGGGGGTGGGGGCAGGGAGGGCAGTAAAACAGCACGATGAAATAGACACAGGTGACTGCAGAGGATGATGCTTGCCTTGAAGGGTGAGTGTAGGAGGGAAGGGGCTGGAGCCCAGGACAGGGTCTGGGTCAGACTTCTCTTGTGCAGTGAGGATTCAGGGAGAGGATCTGCCTGAGGTCACATTGCCAAGGAAGTGGGACCCCACGGCCGGTGGACAAACCAGGCCCTGCCCTGCCCAGATGCCCATTCACCAGCCTGGGCAGCCAGCTGCAGGTAGGGTTGCTGGGTTTAGCAAATAAAAATATAAGACACCCAGTTTAATCCGAACTGCAGGTAAGCAATGAGGACTTTTTTTAGTATAATTCTATTCCACGTAATATTTGGGATATACATATACTAAAAATGATTCATTGCTTGTTTGAAATTCAGATTTAACTGGGTGCTCTGTATGTTATCTGCCAACCTTAGCACCAAGGCCAAGGTGGAATAAAAAAAGAGGAAGAAAAGGGGCCATTCCATTCTCCCCACCCTCTTCCTGGGCTCCGGAAGCCCCTCTATTTCCAGGCCTCCAGCACCAGCCTCCCCACCCGTCTCCCTGCCAGAGCCCTACCCAGCTGGTGCTCTCTGAACACACAAGGCCTTTGTTGACCAAAACATTGACCCCTCCCGCGGATTTTATCCAAGGTGTAAGCGTGTCGGTCTGGCCTCCGGGGTCCTGCCCTGGAGTCATGGGATCTGGTCCCTGGGATAAGTCGCTGGCCTCTCTGTGCCCCTGGCTGCCCATCTTCCATGGGCTCCGCTCATCTCAGGAAGTAGTGCTGAGTGCCCAGCAAGTGCTGCGCGTGCTCTGTGAGCTCAAAGGTGAGCTAGGCACACCCCAGGAGGGAGGATAACAGGGGCCATTGAGGCCAATGAGAAGCCTGGAGGGAGCGGTTATCCAAAGCAGATTGCTTTGTGAATGCCTAGGGCAAGGGCCTTCCCTGGTGGCTCAGATGGTAAAGCGTTTGCCTACAATGTGGAAGACCAGGGCTCGATCCCTGGGTTGGGAAGATCCCCTGGAGAAGGAAATGGCAATCCACTCCAGTGTTCTTGCCTGGANAAGCAGATTGCTTTGTGAATGCCTAGGGCAAGGGCCTTCCCTGGTGGCTCAGATGGTAAAGCGTTTGCCTACAATGTGGAAGACCAGGGCTCGATCCCTGGGTTGGGAAGATCCCCTGGAGAAGGAAATGGCAATCCACTCCAGTGTTCTTGCCTGGAAAACTCCATGGACTGAGGAGCGTGGTAGGCTACAGTTCATGGGTTTGCAAAGAGTCGGATACGACTGAGCAACTTCACTCCCCTTCAAGGCAAGGGGCAAGACTACCGGTTGCAAACGCTAGTTCTGCTCTTTATGCTGTGTGATCCTGGGCAGCTTAACTAACCTCTCTGAAGTCTGGAATCCAATCTATGAATCAGCAGTTTTTTCCTTTGCACATTCTGTGTTATTCTAAAAGCTTTAGGTATGCTTACAAGGTTTGGTTTGTTTCAATAATAACAGTCAGTGATGGCAAAAAGGGAAGTGAAAGGGAAAGAGATATATAACTATAAATTCTATAATCCCTCTGGTCTTTAACTTGAAAGTAGGTACCAGGTGTGTGTTTAACACAGTAATGACCTGAGCTAGTACAGCATCCTCCCTGCTGCTGCTGCTGCTAAGTCGCTTCAGTCGTGCCCAACTCTGTGCAACCCCGTAGACGGCAGCCCACCAGGCTCCCCCATCCCTGGGATTTTCCAGGCAAGAACCTACTTGAGTTCAAATCCCAGCTCCACACCATAATTCAGTGTCCAGCTTTTCTGTCTTCTCCGTTGGGGCCACGTCTGACAGTCCACACCTGTTAGCGTTGTTGTGGTCAGAGATGGAGGAGACAGTGGTGCTGGCCAGCAGCCTATGGTGGTGATGCCCAGCCAAGCCCTCCAACACCCTACCAGGACCGAGGGAGCTAGGCGGCCGAGTGCCCAAGAGGAAAACCTCAGAGCCGAGAGTGCCCACGTTGGCCCTGGATAGCCCCCACCCCCGTGGGAAGAAAGGGATCAGGAAACTCCTGCAAAGAGACTGTGAACGAGGCCTGCAGGTCCCCACTTCAAAGCTTCCCTCTAATGCCTCCCGACAAGCATAGTCAGGCCTCGGGGTGTCCCCTCGCTCCTGACAACATCTGTTCCCAGGCAAAGCTGAGGCCAGCAAGGCGACATGAGGCCAGGGGTACCCTGCAACCAAGCATCAGCCTGGCGGAGAAAATGTGATTTCACACCAGGCCCACAGCCAGGCATTCATGCCATCCAATGTTGGGGACATGTGGGGCTGGCTGGTCATGGGGTATCTCCCCAGCACCATTTCCTCTCCTCTGTCCACCATGGAGGCTCTTGGGTTCTAGCCCTAAGCCCAACCCTAGGTCCATCTATCAGGTCTCAAGTTATTTCTCTTCCACATGGAGGGGGGTGGATGGAAGGAAGAAGGGTCTAGAGCCAGACAAAATCGTGCTGTCACTTTCTCTACCTTTGTGACATTGGCAAATGATCTCATCCCTGGTCCTCAGTCTCCTTGTATACAATGGGGATCATATCTTCCTGGCAGGGTTATTCTGAGCTTTGTAAATGGTTTGAGACTATGACCTGACATGCAGCTTGATCTTCCCCCCGCCCCACCTGGGGCTATCAGCACCTAACCCTCTTAACACAGAGCTGAGCGGTTGAAACAGCAGCTATTTTATTTGCTCATGATGTATGTGGGCTAGGAACTTTGGCAGCGCTTGATAAGAAGTCTTGCTCCTTGCAGTACATGGGGAGGGTTGTGCACCAGCTTCAGCTGGTTTCTGAGCTGAAAGGTCCGGAATGGCCCCACTCATGATGCCGAAGGCTCAGCTTCTCTGTACACCAGTGCCAAATCGAATCTCAGTTTTGGGTGAAGTAGAAAAGAATAGCTTGATTGCTTTGCCAGGCAAAGGGGGACACAGCTGGCTTCTGCCTTCGAAAACTCTGTGTCCCAACCCAGGAGGATTTGATGGGAGTTTATAACAACTGGGGCTTCCCTGGTGGCTTAGACAGTAGAGAATCTGCCTGCAGTGCAGGAGACCCAGGTTCAATCCTTGGGTCAAGAAGATCCCCTAGAACAGGGAATGGCTACCCACTTCCGTGTTCTTGCCTGGAAAATTCCATGAACAGAGGAGCCTGGCAGTCTACATTACATGGGGTTGCAAAGAGTCAGACACTACTGAGCAACTAACACTTTCACTTTTATAACAGTACTTCAAGGGTGGGATTGCTGACAAGATTAGGGTGTGAGCAGAGTCTCAGGCCTGTATAATCCAAGCTATGGTTTTTCTAGTAGTCATGTATGGATGGGAGAGTTGGACCATAAAGAACGCTGAGCCCTGAAAAACTGATGCTTTCAAACTGTGATGTTGGAGAAGACTCTTGAGAGTCCCTTGAACTGCAAGGAGATCCACCCAGTCCATCCTAAAGGAAATCAACCATGAATATTCATTGGAAGGACTGATGCTGAAGATGAAGCTCCAATACTTTGGCCACCTGATGTGAAAATTCGACTCATTGGAAAAGACCCTGATGCTGGGAAAGACTGAGGGCAGGAGAAGAAGAGGGCAACAGAGGATGAGATCACAGACTCAATGGACATGGGTTTGAGCAAACTCCAGGAGATGATGAAAGACAGAGAAACCTGGCATGCTGCAGCCCATGGGGTGGCAGAGTCGAACACAACTCAGCAACAGCAACAAAGGGTCTCAGGTGGTCAGTTTCCTAATCTTGGTGAGCTTCTCTGGTCCTTTTAATCTTGCTTCAGGTGGTTTCTGGGGTGCTTCTCCCTTGATTAGCAACTGTTCATATCTGCCCTTTGGAACTCAAGGAAGGTCATGGAGGCTGGGGTCTCACCTAAAAGAAATGGGGAGTCAAAAGGCTTTCATGCCCAGGAGCCCCACAGCCTCCTCTTTCGTTTCACTCACATGGCAGGCAGGTTCCTTGGGCAACCCAGCTTGCACTGTAAGCTGAGCATGTCATTTGTACTTACAGGATGCTCCATATGGCTTCTAGGTTCCAAGGAGGAATGTTTCAAGATGGAGAAGAAGTGGTAGGCCTCTTAGGGACTAAGACTGGGCTCAGAAGCTGCAATGTCACTTCCGGTACCTTCCGTGGGCCAAAGGTAGCCCGTAATCCAAGGGAAGAGGCAATTGACCCATGTTCTCAATGAGGAAAGTGGCAAAAACTTTGCAGACAGTTTTATTCCTGTCCCTTCTTGGCTGGAGGGGTAGTTGAGCTCTGTGATAAGGGGGCTTATGAGCAGCACCTGCTTGTTCATTCAGTCATTCAAAAGCTAATATTTATTGAGCACTTACTATATGCCAAGAATACAAAAGTGAGCTAGAAGACAGTCATTGCTGTTCCACAGAAGGTTAGATCCACTCTGGGAAGACAAAGCTTTGAAAACACCAAAGGGGAACTTCCCTCATGATCCGGTGGCTAAGACTCTGCACTCCCAATGCAAGGGGCCCAGGTTCAATCCCTGGTCAGGGAAGTAGATCCCACACGCCCCAACTAAGCATCTGCATACTACAATTAAAGATCCCGCATGCTGCAACGAAAACTGAAGATCCCATGTGTTGCAACTAAGAGCCAACGTGAACAAATAAATGAATATTTTTAAAGAAGAATAAGAAACCACCAATGATAGTACAGTGTGATGGAATAGGAGGCCTCAGAGGAGAGAGCAGGAGAGGCCAGCAGAGGCAGGACACCTAAGGTAGGCTGGAGGATGTGAAGGAGCTGCCCAGGAGCACTAAGGTAGGCTGGAGGATGTGAAGGAGCTGCCCAGGAGCAGAGGGGCAAGGACGCTGTTTTGGATAGGTTTTTATCATGATTTCATTGTGGAAGGCCGGTATATCGAAAACAACAGGTCCTCCTCACAGATCCCAAGGCAGTGGGCACCTTGCATCCCAGGAGTGCTGCTTCTGGTCGGGACACAGAGGGAACAGGGGAGAATGTGGACAAGAATCTCGACTGTGGTTTCCATGCAATGGAATGGGTGAGGCAGGGTCAGCAGACAGGACTGGCTAGTTTGAATGCTTTCAGTGGGCTCTGGGCACAGGGGCTGGCCCTGGTTACCTGGTACCTGGCGCTGGGGTGATCAAGGCAGGAGAACAGTGGCCCATATAAGAAAGATTGTTGGTTTGTATTTGAAAAGCACACTCGCTTTTGTTTACCATCCTTAGGAATTATCCTGAGAGGGGCAGTCCTTCTAGGGCTGGCAAGGCCCCAGATTTCAACACATCCAAATATAAATTACACAGTTCATATGGGTGCGCCTAGGCCAGGAGACAGAACCAAAAGGGGACCCATATGGCCAGAGGGTGGCTGGAGACACCTGCATGAGCAAAGGGGGCCTTGAAAGCAAAGGGTGCCCACTGAGGGGAACTAGACAGGCAGGGGCATAACTAGACTTTAACTTTCCAAAGCCCACTCTGGCTGAGAGCGAGAGTGCAGATGCGGGCAATGAACTGGGCCGAGAGAAGTGGTAGCCACTGAAATGAGAGATGGTAGGTATAAAGGGGCCGGATAGTGAGGATTGAGAGTGAAAGGGGGCCAGGGCTGCTCAGGACACACGTTGCCTTAGGAGGGAGGGGACGGCAGGATTAAGGAGGTCGGAGGTGTGAGGATGGTGCGAGGATTCGGCTTAAAAGGGAGGATGGCTATGTGTCCTTCGCCTGGATGGCTGAGCAGTGCTTGAAGTTCAGGCAGAAGGAAGAGAGCAGGAGGGCCTCAACATGGAGATGCTGTTTGGGGAATTGCCATGGGATCCAGAAAAGAGGTCTGGACTGGAGATTCCAAGTTGGGCTGTTGGTACAATCAGACCAGCCATGTAGCAAACCACCCACAGATCGAAGATGCTTGTAACAGTGATGCCGAAAACTTGGCCTCTATGCATCAGTGCCAAATTGAATCTCAGAGACAGAGTTTGGGGTGAAGTAGAAAAGAAGACCTTTATTGCTTTGCCAGGCAAAAGCAGACACAGTGGACTTATTCCCTCAAAAACTATATCCAACCCTGGAGGATCTGGTGAGGAGTTTTATAGAAACGGCTCAAGGGCGGAGGTGCTGGTAAGGATCAGGGTGTGTGCAGGGCCTGCACTCCTTTCATCTGGAGACCTCATGTGATCTCCTGATATATAAGCTTCCCTGGCTCTTGAGGCTCTCACGCTGTGACCTTCTCTCTGGAATGGAGAATGCTAGCATCTTTCCTTTGCCGGGGTTTTAGCTTTGTAAGAGAGCTCAGAGTCACTCTCAGGAGTATTCCCTGAGGGGGAACCGGGACCCAGTCCCAAGGCTGCACTCTCTCTTCTTGGCTGTTCTCCCCTTGTCCCTGCAGCCCTTCCCTGATTAGTAACTGTCCTAGTCTGCCCACTGGGACCCAGGGAATGTCATGGAGTCTGGGGTCTGTTCCTTATAAATAAGAAACTGGGATACAGAAAGGCTTCCATGCCCAGGGCTGCACAGGGGCATTTTCAATAGCAAAGGTTTCTTTCTCACCATGCTGTAGACCCTTGAAGGTTAGGTGAGATCCTAGGTGAACATCTCAGAAAGGCCCTGATTTCCTTCCTCAATGAACAGTGACCCAAAGGCTACAGAATTGAGTTGGGGCCCCCATCTTTATCCCAGGCCCCCCAAGGCTTGGTGCTGTGTAAAATTGGTGCAGGCACCACTGGGGCAGTTCTCTAAAATTGACCTCCACCATATATAGTTGGTTGTAAGATCATGGGGACCCCAGGATGGAGAGAAGGCTGGGGGTCCAGCAGACCCACCTGCAGCCTCCATGGATGTCCAAGAGCAGGACCTACTGACAGACAGCCTCTGCAGCCAGTGAACTCCTACCATTTGGGGTCTTTCTCTTTCCTCTGCCCCAAATGCAGATTCCAAGAGGAAATGTCCAGTTGGCAACATACAGTCACACGGCTGCCCCGAGGTTGTGTCCACTGGGGGTGGGGGTGGGGTAGGTATTCCCCAAAGAAAATTGCAGGCCTGGTGATTAGAACAGGGATTCTAAGAAGCTGAAACCAGCAAAGGTCCACTGTCACTTTCTACTGGGTTGCTTGGCAGGGGTGGGGGTGGGTGTTTTTGCTTTTTAATTAAGATATAATAGCATACATTACCTAGGAGATCAAACCAGCCAATCCTAAAGGAGATCAATCCTGAATATCCATTGGAAGGACTGATGCTGAAGCTGAAGCTCCAATACTTTGGCCACTTGATGGGAAGAGCCAATTCATTGGAAAAGACCTTGATGCTTGGAGAGATTGAGAGCAGGAGGAGAAAGGGGCAACAGAGGAAGAGATGGCATCATTGATTCAGTGGACGTGAGTTTGAGCAAGCTCCAGGAGATGGTGAAGGACTGCAGGCTGCCGTCCATGGGGTCACAAAGAGCTGGGCACGGCCTGATGGCTGAAGAGCAACGACATACGCTAAAGCGCATACTATGGAGTAAACAGTGTTTTTTCATGCGATTGCACCCGAGTAGCCAGAAAGTTCCCTATCATGTGCCTTCCCAGCTCAGACATCCCCCTCAAAGATGCCCATGCTTCCCACCTCTACCATCACATCCTGGTTATCTGTTCTCAAATTTGTACAGATAGAATCAGGACAGCAGGTACGTGTATCTGGGCTATGGCCCACAGTGATGGCTGTGAGATTCCCTCCTGTTGTTCTGTGTAACAATAGTTTGTTCTTTTTGACTGTTTTGTAGTATTTCATCATGTGCATGGTACCACTCACTCTCCTAACGATGGGTATTTGGGGTGTTGGCACCATATTTGTTGTCACACTGAAGCAGATTATTTTAGAAGCAAGATGCATGCAGAGGCAAGTGTGTGTGTGTGTGTGTGTGTTGGGGGTGGCTGTTTAGTCATTGCCATGGTATTGTCTATGACACAAGCTTCATTTTTCCAAACCCCACTGCAGCCCCCAGCCTGTCACCTTGCAGCTGTGGGCACTGAAATGTCTTGTGCAATGAATGAGGCAAACCCAACCTCGTCCTGGATGTGCCACTTGGTGCTCCCTGCACCTCTCTGGACTGCCGCCCCTTGGACAGCTCTGCTCTTGACCACACAGTGGATAAGCTGGGGCCTCCTATGGGCACAGGGATGAAGCCAATCCTCTGAGGGCCAGATGACATCTGTACCTGCCACAGGGCTGGCGTGTGAATGGAGCTCCAGAAATACAAGTGGAATGGGTGGAACTGAGTTGAGCTGATACAGAGATGCTGCCCCAGGCTGGAAGATGATGAGAGAGAGTGACTCCCAAGCTCCCAGAGTCCTCGATCTGCCTGGGCCTGAGGCCAGGTTCCAGCCTGGCAAGGACAGGGCAGACTACGTGCCTGTTTTTGCTACACTCGGGAGACTGGGAGAAGATCCTCACACCCTGGACTGGCAGGGGAAACAGGGAGACCACGTCTCCAGACCCTGAGCTGTCATCTCCATCTAGCTGGCCGCCCTCACCCCACTGGTGAGAACCACAGTGCCCTTGCTCTCCCAGGAGAGTCCAGAGTCAGGTGCCCTCCCACTGCAGTTGAAACTGTTGCAGATTTCCAGCAGCTCTTGGGACTTCAGGCGAGGGCAGGTCAAGGGGGATGTGTAGACTCAGCAGCAAGGGAACTGAGGGGTTGACAGGGTGCAAATAGAGGACTTCCAATATCCAATATATATAGGATGGATAAGCAACAAGGTCCTGCTGTATAGTACATATCATTAACGGAAAAGAATATGAAAAAGAATGTATATATGTGTAGTAACTGAATCACTCAGCTGTACAGCAGAAATTAACACAACATTGAGGATCAACTGATAAATTAAAAACAAAAAACACCTGGTGTCCAGGATCAGCTTCTAGGATCGATTTTCTAGGAAGAGCCCCCATCTTCCAACCAAAGGGCAGAGATGAGAAGCTATGAAAAAGGAAAACTGAGAAGATCAAGTGCATTTCTTGGGACTAGGGCAGTGATTATGAATAAATGAATGAGTAAATAGAGAAATTGAATAAATGAGTGAATTGAAAAACAATTTTTAAAAAATGCTAACACGTACAATAATGTGTGCGTGTGCTGGGTATGTATTTCACCTGAGTCTCACAGAAGGTTCTGTGAAGTCAGTACAATTGTCATTCCTGTGTACAATTGCAGAACCTGAGGACACGGAAGTGACGTGATCTCCCAAGGGCAGCCAGCCTGTGAATGCAGGACCTGGGGACTGCAAACACAGACTGCCCCTTGCTGAACGTGAACTGAGAAGATTGCTGAGTGGATGGATGGATGGATGCAGAATGAAAAAAATAGTGAAGTTATTTCAGTTTATTGAAATGTGTTTGTATGGGTGGCTGCAGAAAATGGGCTGATGCCTGAAGCTATTAATAATAGCTCATTTTTCCCCTGGTGTCTACCAAGAGGGCAGGAATCAGGAATTTGAACGATGTTGACAGGTAACCAGAAACTCATCCCCAATCCCACCTCTTCCCCTGCCCTTTAGGCCTCCTGCTGCTGCCTGAAATTCCACAGTTCCCAGTTCATTTCTTCAGGGTAAGCACTGCCCTCATCCAACCCACTTTTAAATCTCAGATCCCGTGGGAAGGGCCTCTCTGCCATCTGAGTAGCCTGTGGGAGTAACTGCATCAGATGACACCCTGATCCCCCACAGGGGGAAGGTAGCAATGGGAAGGGGGTGTCAGGGAAATCCCCTTGAGCTGGGAGGATGTGGGTGTCTCTCCTCCCCAGCTCTGCCGTCTCAAGGCCAGCCTCATCCTCCCGGTGGAGACTGGGGAATGGAAACAGCCAGCCTTGCTGGGAACCAACTGGCTTGCCACCCCTCCCTCTGCTCTCAGCTTTTCTGCTGCCAGAAGACGGGTGTCACACTGTGTTATCACGGCAGGAGTCACATGGAAGCTCACCCCTGCTTGGCATCCACTCCAGGCAAGAATGCTTTCCCACTCTGCCTCGTGGGAAAGTTCTCCAGGCCAGCCCCGAGAAAGGCTTCCAATCTCCCTGAAGGGTACCCTCTAGTCCCTGGGGCTCAATTTCCCCGTCTATCAAATAAGAAACATAACCTGCCCCATCTATCTCTCTCAAATAATTGGTATTTGTTTTTAATGGGGCGGGAGAGGGGGGACTCACTTAAATTGCTGGTCATTGTTCTAATCACTCTTATACTTAAGTAAAATGAGCTTACTTTTCATAAAACCTAAGGAAGAAGTCATTTTCCTTCTGGTTTTTAGGTGAGGCGTCATGGGCACAAAAGGACCAGAGCCTGGACGTGTGGAGGACAGACCTCTTTCTGGGCACTGACAGCCTGCCCAGCCCTTCTCGAAGTCCTCCTGCGGGGCCAGCTGAGTCTCCTTCATCCTTGCTTCTCTCCTCCTGCCCTTCCTGCCTAGCAGCACCAACGTCTGCTTCTCCCTGACCCCTGGTATACCGTAGACCTCTGAGAACACTCTCCACTTTCCGCCCCCATATCCCTGCCCAGTGGAGGCTACCCTATCCCTCACTCCCTGACCCCCAGCCTCCAAGGAGAGGTCAGCAGAGAGCTCACCTTCTGCTGCCACCATCTCCCCTTGAAGATGATGAGGACTTGGTGCAGTGCTCAAGAAAGTGTGGATCCAGGTGTGGCTAAGTGCCTGGAACAGGGTAGGAGTGACTGATCATGCGAGAGCATGATGTTGTATCTGTGCCCAGGGAGCCAGCTGCTCCTGGCATGGCCAGAAATGTCCAGAGCCTCCCCACAGTGGGAAGCTGTGAAGAAGGGCCCCGGCATTGGCCCCAGAAGCTCAAAGGGGCATGGTCTCCCTTTAAATGAGAAGAAATGCCAAGTTTCAGTTAATCATCCCAGAGTTGTGTCAAAGGAGACTGTCTGTGATTTGGTGTTTTTATTTAAGTATTGCTTTGCACTGTTTCCTTTCCTGTTGGTGTGTCTCAGGGTGATTACTAATAAATTATGCTATTTTTTTAATATTGTGTGATATAATTTTTTTGCTGTTCTAATAGTGTGTTTTGTGAACCTTGTTAAAATTTTGATGTTTCTGTGAATGATACTTCGGGGACATAGAACCCTAGGCCTCTGCAGCCAAACTCAGGAACCACCTTTCCTGTAAAACTCCAGACTTACAAGTGCAGATCAGTGCAGAGCTGCAGGAAATAAAAAGAAGCTAAAATAGGCACCAGGGGGCCTGGAGTAGAGCAAGGAAGGAGTGAAAGAGGAAGCCCCTGGGAAAATTCTGAGAGGGACAGGGCCTGGGGAGACTTTCAAGGGCAGGTAGGGTACTCATGGCCCACTTGGAGTGAGACAGACTGGGACCTGCGATCTGGGACCCTTTGCTTCAGTGCTTGTACCTGAACACAAGTCTCCTCCAGCAACAAAATACAAAGAAAACTATGATGGACTAAAAGTAGCTGTGTGCATGTGCACAGTTCAGGCAAGTAATGGACAAAAAGATACAAAAAGACCAAAAATAAAGCAAAAAACAAAACTCAACTGCTACTCTGCGGGGAAGGAAATGGCACCCCACCCCAGTACTCTTGCCTGGACAATCCAATGGACGGAGTAGCCTGGTGGACTGCAGTCCATGGGGTCGCTAACAGTCGGACAGACTGAGCGACATCACTTTCACTTTTCTCTTTCATGCACTGGAGAAGAAAATGGCAACCCACTCCAGTATTCTTGCCTGGAGAATCCCAGGGATGGGGGAGCCTGGTGGGCTGCCGTCTATGGGGTCACACAGAGTCAGACACGACTGAAGTGACTTAGCAGCAACTGCTACTCTGAGGATCCAGAAGCAAAAACAGGGGGTCAGGGGTAAAAAGCAGTTACCGCCCATGAGCACGCCCCTTGCATTCAACACCAACCAAAGGGATGGGCAAACTCCTTTGGCCCGACCCTTGGACACACTCCTATTCTCACCCCATAAGAGGAACCAGCTCACCCTCCCTCAGCGAGCAGGCAAGGGAACCTGTTACTTGTTCTCACTACCCCTAGTAAAGCCTTGCCTGAGTTTCTCTCCTTGTCTCTGATCAATTTCTATTGATTAAGGAAGGCCAGGAATCCTGGCTGGTAGCAAGAGGAGAGGCATCCCCATGTGCTGGGGACACAGGAAGGAAGATGTGAGGGTCAGACAGGCTTGGTGGAGGGACAGACAGAATCCAGCCAGGCCACTGAGCTCAGGCAATGGAGGTGTAAGCACAGGGTATGCCTGGCTTGTTGAGACACACAAAGCACAGGCTGTAAAGAAAAAGAACAACCAATTTAACTAAGTTAAAATGAAAAAGTTGTCTGTCAAAAAAGTGACATTTTTAAAAGCGAGCAGATAAGCCACAAATAGAGAGATACGGATGCCTATGTCTGCCGAAGGATTAGTATCTAAGTACTGTCAGGAATGCTTACAAGGACTTCTCTGGTGGTCCAGTGGCTAAGACTGTGCTTCCAGTGCAGGGGACATGGGTTCGATCCTTGGTCAGGGAACTTCCACGTGCTGCGTGGTACAGCTCCCCAAAAAGAATGCCTACAGATACATTGGGGGAAACAGACTACCCAAGCAAAAAAACACACAAGTGACAGGAACAGGCATTTGGAGAAAAGAAAACCTGAGTGGCTAATAAACATATGAAGAAGTATTCAGTGTCGTTACTAATCATGCTCTCTTATGATTACAGCTAAAGAAATCAACTGAAACCATAGTATAGTACCATGTCTCAAAAAATAAAAAGTCTGACATTAGGAAGTCTTGATGAGCATGCAGAGAACTAGGAACTCCCACCCCAGGCTGTGCCCTCACCTGGGAGGGTAGCTTGGCAAAGCCCAGTGCAGTTAGTTGAAGGCACACAGACCCCCAACACATAGCTCTGCCCCTGGGTATGTGACATGGTTTTTAAGAATGGCTGAAAATTGCTTGCCTTGCCTCTTACCCACAGGTAGGGTCCATCCCCTGAAGTCTTGGTGGCTCTGGGGCCACGGCAGTCAGTGAGTTCAGTGGAGGTGAGGCTAGGTGACACAGGAGGCCACACGGCTTCTGCATGAAATCTGAGCCCCTAGGTAAGTATTCTGAAGACCCTAAGACCTCCACGCTGGAGAGACCAGAGAGATGTTCGGTCCTCCAGCTGCCCCCTGCCAAACCACCGTCCAGACCAGCACAGAGGGTTCCCATGGGGTGACCCCCATCAGTGCAAGGGCAACAGAAGCCCCCACAGAGCCCTGCTCCAAATTCCTGACACACTGCATCTGATGAAATGGTTGTTAGTGTAAAGTCACTACATTTGGGGGTTTGTTTTGCAGCCACAGATAACTGGAACCATATCCAACGGAAATTTATGCACGTGTGCACCAAAAGATATGCATGAGGATGTTTATTCTGCCACAGTTTGCCAAAAGCAAACCATTGGAAACAACCCAAATCCTCATAAGAAAAAAGTAGATTTTCCAAATCACAGTCTAATCATCCAATGGCATGACTACACTTCAGCAGTGAGGAAGAACGCAGAGAGTTACGTGTGTCGACGCGGACCCTCTCAAAACAACGTTGGGCACAAAAGCATGTTGCAGAAGGATGTGGACAGCTTGGTAGCATTTATATAAAGCTCGAAGTTATGCAAAACAGTACAATATTTTGTTGACGGATACTTTATCTCTATAGCAAAAATACGACCACATGCAAGGGAATGAAAAGCAACAAATTCATTATGGTGGAGATGGGAGGGGGAGGGGTCCACCAGGAGCTTCCAGATTCCCTGTTGTTTTATTTCTTTAAAGAAAATCTGAAATAAATAAGAAAATATGTTCGCCTGTGACAAAGCTGAGAAGTGGATCCTCCAGGGAGATGCTGGGGATCTGTAAGAACCGCTAAGATCCTAGCACCCAGGTCTGCACACCCCACCCCTGGGCTGGGCCCACATTAACCCTTTAATTGCTGGTGGCAAAGATGTCTTGGGAGGGGGGTGGAAGGAGCAAGTTTGAGAACTCAGGAGAACACCTCATTTCCCAACTTGTCTGAATATATTTTAATGACAGGGCCATCTCAGTTGAATACAAGCCTGGGGTCCATAAGTGTTAATTATATTCATGACAACTGTTGACTTTCTGCCTGTTTGGAATGCTTCATACTTAGGGCTTCCCTGCTAGCTCAGTGGTAAAGAATCGGCCTGCAATGCGGGAAACCCAGGTTTGATCCTTGGGTCGGGAAGATCCCCTGGAGAAGGGAAAGGCTACCCACTCCAGCATTCTTGCCTGGAGAATTCCATGGATAGAGGAGCGTGGTCATCTTTAGTCCATGGGATCGCAAAGGGTCAGACATGACTGAGCGACTAACACAACGGCAGCATACCTCTGGTTAAAGGGTACAGGCAGGAGCAGTGCTGACCATCACAGGAGGGGAGGAGAGGGGAGGCAGAGCCCCTGGCCATGGGAGAAGGGGGAATGACCGGAAGTAGCCATCCTCCTTCCTAACCACCCCACCCCTCACCCCGGGCCTCTTGCAGCCACACTCCTGCACAGAACTTTACTTCTTGTTCTTTTCTCAAATGCCAAGTCCCTCCTGAGTGCCCATCCCTGGGAACACAGGAAGGAAGGAAGAATGTCCTGATCTAGATCACCTACAGTGGAGTCAGGGGACACACTTGTGGGCAGACACCTGGACAAAGTGACACAGAGCCCACAGGCAATTGGTGAAGACAGGGCAAAGGCTGAGTAGAACACAAAGGGGTGCCCACAGAAGCCCTCCCCAGGACACCTACCACCTTAAAGAGGGTGGGCAGGCAGAGCCAGCCACCTGTGAGCTAGCCAGCCAGCTGTGGTTGGCACTGGCCAGAGACTTTCAGGTGAATTCTTCCTACTCCTGAGTGCCTAGCAGGGGAAGGGGAGGCTGGATGTCCTCAAGAGGACTGGAAGCAGCCTGTGGCCCTGCTTTGACGCAAGCGGGAAGGTCCTTCGGGGAGGGCACAGCTCCCGGCTGACACTGTGGTATAAGGTGCCACCACCTGCAGAGCTGTACCTGGCAGGGCAGAAGCCAGGAGGGAGGAGCTGAGAGCTGTGTAGCCTAGAGCTGTGGCCACCAGATGATCCTGATGCCAAGGTCGAGAGGTCTGGAAGGGCCTTCGGGGTCACCCAGAGCATCTCCCCTCAGCCCTGCAGTCGACTCTGTAGTGCTCTAGCGGTGGGCTGTGGGCACGACTGCAGACCTCTCCATACTGGCCCAGCCTCAAACCAGCAGGCGGACTTTGTCTAAGCAGAGAAGGGTCCTCACTTGGAGCTTGGAGGGTGTTAGGGAGGGAAGGAGAGGGATGTGGCGGAAGCTGCATCTTCTCCCTCTTGTCCCTGAATATCCTGGATTTGGATCCAGATGAATTCATGGCTCTGCTCCCATTAGACCTCATCACTTCTGACTCCTATGCGTGCATACACACACACACCCACACACCAGCCTCCCTGCCTCCTCACAGAGCCCTGGACAGTCAGGTTCTACTTAGCAGCTGCATCAGACTGTCTTCTTATTTCATTTTGCTTTTCATCATTTTTATTCTTCACGTGCAGGCATGGAGACCTGAGTTTAATTTCAGTCCTCAGCACATATAGATGTGCTTCATTTTGTCTTATTTTTCCCTTTTTCCCCAAGCCCCTCCCACTCCCCTCTTGCACCCCACAAGCATTGACCCAATAGATTTGATGTACAGCCTTGAATGTGCCTAAAAAGTAAAATGTGTGGTGAAATTATCTGGGTCTGTATGTGTTGTTCATAGACACGGATGTTGTAATACAGAAATTCTCAAAGTGTGGCTCAGGTTGACATACTTTTCATGACAATACTAAGATATTCTTGGCCTTTTTAATCTTGCTGTCTCCTGAATGTACACTGGAGTTCTCCAGAGCTTACAGGATGTGTTATATCACAACAGAATCAATCCAGAAGCAGATATGAGAATCCAGCTATCTTTTATCCAGGTGGATGTTCAAAAGCTTTACAAAAATGTTAAACAATGCCACTTCTCACTGTGTTTTTTACTTTGGAAAATAAAATTGTTTTTCATAAAATATTTATATACATTGATATTTGTTTTTTAATGACTCCACACATTGTTTTCAATTTTAAGTTTCTATATGATAAATGTAGGTAGATATAACACATACAGACAAAAACTTTGGAATCTTTAACCACTCCAGTGTTCTTGCCTAGAGAATCCCAGGGACAGGGGAGCCTGGTGGGCTGCCGTCTATGGGGTCNGAAAATCCCATGGACGGAGGAGCCTGGTAGGCTGCAGTCCATGGGTTCCGGAAGAGTTGGACACGACTGAGCAACTTCACTTTCACTTTTCACTTTTGTGCATTGGAGAAGGAAATGGCAACTCACTCCAGTGTTCTTGCCTGGAGAATCCCAGGGACGGGGGAGCCTGGCGGGCTGCTGTCTATGGGGTCGCACAGAGTCGGACACGACTGATGCAACTTAGCAGCAGCAGCATAGCCAGCGAAGTATATACAAACAAAGTAAATCAGAATGGGAGATGGGATGCAGAAGAGGAGAGATTTATTTTCATGAAGTATCAGGATATCAAGTGATCTGGTTATTCATTATGGCAAATGCCTCATGCTGGAAAAAAAAAATTTTCTTTTTGCGGGGGTGGGATGTTGTCCCCCAACAACACCTCAACTGCTGAGTGAGCAAAGAAGAATATGAATAAACTCTGTGGCCAAAAGAAGTCCGGGGCTTCCTTTTAAATCAGTTCCTAGAAGGTGAGGAACCAGTATATCACAGTGAGACGATCATTTATAATGGGACCTTTATTAGGAGCCAGGGTATAAAAACTACATGAAACAGCCTCCTAAGCAGAATCAGTGTGGCTGATTAGCCTCCTCTCCCATGGGGGCTGGCTGGCTCCAGGCAGTGGTGACAACACCGGGAAGTCATCCCGCCGCCAGGCCACAGGCCTACAGCTGGTCACGTCCGAAGGGGCCTAACTGCTTCCTCTGGGCACAAGGGGGTGCGGGGCTGCCGCGTGGGCTTGAAGACGTGAGGACCAGGCTTGGGTCCCCTGACCTGGCTGTGTGGCGTCCACGCTGCTCACAAATCCTGTGGCAGCTACGGTTTGCCTCTGTGGTCTGGCTTTGTTGTTGGATAAATATGAGGAAGCTAGGCACATGGCAAGTACTTGATAAGTGGTAACTATTTTCTAAAAGTACATGTTTCTTAGGCGTGAAAAGGGCAGGGAGAGGCTCAGTACAGTTCAACCTGAGATCCTCAACACAGGCTCTCAGGTCTACACAGCTGTCCACAGACAGCTCTTCTGTCATTTCAGGCAAACAAAGAGGCCCGTATCTTGGGTTACGGAGCCTGGGTTACCGGGGGCAGGGGTCACTGCAGAGCCACCATTTATTGAGAGCTTACTCTGGGCCAGGTACAGTTTTAAGTATTTCCCTTCCATGAACTTAACTTAATCCTTGCAGAATCCCCATGCAATAGGTACCAGTAATAATACCAGTAACAACAATGGTAGATACTAGTAATGATGTTAATATTAGAAGTAATAACCCCAGGGTTTCATACCTATTAAGAGCATTGAGAGTGCCTCAGACAGCAAGGAGATCAAACCAGTCAATCCTAAAGGAAACCAACCCTGAATATTCACTGGGAGGACTGATGCTGAAGCACGAACCCTTTGGCCACCTGATGCAAGGAGCCGACTCACTGGAAAAACCCCGATGCTGGGAAACACCGAAGGCAAAGGAGAAGGTGGTGGCAGAGGAGATGAACGGATGGCGTCACCCACTCGATGGGCGTGAACGTGATCA
>SJYX01016551.1:12583-38671 GCA_006410675.1 Oreotragus oreotragus | reverse complement strand
GGGTGGCTTAGCGGAAATTTATCTCAACTTCTGGAAGCTGGGAAGACCAAGACCAAAGCCTAGAGGGTTTCGTTTGCTTTCCCTGGCTTGCTGACAGTTGCTCGCTCTCTGTGTCCTTGTGGAGCGAGCACTCAGGCACTGGTCTTCTTTCCTCTTATAAGAATACCAATCCTATCAGATTAAGGCCCCACCCTTTTTTACAAATTTTTTTTTTCTTTGCAATGAAGGCCCCACCCTTACAACCTCATTTAACCTTAATGATCTCCTAAAAGCCCTGTCTCTGAGTACAGTCACAGTGAAGAGTAGGGCTTCAGTGTATGAATTTTGGTTATCTTCCATGACATGCTTTCTGGAGTGAAGAACACTCCCAGAGGAAGGAAGTGTTAGGGAGTGTTGTCTTAGAGGAGTAATCATCAGGTGTAGCTAGATGGCAATCATTTTCAGAGTGCAATTAAGCAAGAAAGGGAGAACAAACATCTGTAGGTTGAATGGGTGAAGAGAATAAGAGTTGGATAAGGGCTTCCCTAGTGGCTCAGCAGTCTTGAAAATTTTAGAAAAGAATCTGCTGACAATGGGGGAGACCTGTGTTCGATCCCTGGGTTGGGAAGATCCCCTGGAGAAGGGAAAGGCTACCCATTCCAATATTCTGGCCTGGAGAATTCCATGGACTGTATAGTCCGTGGAGTTGTAAAGAGTCGGACACGACTGAGCGACTTTCACTTTCAAGGGCTACCATAATGGGGTGCCTCAACTAGTTTCTGCTACATAATTCCGTCTCTTTTCTTGGCCTCTGCTGAGATGGTTAAATCTATGAGTCGTATCCATGAGCTCTTAATCAAACAATCATTCACCTACACTCTTAGGGCTCTCTTCAGAGCAACCTTTCTCACTTTTTACAATATAGAGAGGCTGAGGATTTTCTAAGTTTCTAAAGTCTGATTCTTTTTTTGTTTAACAATTCTTCCTTTAATTCATCTTTCACCTCTTGTGTCTACTAGAAGCAGTAAGGAGGACCCAGGTTGCACCTTCAATGCTTTGCCTAAAAGTCTCCTCTGCTAAGTATCCAAGGTCATTATTTGCAAGTTCTACCTTTGACAAACACTAGAATAAAATTTAGCCAAGTTGCTTGCACTTTATAGTAAGAATTGCCTTTCCTCTGGAGTCTGGGGCCTCTCCACACCAATCATATATGGTTCCACTTCCCTCTGTGTGGTTTTCCCCTCGTGTGGATGGGGTTATGGTTGCTGGGGGCCTTGTTTTAATCTGTAATAATGAAACTGAGTGGGACCCTGTGGACCACCTGGGCATGGTGGCCTTTCTGTGTCCCCTGTTTCTTGTGGGGAACAGACTCCAGTCTCCTGGACCCTCCCTGACTTCCTAGGGCATATTCAAACAGTTGGTACCCAGGGAAGGGAGGGGATACAGGGACAAAGGAGGAGCAGTCAAGAAACTGTACTGCAGCCTTGGGGCAGGGTCCTGGCTCCACTTCAAGGGATACACATAGCAGTATCTTTAAGCTCTTTATAGAACTCAGTTCAGTTCAGTCGCTCAGTTGTGTCCGACTCTTTGGGACCCCATGAATCGCAGCACGCCAGGCCTCCCTGTCCATCACCATCTCCCTGAGTTCACTCAGACTCACGTCCATCGAGTCCATGATGCCATCCAGCCATCTCATCCTCGGTCGTCCCCTTCTCCTCCCGCCCCCATTCCCTCCCAGCATCAGAGTCTTTTCCAATGAGTCAACTCTTCGCATGAGGTGGCCAAAGTACTGGAGTTTCAGCTTTAGCATCCTTCCTTCCAAAGAAATCCCAGGGTTGATCTCCTTCAGAATGGACTGATTGGATCTCCTTGCAGTCCAAGGGACTCTCAGGAGTCTTCTCCAACACCACAGTTCAAAAGCATCGATTCTTCGGCGCTCAGCTTTCTTCACAGTCCAACTTTCACATCCATACATGACCACAGGAAAAACCATAGCCTTGACTAGGTGGACCTTAGTCGGCAAAGTAATGTCTCTGCTTTTGAATATACTATCCAGGTTGGTCATAACTTTTCTTCCAAGGAGTAAGCGTCTTTTAATTTCATGGCTGCAGTCACCATCTGCAGTGATTTTGGAGCCCCAAAAAATAAAGTCTGACACTGTTTCCACTGTTTCCCCATCTATTTCCCATGAAGTGATGGGACCGGATGCCATGATCTTCGTTTTCTGAATGTTGAGCTTTAAGCCAACTTTTTCGCTCTCCTCCTTCACTTTCATCAAGAGGCTTTTTAGCTCCTCCTCACTTTCTGCCATAAGGGTGGTGTCATCAGCATATCTGAGGTTATTGATATTTCTCCCGGCAATCTTGATTCCAGCTTGTGTTTCTTCCAGTCCAGCGTTTCTCATGATGTACTCTGCATATAAGTTAAATAAGCAGGGAGACAATATACAGCCTTGACGTACTCCTTTTCCTATTTGGAACCAGTCTGTTGTTCCATGTCCAGTTCTAACTGTTGCTTCCTGACCTGCATACAGATTTCTCAAGAGGCAGGTTAGGTGGTCTGGTATTCCCATCTCTTTCAGAATTTTCCACAGTTTATTGTGATCCACACAGTCAAAGGCTTTGGCATAGTCAATAAAGCAGAAATAGATGTTTTTCTGGAACTCTCTTGCTTTTTCCATGATCCAGCGGATGTTGGCAATTTGATCTCTGGTTCCTCTGCCTGTTCTAAAACCAGCTTGAACATCAGGGAGTTCACGGTTCACATATTGCTGAAGCCTGGCTTGGAGAATTTTGAGCATTACTTTACTAGCGTGTGAGATGAGTGCAATTGTGCGGTAGTTTGAGCATTCTTTGGCATTGCCTTTCTTTGGAATTGGAATGAAAACTGACCTTTTCCAGTCCTGTGGCCACTGCTGAGTTTTCCAAATTTGCTGGCATATTGAGTGCAGCACTTTCACAGCATCATCTTCCAGGATTTGAAACAGCTCAACTGGAATTCCATCACCTCCACTAGCTTTGTTCTTAGTGATGCTTTCTAAGGCCCACTTGACTTCACATTCCAAGATGTCTGGCTCTAGATGAGTGATCACATCCTCATGATTATCTGGGTCGTGAAGATCTTTTCTGTACAGTTCTTCTGTGTATTCTTGCCACCTCTTCTTAATATCTTCTGCTTCTGTTAGGTCCATACCATTTCTATCCTTTATCGAGCCCATCTTTGCATGAAATGTTCCCTTGGTATCTCCAATTCTCTTGAAGAGATCTCTAGTCTTTCCCATTCTGTTGTTTTCCTCTATCTCTTTGCATTGATTGCTGAAGAAGGCTTTCTTATCTCTTCTTGCTATTCTTTGGAACTCTGCATTCAGATGCTTATATCTTTTCTCTTCTCCTTTGCTTTTCGCCTCTCTTCTTTTCAGTGCTATTTGTAAGGCTTCTCCAGACAGCCATAGATGTTAGCATTCTTCATTCCATTCCCAAAGAAAGGCAGTGCCAAAGAGTTTTCAAACTATTGCACCTTTGCGCACATTTCACATGCTAGCAAGGCCATACTCAAAATCCTTCAGTCTAGGCTTCCATAGTCTATGAACCAAGAACTTCCAGGTATATAAGCTGGATTTAGAAAAGGCAGAGGATCCAAAGATCAAACTGCCAACATCTGCTGGATCATCAAAAAAGCATGGGAATTCCAGAAAAACATCTGCTTCATTGACTACTCAAAAGTCTTTGACTGTGTGGATCACCACAAACTGTGGAAAATTCTTCAAGAGATGGGAATACCAGACCACCTTACCTGCCTCCTGAGAAACCTGTATGCAGGTCAGGAAGCAACAGCTAGAACCAGACACGGAACAATGGACTGGCTCCACGTTGGGGAAGGAGTACATCAAGGTTGTCTATTGTCATCTTGCTGATTTAACTTATGCTCAGAGTACATCATACAAAGTGCTGGACTGGAAGATTCACAAGCTGGAATTAAGATTGCCGAGAGAAATATCAACAACTTCAGATACCACTCTAATGGCAGACAGCAAAGAGAAACAAGAGTCTAGTGATGAGGGTGAAAGAGGAGAGTGAAAAAGCTTGCCTAAAACTCAACATTCATAAAACGAAGATCCTGGCATCACTTTGTGGCAAATAGATGGGGAAAAAGTGACCGATTTTATTTTCTTGTGCTACAAAATCATTGTGGATGGTTCCTGCAGCCACAAAATTAAAAGATGCTTGCTCCTTGGAAGAAAAGATATGATAAATCTAGACAGTGTGTTAAAAAGCAGAGACATCATTTTGCCAGCAAAGGTCTGTCTAGTCAAAGCTATGATTTTTCCGATAGTCATGTATGGATGGGCCTCCCAGGTGGCACTAGTGGTAAAAAACCTGCCTGCTGATGCAGGAGACACAAGAGACATGGGTTCAATCCGGGGGTTGGGAAGATCCCCTGGAGAAGGGCATGGCAACCCACTCCAGTATTCTTGCCTGGAGAACCCCATGGATAAAGGAGGCTGGCAGGCTACCGTCCATAGTGTCACAAAGAGTCCGACACAACTGAAAAGACTTAGCACACATGCATTGCACGCATGTACAGATGTGAGAGTTGGACCACAAAGAAAGCTGAGTACTGAAGAATTGATGCTTTCGAGCTACAGTGCTGGAGAAGACTCTTGAGGGTCCCTTGGCTAGCAAGGAGGTCAAACCCGTCAATCCTAAAGAAAATCAACCCTGAAGATTCTATGGAAGGACTGATGCTAAAGCTCCAATACTTTGGCTGCCTGATGTGAAGAGCCAACTCACTGGAGAAGACCCTGAGGCTGGGAAAGACTGAAGGCATGAGGAGAAGGGGATGACAGAGGGTCAGATGGTTGGGTGGCATCACCTACTCAATGGACACGAGTTTGAGCAAACTCCAGGAGACAGTGACGAACAAGAAAGCCTGGCGTGCTGCAGTCCATGGAGTCGCAAAGAGTTGGGCGTGACTTTAGCAACTGAACAACACAGCATTCTTCATACCAGAGAAGAGCACCCGAGGCCAGATTGAAGGAACTAGAGAAATTCATCAAGATTACCTGAAATTAGAGAGGAGCAGGCCCTGCACACAACTTAATCTTGTCAGCAACCCTACCTTTGAACTATTGCTGTAAAACTCCTCACTAAATCCTCCTGGTTTGGGACACATTATTTTGGAGGAGCAGGAGCTGACTGTGTCACCCTTTGCCTGGCAAAACAATAAAGCTGTTATTTTCTGCTTCAAGCAAAACTCTGTCTTCAAGATTTCATTTGACACTGGTGCATAGAGGCAAAGGTTGCCAACCCAGGATTTGAACCCAGGTCTCCTGCACTGCAGGCAAAGTCTTTACCAACTGAGCTATAAGGGAAGCCAATAAATACTTTTACTTGTTGTCCCATTTGGTCTCCATGACAACCCTGGGTGGTTGAAGACTTGTTTCTGGGGCTGCTGTGACAAAGTACTACAGACTGGGGGGCTTGAACCACAGAAATTCATCTGAGATCAAGAGATGGAGGTGTCAGCAGAGTTGTTTTCTTGGTGCCTCTCTCTTTGGCTGTAGACGACTGTCTTCTCCCTGTGTTAATCTGTATGCACATTTCCTCTTCTTCAAAAGGCAGCACCCTATTGGATTAAGACTTACTCCTGTGCCTCAACTGGTAAAGAATCTGTCTGCAATGGAGGAGACCTGAGTTTGATCCCTGGATTGGGAAGATCCCCTGGAGAAGGGAAAGGCTACCCACTCCAATATTCTAGCCTGGGGAATTTCATGGACTGTATAGTCTATGGGGTCTCAAAGATTCAGACACGACTGAGTGACTTGCACTTTCATACAACCTAGTTTTATATCTTAATTATTTCATTAATTTATCTCATTGTCTCTTTGAAGACCCTAACACCCAAAACAGTCACATTCTGAGGTACTAAGGCTTAGCATTTTAACACAGGAATTTGGGGGCACAACTCACCCCATACAAGAGGGCAAGTGCTGTTACCATCAGTTTATAGCTTGGCCCTAGGGTCAGAGTCTTACCTGAAGTCACACGGTCCAAGGGACCAAGATTGGCATCCCATGCCCTGCACCCCCAGGTTCATTCTCTTTACACAGCAGGCTTCAGCCACAGGGTTGGCTGAACTTACTCTTGTTGGGAGAGTGTTGTCTTCAATTTAGAATTTGCCATTGATCTTGCTTTGAAAGCACCGTCTTCCCTGCTCTCTTCTATCTTACGTTCAATTTCTCTAAAAGTAGGCCATAATTTATAGTTTATTTGGGAGGCAACTCCAGGAGACACCAGTCGAGGAGTGAGAAAATTATATAGAGGAGAAAAGTCAGACTATAAAAGCTGTATGCTGGGCGGTGACGCTGTGGGCATGACTGAGTGAGGGGCTCAGCCGTGCTGGGAGACGGTGCACAGCGTGCCTCAGAGGGGTCCTCCCCACACTTATGGAGCAGGGAGTTGGCCTCTCCATCCACTAACACCTGATGGTCACTGGTTGAGAGCCAATTCTCTGGGGTGTCCATTCCTCCAGCACCCCCAGCATGCTCTGGAGAAGGCCATTAATAGAATGCCTAAAGTGCTAAAGAGAGTGCTAAAGTCCTGGATTAGTTATCTATTGCTGAGCAACAAAGTACCTTAAACTTTGCAGCTTAAAATAGCACATTTATTATAACAGTTTTTGTGGGTCAGAAGTTGTGCTTGGGCATGACTTAGCTGGGCCCTCTGCTTCAAGGTTTCTCTCAGGCAGAAATAAAGGGGTCCATCTGGGTTTGGGTCTCCGCTGAAGGCTTGGCTGGGGAAGGGCCTGTTTTCAAGGTGATGGGATTATCAACAGAATTCATTTCCTCTAGGATGTTTGGGCTGATGGCCTCAGTTTTTAGCTTTTTGGTTTTTTTTTTATGCCAGATATCACCCTTGGTTCCTTGCCATGTAGGTCTGTTAGACACGGCAGGTGTCTGTTACACTGCCATCCACTCTCTTTACAAGTTACTGCTGGCTAGAAACATTTTCATCAAGAGACTTGAAGATTAGAAATAATTGTATTGCATATCAGTTAGAAAGTCTAATTTTATCAGGCTACTGGAGACTATCCAAATGTAATTTTCTGGGTCTGTCATGGAGTCTCCTATACTTTTCTCTTCCTTGTTAAGAGCCAGGCGTCTTGAGCTCTCTGCAAGTGAGAACTTGGAATTCTGATGACATTTGATGGAGCCAAGTAGTTCTGGTTCCCTTTGTTGGATTTCAAAGTGAATTTGGAATTGAGTGAGAACTTCTGGACCTTCAACTAAAGTTTCCACATAGGCTATTAATATGGAAATTAATACAATGAAGTCTTGTTTGGAGTCTGACATTTGAACTAGCACTCATCATATTCAGATGCCATCTGGGAGAAACTGGAGGGTTTATTATTATTATTTTTTAGATTCTATGATGGCTAGAAGAGCAGAATCAAAGCAGAATCTTTTGTTTTTTTTGGAAGGAGAGTGAATCAGCCTTGTGGACTTTATCAGTATCTTACACTAGTTATGCTTTATAAAGTCAATTTTTTGCCCCCTCTGAGAGTGCATGTGCAAGATAGAAGTTAGGGCTCAGTTCTAGAGCCATGTTGCTGAGTTCGCATCCTGCCTTGGCCATCCACTAGCTGTGCAACCTTGAGAGAGTTACCTAACCTCTCTGGGCTTCAATTTCTTCATCTACTAAAGAGGGTAGCACTATTTTCACCCTTGCAGGATTCGTGTGGGGATTAAATGAGTAAAAAATGCATGTAAAGCTCTCAGAACAATGGCAAGAGCCAAAAAGAGTTCGCTATTATTCGTTTGAGAAAGCTTACTAACACAGCAGGAAGAGAAAATTTTGAGTGATGGCGATGATGAAGGGAATTTATGAAACCTGCTACTTCTGGACTAAACAAAAATTCTCTATTCCCTTTTTGGGCTCTATTTCAGAAAAGGGCCTACCGTACCTGTGATTCCAGGGCTCCGGAGAAGGCATTTTCAACCTCCCAGATATTATTGCTCGGCACCAATAGTGCACAGTTGCCTGAAGTGTCTCAATAAACATATTGTTTCCTGGATCTGGCCAGAAAGACCTCAGGTCCTGGTGGCTGAGCTGCTTGTAATTCTAGCAGGTTTTGATGGGAGAATGGAATAGGAAGAGAGCTTGTGACTCAGTGATTCTGAAGATGAAGTGGAAATAGATGAGAAGCTCTGAGTGGGGAAGAAGAAGTAGAGAGCAGGGGTTGGAGGGGCTGGATGAGCTGAGCAGAAAGACAAAATTTACTTTGTTATCTGAAATGCAATGCCTGCCAGGCGTCCTTGGGCTGTTATGTGGGCATTTCCTCCTTTTCTATCTACGTCAGTAGCAGCTCACATAGAGTGACATTTCTTATATGTTAGTGTTTAAAGAATCACTAGGAATAGCCTCTATGCTCCCATGGGCTTCCCTGGCAGCTCAGCTGGTGAAGAATCTGCCTGCAATGCAGGAGACCTGGGTTCGATCCCTGGGTTAGGCAGATCTCCTGAAAAAGGGAAAGGCTATCCACTCCAATATTCTGGCCTGGAGAATTCCATGGACTGTATAGCCTATGGGGTCGCAAAGAGTTGGACATGACTGAGCAACTTTCACTTTTACTTTCCCAGTGCAGGGGGCACGAGTTTCATCTCTGGTTGGGGAATGAAGATCCATGCCGCATGGTGCATTCTGCACACACACACACACACACACACACAGGATGGGGAGAAAACATTGCTCTGCAGATTAGCTGGGTGCATTTATTAAGCAGATCCCCCAAAGAAAACCCAACCAGCAAAACAAACCCCCAACAATCAGCAGAAGAGGACCAGAGATGGAGAAGATGCCTTACAGGACATGAGCTCACACCTCTGGGTTCTTGGGCCCAAATCCAGAGATGCTGACTCTGCAGCAACATTGTGTTAGATTATGGTAATTTTTATGGGGCTGTGGTACCCCAGAATCTTGAGGGAGCCAAGGGGCCTTGATCTGGTTGGCAGTGAGCAGAGGCTTTTTTGGAAGCTGTACTTGGCCTGTCATCACATTTTTATAAATACCTAGTGTGAATGGTGATTTATGGGAGCTTTGGGGAATTGATGGAGATTATGGCAACCCACTCCAGTACTCTTGCCTGGAAAATCCCATGGACGGA
Source organism: Oreotragus oreotragus (assembly GCA_006410675.1). Classification (NCBI taxonomy): domain Eukaryota; kingdom Metazoa; phylum Chordata; class Mammalia; order Artiodactyla; family Bovidae; genus Oreotragus; species Oreotragus oreotragus. Next base: position 29,530 of record SJYX01016551.1, on the reverse strand, counting down.
GGAGCCTGGTAGGCTGCAGTCCATGGGGTTGCTAAGAGTTCGGCACTACTGAGCAACTTCACTTTTCACTTTCATGCACTGGAGAAGGAAATGGCAACCCACGCCAGTGTTCTTGCCTGGAGAATCCCAGGGAAGGGGGAGCCTAGTGGGTCGCACAGAGTCGGACACGACTGAAGTGACTTAGCAGCAGCATGGGGGTCTAAGTTCCAAGCTAGGTCTTGACATCTCTACTTTCTGAACGCTCCGCATTGAGAAACACTGTCAGAAAGTAGCAGTGGGAGGTGTCTTAGCTATACACTATCATCTTACAGAGTAAGACCCAGCAAGGCCCAGAAAGCTTGAGTGCCTTCATTAAGGTCACACAGCTAGTTAGTCAATGGCAGACTGTAACCAAGTATTCTTGTTTTCCATCCAGTTGTCCATTCACCAAACATCTGTTCCCCCTAGGGTGGGAGACTGGGGAGGGGAGTGAGAGGAAGAAGCAGTGAGAATTGGAGAGAGGTGCAACCATAATCCGAGAGGGTCCCACAAGAACAAACACATTGCTCTTGCGGGAAATGGAGTCAGCCTTACAATAGGATAATTTTGGCTTTGAATTCAAACAATCAATCATTTACTATTAAAATCATGAATATAATTAATCTTCTAAAGCAAAAGGTCCTTAGGCAAAAAAAATATTACAAGACTGTATTTCTTTTTAATCCCAAGGGGATGCAACCTCCATCGGAGCTCATGTTTCAGATTTCCTTCCTAGAAACAGCATCTTCACATTGGCTCGGCTGTTCCGGGCAGCTCGTGGTGCGGGAGTGGCCGTGGGCAGAGGGCCTGGGCGGCGGGACTGCGGCAGCGCAGGCGAGCGGGCGGGGGCACTGCAGCACCGCGGCCCTCGGGCGGCCGGGCAGCGGTCCGCTAGAGGGGGCGCTGTGGGCACCGCCGAGCGTCCTTTTGTCAGCGCACTCGGCCGGGAGAGCTCTCATTTCCTCTCAGCCTCGTGCGGGAAATGGATTTGATTCTGACAGCAGAGCTGTAAGGGACGAGCGCGAACGAAAGCCTTTTGTCAAGGAGTGGCAGCCTCTGTTGTCTGTGATTACCACTGACGCGGAGAAGCTGCGCTGCTGGTGGAATTCCAGGCAGCTCTGGCCAGAGCGCGGCGGCAGGATGGGTAGAAAACATTGCTCTGCAGATTAGCTGGGTGCATTTGTCAAGCAGCTCTCCCAAAGAAAGCCAGCCAACAAAACAAGCCCCCAACCACCCGCAGCCGAGGACCAGAGATGGAGATGATGCCTTGCAGGAGGTAAGCCCGTCTTGGGAGTGGACGCCGCGGGCTGGGCTTGGTTTTGCTTATTTTAATCGAATTTGCGACCCTTACAGCATCCTTCTACCGAGCGGGAGCAGGTTGGTCTAGATCAGTGAGCGTCTGTCAGTGAGTGCGTCTGCGAGGCAGCCCTTCCCCGCGGCTGTGCTTTATGCCTAAAGGTTTCTGTTGCTGATGTAACATCGGAGGTTCTTTGGGAAGCGAGCTGCCTACCGCTGGCCTCTGCTTGGGGACCATCGGACCCACGCGCCCCGAGCGCAGCGCCTGCCAGGTGGGGCTTTCTTCTCAGTCCCGCCGGGCTGGCGGGCTGCAAGCCTCGCCTCACGGGGCCGCCCCTCCCTTCTCGCTGCTCTGGGCCGCCGCCCTCCGCGGAACAGCCCGGCGCGTTCGGCCGGGCTGGGGGCGCTCCCCCGGCCTCGCCATCGCCTTGGCGCCGCGGTAGCTGAGGGGTCGGCAGGTGCGGCGTCGGCAGCTGCCTGCATTGGGAGCAGGGGCGCTGGAACGTGCGCCGACCCCAGTGGGTTTGAATTTTTACGCGACCTCACCACTTTGGAGGAAAAAAAGGCCACTGTCCCCGAGGAGATCGGGCCAGCCAGACCGTCTATCACAGTTTGTCTTCCTTCTCATCTCCTCCCCCGCCTCCTCTCCCTTCCTGCACCCAGTAGGGGGCCACGCTCCACCCGGAGGCGGGGGCCAGCGTAAGCTTGTTTTGAAATCGCGACCACTGCCAGCCTACCTGGTGTTGGAGAGGAAGGGAGGGGCAGATTGCTTTAGGATGCTGATCAGGCGCTCGGGTCTAGCCTATTGTCTTGCCTTTTCTCCCCCTTTCTTTTCTTCTCTAATCTCCACCCCCAGACAAAAAAAAAAAAAAAAAAGAACAAAAAGAGGGTAGGATGGGGAGAGAGAGACCGAGATGACTGAGAGAGAGAGACAGGAAAAGAAGGAGGGGAAAAAAAGCCCCAAGCCCACACCCTATCAAATTCTTCTGAAAATTGTCATTTATCTTTGACACATGATTATTACCCATCTGTTTCTTCACGCCCACCCTTCCCTCCTCTTGCAGTTTGTTGGCTAAGATTCAATGGACTCAAATGAGCCTTATAAATGCTAGAAATCAAATCAGTTTCCTAAAGGGATGTTTTGTGCTTTCTGATTAACCTGGAATGAGGGATTTCCAGCGTCTTGGCAGGAACAAATGATAGGAAAGGTGGACACCCTCCTTTTACATTTAGGGTGTGGATCTAGTGGAGATACAGGAGACCTTGAACTTGTGCAATGAGGGACATCTTCATAAATGGCCTTTGAAAATGATGTTTCATTTTAAGGGGAAAATAGTTGGTAACACTTGAAGTGAAAGTGCTTTAAATTATAAATGAATAGGACCAAGGAAAATAGCTGTGAAGTATCAGAATTGCAAGTCACCCCTCCCGTAGACATAGGAAGAATATATGTTGGAGATTTCAAAAAGGGGTTTAAGCCATTTAATATTCCTGCTTTATAATGTTCTACCTTCATTCTGTCTGTGGACCAACATCTTGCCCAGACACTCCAATTTACTTTCAGTCCCCATCTCCCCATCCTTAGTATGATGTCAATACATTTTGGAGAACCACTACAGATATATCACCCTTTGATCCACAATCCATACCATTTCTGTAGCGAGCCCTATATTCTTTCTTGTCCATCCAGTTATCTCACCTGATTAGAAATGTGCTTGTCACATACAAAATATACAAAACTGCCTGAAATGACACATTGTATGTGTTTTCTAAGCTTGAGTTGAATTTACTTTAAATATCAACATGGTGCTGGAATTAGTAAAGCTCAGCTTTTCTTAAGAGTTTGCAGAAGATCTAATGTGTTTGTTGGCAGAGGGTTTAGGGTTAAGATTTTGAATCCTTATGAAAAAGACTCCGATAAATATATTTATCACCTACCTTGTTCTACACGGAATTTAAGACAGTTTACAGAGATTCATAAAATACAGCAAGACGGACTTAGAAGGAGATGGGAAAGAAAAAGGAAACTAAAGGACGAGATATAAAATTGTGTTAAGAATGAGGCTAATGTGAAAATACAAATATTTGAAAGTGAAAATGGAAAAATGTTAATTGCTCAGTTGTTTCCGACTCATTGTGATCCCATGGACTGTTGCCCCCCAGCCTCCTCTGTCTGTGGAATTCTCCAGGCAAGAATACTGGAGTAGGTAGCTATTCCCTTCTCCAGGGGATCTTCCTGACCCAGGGATTGAACCTGGGTCTCCTGCATTGCAGGCAGATTCTTTACCATCTGAGCCACCAGGCAAACATGTGAGGGGCAAACAAATCCAACTCTGAACTTTCTAGCAACCCATACAAAAAGGGAAGTTGACAAGCCCATGGTTCATGGGCTTTGTTTATTCATTGACTTATTCACTCAACAAATATTCACTCAGGACCTACTATGCACAGGCTCTGTGAGGCATTGGGAAAAAAGGAATGAAGCAGACAGATGTGGTCTCTGCCCTGACAACACTTACAGCCAAATGCAAGAGATGGACATTCATGAAGACATCTCTCAAACGAATATCTGGTTACAAGATGTGAGAAGAGCTGTGCAGGAAAAGCATGAAATACAAAATGTCACATGTCCAAACATAAAAACACAGAATAAAAACTTCTGCAGACATGCATAACCATTCTTGATTCTAAGAGCAGAATTTTTTTAGGTATGAAGAGCACATTTTTCAGGTATGAAGCTGTGTTTGAAATAATGTCCTTGTCAGATGGGTTTCACTTTACCATTTTTAAAGTGTCCCTTAGTGTGGGGGATCCTGATATCACCCCCACAGATCTCTTGAACCCCTGGGGTTCTGAGAATATTGTATTTTGAGGGACTTGTGTATTCTCTAAAATGTAGTGGCTTTATTTCAGTGATGATCTTACATAATGAATACTAAAACTGTGTTCTAGATAATCTTCATGGCAACCCCCAAAACAATGCTGGGGCCTTTGTTTGCCTCTGTGTCTTCCCAGGTGGGCCAGGGGCAGGCCTGGTGGCTGGGCCACAGCACAGATGAGGGGGAGGGGAGTTTAAACTAAGATGGGTGTGTGTGCATGTGTGTGTGTGAGTCCACACAGGGCACAGGTTTGCTAGATTGAAAAGAACAGCTCCTGGTGACCACTGCTATACTGGCCAGGAATGAAGCTCTCCTGCCAGTTCCACCTTGGCATGGACCAAGTTGCAGCAATTTATTAGCAGCAGGTGTTGCAGTAAAAATGCAAGGAAAAAGTTGCTGTTGCTGGTTTTAGAATAATTGGATTAGATCTTGATTTAATGCAGATTTAGTAATTTCTCAATAAGTACCTTATGTCCAAAGCAATGAGACCAGCAATTTGGTGTAATGGTCAAGAGGAGCCAGACAGCCTGACTTCAAATCCATTTTTCCACTTCTTACCTGTGAGACTTTGGACAAGTTACTCAACCTCTCTGTGCCTATATGTGGATAAATATGCGGCATTGATTTCACAGTAAGATTGTGAGGCCTGGAGGTATTACATGTGAAAGACTGTGTTCAATGACTGTTAGCATTCATACTATTTTTATTAATGAAGTGGCACTTCATTTATGTAAGTGTGCCAGGATGGTTTGGTGTCAGAATTTTTAAATTTAATTTTTATTTTATATTAGAATCTATTTGATTTACAACGTCGTGTTAGATTCAGGTAGACAGCAAAATGATTCAGTTATACAAAAACATATAAATCCATCCTTTACAAAATATTTCTTATTTATTGTAAAGGGCTGCATTGGGTCTTCACTGCTGCACCTGGGCTTTCTGTCGTTGTGGTGAGCGGGGTGTGCTGTGGTGCGCCGGCTTCTCATTGCAGTGGTTTCTCTTATTGCAGCTCAGGGGCTCTAGAGTGTGGGTTCAGTAGTTGTGGGCTCAGTTGCCCCAAGACATGTATAGGCGACCCATGTCCTCTACATTGGCAGGTGGCTTCCTAACCACCGGGCCCCTGAAGTCCTATCCATTCTTTTTTGATACCAGAATTTTAAATTATGATACCTGATTATCTTCAAGTAGGAAACACATTTTGAGGTTATTAATATTGTTTTGCATCGTTTATGTATTGTCTGCATTAGTACATTGAAGTTAATATTTAGGTAGTGGTAACGACACAACTGAGCGACTTCACTTTCACTTTTCACTTTCATGCATTGGAGAAGGAAGTGGCTACCCACTCCAGTGTTCTTACCTGGAGAATCCCAGGGACGGGGGAGCCTGGTGGGCTGCCGTCTCTGGGGTCGCACAGAGTCGGACGTGACTGAAGCGACTTAGCAGCAGCAGCAGCAGCAGCAGCAGCAACCTGCAGTAGGACTTCCCTGGTGTTCCAGTGGTTAAGATTAATAGTAAAGAACCTGCCTGCAAATGCTGGAGACATAAGAGACGTGGGTTTGATCCCTGGGTTGGGAAGATCCCCTGGAGGAGGGCACGGCAACCTACTCCAGTAGTCTTGCCTGGAGAATCCCATGGACAGAGGAGCCTGGTGGGCTACAGTCCATAGGGTCCCAAAGAGCCAGACACGACTGAAGCAACTGAGCGCAAACGTGTAGTAACTAGACCTGAAGCTGCATCTTTCTATTGTTAAACCCAAATGGTATTTTAGTTTCATCAAAACAATATTATCTATTGCAATAAATAAATTTTATTAATTTGACTTTTTAAAGTTGGATAGTTGTATTTATTTCCACGTTCATTTTTGCATTCTACTTATATAAAAGTTATAAAGTTTAAGTATTTAGAACTGGTCTTTTTGAACGTACATATTTAAGTTATATTTTAATAAAGTGATTTAGGTCAACCTTTGGTTCATAAGATTTTTTTTCAAAAAGGATTTCTATAAAATTCAAGCATTTTGAATTGGCTTCAAGGACAGACCCAAGATTCTTGGAATATAATTTTGAGTTTCTAAAAGAGAGGTTGTGGCCCCAAATTTGACTCCATATACCTTGACTGACATAGTTTGAAAGAATTTTAAGGCAGTGATACCAAAGCTTGCCTCTGTCTTTAACAACAGCATCAAAATCCTCTGAACTCAAAGAGCATCTATAGAATGGTAAGCTTCCAGCAAAAATTCTTCTTGGTTTATCTTCTAGGATAAACTACAAATGAAAGGTTTGTCAATATTATTGAGTGAGGTGGAAAGAAAGTCTTTTCTCTGTGGAGTACAACGTTTGTTTGGATTAAAACAAGTTTACTGGTTATATTCAAATCTATTTTAAAATTTTCTTCATACCTACGGTCTGTCAAAGATTATAAGAAATATGTTAGTCTCCCACTATAATCATATTTTTGATAGCTTTCCTGTTGATATGCACATATCAAAGACATATGCATTTATACAGACACACATACAGAATTATATCTGATGGTGTGTTACTTAAAATCCTGATTGCCTAGGACTCCTGGGATGGAGCACTTTCAGTGCAAACACTGGGATGGTGCCAGGCAACGGAAGACAGATCTATTTTAGTTTTAGAGAACAGGGAGAGAACAGACCATAGGCCCAGATTCTTTAAGGACTCTCCAGAAGAGATGGTGCAGATGGTGCCAACCAGCAGTATCCATCCCATGATTCAATAACGCATCCTCCTGGGAAGAGGCAGGCATGTTCTCCCAGTTACCTCCTAGAATAGTCCCCAGGCTCTATGCGCCAGGCCTGGAGGGGTTATGGTGCTATTAGGGAGAGAGTGGGGTATAAATCAGAAGGCTCTAGGAATGCTATCAGCACCTTCTACCTTGAGTGACAGGGCATCCAGTCTTGACATGTGCCAAGGGAGCCCTCAGTAAAGCTTCAAACCAGGTTGGTTTGCATCTGTTGCACACTTGCAGCTGAAAAGTAAGATACATAAATACATAGATAAATGCCACTTGGTCCAGCAGTAAATATTGCCCCAGGGCCTCAACTCTCAAACAACCCAGGCAGGACCTGGAGGCCAGAGAATTTAGGATGTGGTTGCTGGAAAAAAAATGTCAGTGCTGATCCCCTGGGGAAGGAAATGGCAACCCACTCCAGTATTCTTGCCTGGGGAATCCCATGGACAGAGGAACCTGGAAAGTTACGGTCCATGGGGCTGCAGAGAGTCGGACGTGACTGAGTGACTGAGCATTATATCATATTTGGAATAGTTTTCCCTGGGCCCAGCCTGGAAGCGTCTGGAAAAAAACGGATCAAGCCAAGTAGCAAATTCCTTGGGTTTCTGTGAGTAGAAGCACTAAGGGCCATTTGACCCCCTCCGCTGCATCCTCCCACACAGAGAGCTGGTCAGACCAGGCATGGACCCGTGAGGACCTGGAACCTCAGGGCTGGTAACCATCTTAGGCCAAAGAGGGGAGGGTGTCAGGAGAGATCACAGGTCATCCCCTACACCCCTCACCAGTTTATAGAAGGAGCCAGTTGTCTTGAGGCGATTCCAGTTCTGTAACTTCCAGGCAGCCCAGCTAGACTTTGGTCCCTACATTGATGTGGCTTCCCTCCATCCTGCTGGCCTAACTTGCCTGGGCTTATGTTTCCGTCAGCCATACTGCTGGCTAGAAATCGGGCTTTCTCCAGAGCTTCCCCTTCTCTTCCCCACGTAGAGCCTGGCCTCCCTCCCTCCATCTTTCCAAAGCAAAAATCCAATCTTGTCACTCCTTCAGGATGAACCCCAAACTCCTTACCTACCTGGACTGCTTTACTTGTCCTTCTTTGGAGATGCAGGCTGGACCACCTTTCTGGATATTCCCCTTCTCCACCCATCCCCCACAGGCTTTTCCTTCCTTAATGTGCCCTCCTCCTACTTTTTATCTGGCAAGTTGGCTCTTTTAAAAAGCCAACCAAATAGACAACTTCTAGCAAGCCTAATTAAAAGAAAATAATTAACAATACTAGAAAGGATATATGGAAGGAAAAAGAGATTTGAAATCATAAAAACGCTATGCATTACTGTATCCTAACATATGTGAAAATCTTGATGAAATGGACGGTGTTCAAACAGAATATGAACTACTAATATTTACTCCAGAAATCAAATGCCATGTTCTTGGTTGGGAAGAATCAGTGTTACAAAGATGTCAGTTCCTTACAGATTCTATTGCGTGGATAGCAGTCTTCCTGGTAACCAAAAGTGATGCAGATTTGTTCCTATTTTTATTTTTCTTTGGAATCTTGAAAGGTGTAGTTAACTGCATATGCTCAATTGTGAATCATTTTATTGAAGGGAAGGTCAATCCTTGTGCATTTAAATGTCATTTATAAATTGTTTTTCTCAAAGAACAGATGAAGTTATTAAACTTTGAAATGCATGGGGACTTTATGAAGACAGAATTTTATTTAACAGACATGATTTTCTTCTATATTATTTATCGAGTATAATACCATTATGTTTGCTTTCTTTACCTGTGTGGCACCCATATAAAAATCTGTTGGCTTTTACTTTTAAACATCTGTGTGGAAAGACATCAGAAAAATAGGGGCAGCTTCAGTTCTTTCCCTCTTTACTTGTGCCAGGTGGCGGAACATCTATCCTGGTTATCTCAGCATTCCTTTATTTAGAATTTATTCTCCTTCCCTCTCCACACTATGCTTGCTTCTCTTAGATCTTTCCGACACCCTCATTTGTGCCCTAAATTAGCTACATCTGTTACCATAGTTATGCAGCATCCAGCTTAACCCATTCCATGCTTGTTCTGACTGCATATTATATTGTGTGAAGCTTCCTTTCTTGTATTTCATAAAACATACCATTATTTTCCCTTTGTCACCTGTCCTCCAATTTTTACTGTTTCTAAGGCAATGCATATGTACAGTTAAGAAATCAAATAGAATTGAAGGGCTTCTAACAGAGAGCAACAATCCCTGCCCTTCCCAAAATCTTTTATCCACAGGCAAACCAATTTTAGCTGTGCTTTCTGTTCTGTTATAGTTACTTCTGTATCTCAAAATAATATGCATATACTGCTGTTTCTGAATTTATCAGCTTTGATCATCACGTAGTGAATTTCTGCCGTGAAAGTCAAGGATATAGTTTAGGCCACACCTACATCTCCTCTCTAGCTTTCTTCTCATCATACCTGTCACACCAGACAATGCATTTACTAAAACCAGGTTTCTCATTCCATGGACTGTTGGTTGGGTCGCTTGACTCTCTACTCTGTGAGATAAGGGTATCACTACTATCTCTCTTTGCCCACTTCTTCCTTCCCTCTAGTCATGCATTTACTTGCATTATCAAAATCAAGAAATTACTCATTCCAGTCCCATCACTTCATGGCAAATAGATGGGGAAACAATGGAAACAGTGACAGACTATTTTCTTGGGCTCCAAAATCACTGCAAATGGTGGCTGCAGCCATGAAATTAAAGATGCTTGCTCCTTGGAAGGACAGCTATGAACAACCTAGTGAAAGTGCACATTGCTCAATCGTGTCCAACTCTTTTGCAACCCCATTGACTATACAGTCCATGGAATTCTCCAGGCCAGAATATTGGAGTGGGTAGCCTTTCCCTTCTCCAGGGGAACTTCCCAACCCAGGAATTGAACCCAGGTCTCCCGCATGCATGTGGATTCTTTACCAACTAAGCCACAAGAGAAGCCCCCAAATACTGGTGTGGTTAGCCTATCCTTTCTCCAGCGGATCTTCCTGACCCAGGAATCAAACAGGGTCTCCTGCATTGCAGGTGGATTCTTTACCAACTGAGCTATCAGGGAAGCCCTGACCAACCTAGACAGCATATTAAAAAGCAGAGACATTACTTTGCCAACAAAGGTCTGTCTAGTCAAAGCTATGATTTTTCTAGTGGTCATGTATGGATGTGAGAATTGGACCATAAAGAAAGCTGAGTGCTGAAGAAGTGGTGCTTTTGAACTGTGGTGTTGGAGAAGACTCTTTGAGAGTCCCTTGGACTGCCAGGAGATCCAACCAGTCCATTCTAAAGGAGCTCAGTTCTGAATATTCATTGGAAGGACTGATGCTGGAGCTGAAGTGCCAATACTTTGGCCACCTGATGTGAAGCACTAACTCATTTGAAAAGACCCTGATGCTGGGAAAGATTGAAGGTGGGAGGAGAAGGGGATGACAGAGGATGAGATGATTGGATGGCATCACCAACTCCATGGACATGAGTTTGAGCAAGCTCTGGAAGATGGTGGTGGACGGGGAGGCCTGGTGTGCTGCAGTCCATGGGGTCGCAAAGACTGAGCCACTGAACTGACTGACTGTTCCATCATCATAGCTGCTCTTTATGATTTGTCTGTAAGGTAATTCCAAAAGATGAAAACTGTTCAAGTGTTCATTATCCAACTGGGTTGATATTGCTCACTGCATGATAAGTAACATGCTAGGATCTCATCTCTTTCTCACGGGCTCCAGTATCTCAACCCTTGGACCACTAGGTGGAAAATGCTTCCAGGGGGAAGTTCAAATGGATCCTGTTACCCTGAGAGCACCAGTGCCATTGGAGCTGCTCTAGCTCCCTTCCTGCAGTGCAGGCAGTTTCCTAAGAAGACTGACCCAGAGGTCAAGTGGATAAATTCAGAAACAGAAGTATGTGTATACTGTTTTGACATACAGAGGTTAACTATAGCTGGGTGCCTGGTTGTGAACCACTGCGTGTTGGGGGTGGGAGAGGGGATGGGCAGGGTCTGCTCCTCCATATAGAGACTGCATTTGTGCCCTTGTGTTTGGTCTCTCTTTTAATTCCCCCCCTGCATAATACCTGCCATCTCAGACTCCAGAACACTTTTAGGGCTCTGCTGGACAGATCATCTGCCTCCTTGGCTCCAATATCCTGTGCCTGAAATCTAGGCTTCTTCTGCTTTCAACCCTTAGTCATCAATTCTCCATCTGCTTTTTGTCCTCCAGAAACCTGTTGAAATCTCTTCTCTGTTAATGATATGCTTTTACTTTGTCATTGTGGGTTTTATGTATTTTTATTCCCTTATGACCAACTTAAGGAGTCCAAGAAGAGAGAGAAACATGGTGGGATTAGGCTTGCCATCTTGAATTAGAAGCCAAGGACATTAATTTTCAATCAAGTCATGCATAGTAAGCTATTGGCATGACCGTGATTTAAATTCATGGTGAGATTTGCTTTTCCTTGTTATAAAAATGTTTTCAAATCTGTACTGTACTTATCAACTCAATTCCAATATTTTCTGCTATCTAGAACAGTCCAGAAACATCGATGCATTCTTCTAGTCAAAGATGATTAGGGTTTAGTTTATACACAATTCTTATGAGTGCAGTTGTTTCTCTTTAGCCACTCCAGAAAAGTGGAAATGGCAAATTAGAAAGAAGAGCTTGGCTAATAGTCTAAAAGAGATTGGGATAAAAATGAAGAGAAGATGAAAAGTTCTAGGAACCTGTATCACAGTTGTTGCCCAAGTGCTACGGAAGACCATTTGTCAGAGTTGACAGTACCTTTGATATAGACCCAGAAAGTAAAGAAGTCACAGAGAAAGTAAGTGAACTTTCTTTCAGTGAAAGTAATGGGTTGTAGTCTCACAGGGGAGGGGCTGCCGGCCTTTTTTTTAACCTGGTTGAGAAGGAAGGACTTGGGGGTGCCAACAGTTCTTTGTTTGGAAAGTAAATCTGGAGTTATAAGGCATAAGAAATTCCAGTTGTCTCATTTAATTTGGAAATTGTTGCTTCATTTTTCAGCCTTAGCAAGGGACATCAAGACTGAAAACAGTTTTGGGAATCTTCCTGCATCTATCTTAACTCTGTTAAAGTTACAGGCTGTAAAACTGTCACCAGCTTTGAAGTCACTATTTGTTATATTTAATTCTGGAGTGAAGCTATATTAAATTAAGGCTGTCAAAGAATTAAAATCTCATTTTCAAAGCCTATCATGTTTATGGGGGAAGTAATACAATGTCTAGGGTTTGTCTCAACGAAACCTTTATTTTTGTGGTGGATGGTGGGGTTGGAGGTGAACTAAAGTAGCCCACGAATTGACAGCTGTTGAGGTTGAGTGTAACTGATCACCTAAACTGGCACTTTTTAGAGCTAAAGGAGGGGCTATGAATAATTACAAGGGAACAAGAGGCATATCCAGGTCTCTCCTGGGCAAACCACAATCTACTCTGAAGCCAGGTGATAGGTACTTAGGGTTCATTATGGTGTGCTCTCTAACTTTGTATATTTTCAACCTTTTCCATAATTAAAGAACGTCTACCGTTTTGTACTGTTTGCTCTTTTATTAAAATTGGAAACTTTCATCTTAATCACGATGTTAAACATTAGTCAACTTCAAACACAAAATGAAAATAGCTAGAGAACACTGTTAAATGACAGATCTATTAGTTGACTTATAATAGTGGGACAAAAATCCATAAATTCTGCAACTGGGACATGCAGAAGGCAATCCTTAATTAAGCTGACAATGCTGTAAAGCAGATCTATAGCTTTAGTTATGCAAGGAAGCCTTGTTTTTATGACTGTGAATTGGGCTCATCAAGATTTTATGGATGGGTGACTGCAGCCACAAGAAAGGTCAAGTCCATTGGGAAACGAGGAGCTGGGCCAGGAAAGCGAGGCTTTGATTTGGAGAGTAAGTCCACAGTCCGATCTGTACCTAGCTTTGTGTCTCCTGTTTGAGGTTCTCCATTACCCGTTAAGATAATCTTTCAGAATTACTCCGATTTTGAGAAGAAGGTCTCCATTCCTGCTCTGTAATCCCCACAGTACTCCATCACACAGTTTAGTCACGTGCCTACTGCTATACGTGGGAGGTGGTGTAGGGCAGGCATGTGGGCAAGGGAGCCGGGTGGGCTCTGCCTTCCAGGATGTCAGTTATTTTGATTCTGCCAATCAGAGGGCCCAGGTGGCTATGGATCAGGAGGTCTTTTGTGCCATTTTCGAAGAGGGGCTGAAATGGATGCTTGCCTGGCTCCTAGGTGGCACCTTGAAAGGAATCTAGAAATACCAGGCAAAGCACTGGATCATATTCAGGTTCTTTCAAGGCTGTACTGTAGAATTGGAAACCAGTTCTTTAAAAATGGCTTGCTCTGTTGCTGTTTGTGTTGCTGTTATTATTTCCTATTGTGTCTCCCAGTAATCTACAGATGGTCACATTTTACTTTACTTACTTGTGCTTTTTTTAAAAAAGGCAAGCTTACTAAGATATTATGTATGTTATATATAATATATGTATAGTAAAATTCACTTCCTTAGACGTATACTTCTATGAATTTTGATAAATGCATACAGTCGTGTAGCTACCACCACAGTCAAAATATAAAAACATTCCCTCATGCCCTTTGAAGTGAATCTTCTCCTCTCATCTATAACCCCTGACAGCCATGCAGCTGTTTTTGGTTTTGCCTTTTCCAGAATGTCATATAAATGAGATCATACAGTATAAGCCTTTTGTGTCTGACTTCTTTCACTTTGTGTAATATTTTGGAGATTCATCCACGTTATTACAAATGTTCGTAGTCCATTCTTTTGATTGCTGAGTAATATTTGTTTGGATGGCTGTACCACAATTTGTTTAACCATTCACCCATGAAAGGACATTTGGGTATTTCCAGTTTTTGATGTTTGTGAATAAAGCCACTGTATATATTGGCCTATTGGTCTTCGTATAAACATAAAATTTCAACTCTCTTGGTTAAATACCTAGGAGTGGGATTGCAGTATGGTAAGTGTATGCTTAACTTTATTTAAAAAATTGCCAAGTGGTTTACAAAATGACAGTACCGTTTGTATCCCCACCAGCAACGTATGAGAGTTCTAGTTGCTCTGCACCTGGTATTGTTAGTTTTTTTTTTTTTTTAATGTTATCTATCTTGATAGGTGTGGGGCAGTATCTCATTGTGTGTTTAATTTGCATTTCCCTGATATCAATGCTGCTAAACATCTTTTCATTTGCTTAGATGCCACAGTAGCTCTGTTTTGTTTCTTCTTGTCTTTTAAATGTCAGCAGTGCTCTGCCATTCAAAGGTAAGCAGGGAACGGGTGTTTCCTTAGTCTCAAAGGGGAAGCAGAAACATAACAGGGGAAGTGAATGGGGGATGAGGGGAGAGTTGCTAAGAGAAAGGTGATGCCAGGGAGTGACGTCAGCTGGGGTACCTGATCCTTCCTTCCACCACAGGCTGCTTCTGGAACTCTTCTCTGGAGGATGATGTGGTCTGTACCATGAGGGGCTGCTCCCTAGAGAGGGAGAGGGGAAGGGAGGAAGACAGTTATAATAAGCCATCATATTGATTCCATTAAAAAAATTTGCTTACTTCAAGCTCTTGTCTTTATACTTTTGGTCACTAAATAAATACCTCTTTAAAATAGAGACTTTTAGCCCAGATGGCAGCCCTACTGTTAACTGGGGGAAGGGGGGAGAGTTAAATAAAAGGTATTCAAGGAAGTGGATATTTAAATTTTATTGATGTAAGGACTTGAAAAGATACTGACACACTCATGTTTATAGAAACATTAGTCACATTAACTAAAAGGTGGAAGCAACCCACATGTCTATCTATGGGTGAAGGGACAAGGAAAATGTGGTATATACACACAGTGGAATAATGTTCCGTCTTAGAGAGAAAGAAATTCTGATATGTGCTACAACATGGACGGACCTTGAGGACGTGTCAGTCGCAGAAAGACAAATACTCTATGATCCCATTTATATGAAGTGCCGAGAGCAGGGAAAATCAGAGACAGAAGGTAGAACAGTGGTGACCGGGGGCTGGGGTAGCGGAAATGGATGGTTATTGTTTAGTGGCTGCAGAGTTCCAGTTTCACAAGATGAAAGATTTATGGAGTATATGGTGGTGATGGCTGCACGACATTGTAAATGTATTTAATATAACTGAAATTTACTCTTAAGCTCTGTCAGTTAAGATAGTAAATTTTATGTTATGGGCATCTTACAGTGATACACTTTTTTTTTTTTTTTAACTATGATTGAGGTAAACTAGCAACAGTGAGTAATTTATCGCAGTTGTAGGTAGGTTTGTGTGGTTTAACGGTGAATATCAGTCAGTCGAGAAGGGTTTACTGAACACCCTCACTGCACAGTTACTGTTCCAGGTGTTGGGAATGCTGGGGCAAACTAGAAGATCATCCCCTAGGGAGGTGAGAAAGACACTAAACCTGCTAGCAAATCAAATGAATGGTGCCAGGCACGGATATTGTTATGCACAAGATAAATTCAGGNTAAACCTGAGTCTCCTGCATTGCAGGCAGGAGACTTTACTGTCTGAGCCACCAGGGAAGCCCCTAACCACCTCTACCCTGTTCATGTCTGACCTGACTCGTCAGCAGCATTCAACACAGTTGACCACTTCTTGAAACATTCTGTTTTCTGGCCTTCAGGAACCCGTTCTCCCCTGGTTTTCCTTTAGTCTCACTGACTGTTCCTTCTCTTCCTCTGTGTGGTTCCCCTCACCCCTCTATCAGACCTCTAAATGTGAAGAGCCCCATAGCTCTACCCTGGGCCACCTAGTCTTCTTATAATCTGTCTGTAGGAGAGTTCATCCAGGTCTTAGCTTCAGACTCCATTTAAATGCTGATGACTGCAAAGTCTCTCTCTCCCCAGAGCTCTAGCTTAGTGCTTCTCAAACTTTAATGTGCATACTGATCACCTGGGGAGTTTGTTAAAATACAGATTCTGATTTTATTAGTCTGGGGCCTAGTGAAAAAAGTGAAAGTGAAAGTGACTCGGTCATGTCTGACTCTTTGTGACCCCGTGGACTGTAACCCATCAGGCTCCCCTGTCATGAAATTCTCCAGGCAAGAATACTGGAATGGTAGCTGTTCCCTTCTCCAGGGGATCTTCCCAACACAGGAATCGAACCAGGGTCTCCTGCATTGTAGGCAGATTCTTTACCAGCTGAGCTACCAAGGAAGCCCCAAGATTCTGCATTTTCAACAAGCTCCCGAGTGATGCTGGCACTGCTGGTCTTTTGAGCGGCATTGAGTGGTGAGGCTTCAGACTTGTAATCCTACGGCCTACTTGACATTTCCATGTGGATGTTCTAGAGGCATCTCAGACCAAACCTCATATGACCCTGTTAGAGTTCTTGAGTTCTTTCCTCAAACCCACTTTTCTCTGCATTATATCGTCCTCCCAGTTGCTCATGCCAAAAATCTTGGAATTGTCCTTGGTTTCTATCTTTCCTTCACTTGCTTATCCAACCCATCAGAAAATGCCATTGGCTCAGTCCTCTAAAGCGTATCCCAGATCTTTACACTTGGCTCCATAATGTTAGTGGTAGCTGGCATTTACTGAGTATATTCTACATGTTGCACTTTGTTAATAACTACTACAGAAGGAGTGTTTCTGTTGCCCCAGTGTTCATATGCACATGTGTGTACAGGTACTCTCGGTTGGGTCTGACTCTTTGCAAGCCCATGATCTGTGGCCCACCAAGCTCCTCCATCCATGGGATTTCCATGCAAGAATATAGGAGTGGATTGCATTCCTGCTCCAGGGGATCGTCCGACCCAGGGATTGAACCTGCATCTCTTGTATCTCTTCCTTTGGCAGGTGGATTCTTTACTACTGATGACACCCAGGAAGCCTAATGTTGAAACCCAATCCCTTATGTGGTGATGTTGGGGCGGGGGGCACCTTTAGGAGGTGATTAAGTCAAATGGGCAGAGC
>SJYX01016550.1:91866-206104 GCA_006410675.1 Oreotragus oreotragus | reverse complement strand
TCCAAATGCCTGTTTTAGTAGCTTACGGCAGTTATCTGGAGTCAACTGAGTGAGAAATCTATCTTTTAATATTATTCCTCCTTCTGCATTTGCAGGATCAACATTAGTAAACTTTCAGAGAACCTCCCATGGTCCGTCTAGGAATTTACCAGGAATTTCTTTCTCTCCCTGTTCTACGTCAGCCAACTTAGCAGAGTCTAAAATCCTAGCACAGACTCACTTGAGTCCTTCTTAAGAATACATCTGACAAAGTGACTCTGATGTTACCTTCCTTTAGCCATGTTATAGTCTCAGTCTAGTACACTTATGGAAACCACTTGGCTCCCAGTAGGGAGGAGGGCTATTTCATGTATCCTCTTTCCCCTGTCTCACGTTCAAGCCATTCATCTCCAAAAACAGTAGCTTCCCCCAAAACTCAGGCTCTCAAGGCAGGAGTCAGTGTCAGTCCCAAGACACACGTTATATCTCTCCAAAAAGGTCATAAAGTAAAGTTAGTCCTGTAAAGGCCTCTGTGTACCCTTTGGATCCTCTAAATAGTCTCGACCACAATTGGGACTGTTTGAATTTCTGCCTAGACTGAGGCAACCCCTGCAGAAAGTCTGCCCTGATTCTCGGCCTGTTCAGTTGGGAGCAAAGCAAGAGAACAGGAGGCAGCTGAAGCCTTCACGCCCAAATCTGCACCCTTAGGACACAAGTCTGGCCCGTCTCACAGAGAGATGAAGAGCTACACATATGGGACTTCTACCCATTTCTCTTATTTTCTACAGAACTGGTCTAACTGTAAAACAGTTTTGTAATTGAGATCCTTCAACAGGCCAGCATTCCCCATCCTCCAAAGACTACAGTGGCCATTCAGTATCCCAGGAGAAGATCAGGCGTGAATTAAAAAAAAAATTCTGGGAATCAAACTTGTCCCAGTTTTTTAAAAAGTACATTTTTAAAGGAGTGGTTCTGGAACTGCTAGCTCCCATCTGTAAGAGAGGGGAAAGCGGCATCCACAGCCCAGGCTTCTTTCAGCTGGAGGCGTCCCTCCCCGCTCTGGATGCGGGTGGAGACAGACTTTCCACCAAAGCTTTCCTTCCCTGGTCAGATTTAGTCTGTCCCTTACCGACACAGGTGCTTTACCAGTCCCTCCTGGTTCTACCACTGAGGCGGGGTGGAGATGCACCAGGCATTAGGAGATGAACAGATGGCATCCCAGATTGATTTAGTTCCTTACCACCAAGACCTTTGTTTGATTTGCCCTTTTCCTTGGATGCCACCAGGGGTGGAGAAGAGTAGTTTTCTGGAAGGTTTCCCAAGCTAGGACGACTAGGGTAAGTATCCGTCTTACATGTGTCTTTGCTCATTCCTGAGTACAGTCCTGACCGCAGTAGAAATGGTGAGTCATAAAGGGATCAACAGCAACCAAGATGTCCCTTCTGAGTGTCACCAGGCCAGTAATGTGATAGTAAAACGGCTGGCCAGGGAGGAAAAAGTGATTTTTGTCCTCAAGCTACTAGGACCAATCCCTCCAGGTCATTTCCACAGATTCCACAAAAGGAGTATCTAGGCAATTGAGAGAGATGCCATCAGAGAGCCTTCTCTGGTCTGCTAAGAGCTGGCACTGCCATTAGAAGAAGCCCATTGCACTTCCAATCTGGCCAGACCCTGCAGTCCTGATCTGGGTCCTCAAAAACCTCACGGTCACCAGCAATGCTTCCATCCACACAGATCGGAGGCAAAGCCGTGACAGACTCACTTTCAGGTCACTGGCCCCTGAGGCAGGCAGCCAAGAAGTGACCTCTAGCCTGAGAAACAATTCTGGAGCTAGAGCTCTGCCTTGCCCTGAAACTGCTGCTGGAGCTAGAGTTTCGCCTCATTCCTGAACGTGCTCCTGGCAAGTCTGGATTCCCCGTGACTACCAAGTTTGGGGTCTAAGTAAAAGTACACTGTAATGGCACAGATCACAGGTCCCCTGAAAGCCTATGATCCGACAGATTAGGTTAACAGTTCTAATTCCCCACAAAATCATGGAGTGATCAAAGAGACCAGGAAAAGGTGACTGAAAAAAGGAAAGTTCGGTACACACACTTCGCCCATTTCTGGCCACTCACCTCTCAGGGAGGTTGGGTGTCTCTTAGCATTGGCAGGTTGGTAGAAACCCCCAACACGGCTCCCCTTTGGGGGCTGCCTTCAGTCATCACGAGACACCATAAAACCACAGAGCAGGGCTCGTCACTTACTTCACGTAGGGCGTGTCATTCATTCACACAAACACACCTGTAGAGTTAGTAAAGCAGAAAACATGTATACTGAGAAAGCAGAAAGGATAGAGCTCTGAGTGTTCTTGTCTTGTCCTGAAGATCCCGGACAAGCCTCCAAGATGAAAGCTGAACAATGTTGGATTCATGATCTCGGAAGAAGATTTAGCTTCGAAACAAGGGACCAGGCCTGATCACTCAAGAGTTTTGTATAGCAGAGTTTTATTACAGTGAAAAGGGACAGAGAAATCTTCAAGCTTCTGACAGAAACATCAGAAGGGGGATGGAGAGTGCCCCCAGCGAGTCTTATCAAGGCCTTATATACTTTTACCAGACACTCCCACAGCATACATCTTACATTAACAAGATTAGAACTAACCACACATAGATCTCACCAGACCCACTCCCATCATACACATTTCAAGATGACAGGATTAGTCAGGAGGCTCTTGTTAAGGAGAAACATGTCCTCGAGCAAGTTACATTGTTATACTGACTAAGACAAAGTGATGTAGAAAAAAAGTTTGTCCTTTTCTCCTTGAGAGCCCCACACCCCTTTCTCCTTCTCAAGGACTCTGGGACCTTTTCTTCTCCTCAGGGACCCCAGACTTCTTATAAACCTGCCTAGGAATTGACTCTCTTGAAGTGTGTCACTTCCAGGCAGAAGCCCTTTGGAACAAGTGTTGAAGTTTGCCACACTCCCTTCCCTTTGCTGTAGGTGACCCCAGGTGTCCCAGAGAGGAGGCTTTGCTGGTGTGGGTCCCACGTGAGGGCAATGTGGTGAACAGTCCTCACCCAGTGAGTGACTCGAGGTGTGACTCGGAAATAAACCTTTGACGTTTAATATTGCTGGGATTTGGGGGCTGTTTGTTACCACAGCTTCACTTACTTTTTCCTGACCGCTACAGCCATGGTAGAGACTGTGCCTGAAAAGTCAACAGCATAGACCCAGCTGCATCGTCTACTCAGCACCGGGGGTTCTATCAGGCACAGTGATGTGCTGTCGAATTCCCATCACTAGAGAATGAAATAAATGCCGTAACAGGTTTACCCACATGCCCAGAGGAGGAGCAATTCATTCTTTATGTGAGGGACATTGAACTAATCCTCAGAGAGTTTCAGCCCATCGATACGAACACCAGTTAGAGTTAGAGTGCCTATGGTGAACGAGAAGCTAACCTAGACTCTACTTGTTTGAACTCATGTGATCGTCATGATAGTCCTAGAAGGGGGGTATATTATCCCTGTTTCACAGCTGATGAAACCGAGACACAAAAAGTTAAGTAACTTACCTAAGATCACAATGCTAGGATTCCAAACGCAGAGCCCACATTCTGTAGCATTCTAGGCAGCGAGGTCTGGCTCAGTTCAGTTCAGTTCAGCCACTCAGTTGTGTCCGACTCTTTGCGACCCCATGAATCGCAGCACGCCAGCCCCCCCTGTCCATCACCAACTCCCGGGGTTCACTCAGATTCACATCCATCGAGTCCGTGATGCCATCCAGCCATCTCATCCTCTGTAGTCCCCTTCTCCTCCTGCCCCCAATTCCTCCCAGCATCAGAGTCTTCTCCAATGAGTCAACTCTTCGTATGATGTGGCCAAAATACTGGAGTTTCAGCTTTAGCATCATTCCTTCAAAAGAAATCCTAGGGTTGATCTCCTTCAGAATGGACTGGTTGGATCTCCTTGCAGCCCAAGGGACTCTCAAGAGTCTTCTCCAACACCACAGTTCAAAAGCATCAATTCTTTGGTGCTCAGCTTTCTTCACAGTCCAACTCTAGGGAAACGTATTTATGTTCAAGTGATTGGCCTGACCAGGGTGTGATGAACTGTCTGGTGTCACCCGGTTGTAGGGCAAATGCAAGGGTGTTGTGGGAGTGGTGGCTAGGAATGTTGGTAAGGGTGGTGGATGCCGGACTGAGGATTTGGACTTTCTCCTTGTAGTGGGGTTAGGGGGCCGACTGCGGCTTCTCTGGCTTTAGGAGAATAGCCAGCAGCCTGGACTCTGAATTGGAGGCTGGGTTTTACAGGAGGTGGGTCCCAGTTAGAGGGGCCAAGAAAACAGCCTGTGAGAGATGGTGAGTCCAGAACCAGCCAGGGGCAGAGGAGTGAACACCAGCTCTCCTGATGTTCACCTCCCTTCCCAGGGCCACACCTCCCAGACCTGGCTCCTTGGCCTCTGGCTACATGCACATGACATTTATGTGTCTTTCATGCATTTCTTTTTTTTTTTTCTTCAAGAAAGTCCCTTGTTGGCAGGTTCTCTATTAGGTATTCTCTGCTTTCTCCTCCTCCTGCATCTGAAGTTGGGCTGATGTCCAGCTCACAGGGCAGAGCCCTGTGCCTTGTCTGATGTCACTGCTGCAGTCCCCCTGCAGCGTATTTGTCACTGGTGACGACCATATCCAGGGCTTCCCTATTGGCTCAGATGGTAAATAATCTGCCTGCAATACAGGAGACCCAGGTTCAATCCCTGGGTCAGGAAGATCCCCTGGAGGGGAGCATGGCAACCCACTCCAGTATTCTTGCCCAGGGAAATCCCACGGACAGAGGAGCCTGGCAGGCTACAGTCCATGGGGTCACAAAAAGTTGGACACGAGTGAGCAACTAACACACACACACACACAGACACACACACACGACTGCCTCCAGGACACTGCTCAGTGTTTGCTCTTGGTATGACCTCTTGGCCCCAGGCTTGTGTCGGTTACAGGGAGCCCCACCCTGTAAGCATTAGAGATAGCCTAGCAGGTCTCCCTCCTTATCCATCCCAGCCTCCTGGAGGGTACAGATGATCTTATTCACCCTCTTCACCGCTCTGGGCTCACAAACCACTTAGCTTCAGGAAGGAAGGTCGGTTATGCCTGACTGCTTCTCAGGCATGATTAGATGAACAGGCTACATCTCTAAACTGAGATGTTCTTGGCCTAGAGATGTTCGTTGCGTGACTCATGAAACATTAAAGAAATCTTTTTTTTTTTTTCACCAGAAAACAATTAGTCACCACCTCAGGCTAATGGCCGGATGCAGCTTAGCAGTCAGCAGATGCGGGCTGAAATAAGGAGATGTACAACCCCCAGGGCTGCCCAGAGCTGTACCAGCTCACAGAGCCCATTCACATCCGTATCCCCTCTAATCCCCAGCAAAACCCCGGAAAGCAGGCTGGGCAGGTGCTCTCACCTGTTTTGTGGCTGGAGAAGCAGGCCTGGAGCTTCAGCTACCACCTAAGTTCATGCAACTGGCGTCTGGTGCAGCCAGGCCTCTTCCCTCCTGCCTCCCTTCTCTGCCCACATCCCTGACCCTCCAACCACTTCTCTCTTCTTGCTCTGCTCTGGTTGCTCCCCGGGGCCCCAGCTCTGCAGGGCAGGGCTCAGTTGGGGGGAGCCAAGAGGGTGTCTGCTCCCTCCCCAGCTCAGATGGCCAGCTCCATCTGTGTCTGCAGACCCCTCTCACAGATCCCCATCATCCACGGGAGCTGACTCATGCGAGTCCCTGGGGACACTCACGCACCGACCAAATGCAGAAAAGAAGGTTGCTTTCTTCCTGGTTTGCTGACCCTGAAGCCATTCAAAATTTGGGAGGCAAGACCCATAAATCAGGATGAGATTTAGAAATCTTAGGGCGAGATTTAGAAAGCTCGCGATAAGACTAGCAGTGTCGCCACTGTCCTTGGGTGTTACAGGCACCTACAGTAGCGCCTCCCCTAGTCTTTCTGGGCAGGGTCTCCCACCTGCTTCCCACCTGGCTCCTCCCGAGGTGCCAGGCTGACAGGTCTGGACTTTAGCAATCAGGCTCTTTTAGCACAGGGGAGTTTGCTGGTTTTTAGCTGTGCCAGAAAGTCTGGGTTCAAATCTGAGAGGAACCCAGGTAAATGAAGAAAATATATTAGTCTCCCATTGCCAGGGAAGCCTGGCATGCCTCAGTCCGTGGGATCGCAAAGAGTTGGACACGACTGAGCCACTGAACTGCTGGGGTCAGTGTGCCCCATGGTGGTATCCTGTACAGAGAACCGTGGCCGTAAGGGATGCCGGTAATTTTAGCCTAGGCCACACCAGACTGGGCTCACCCGTGTGCTGTGAGACCTCCAGCGCTTTTCTGTGCTGCCTCTGGTCCCCATCAGACTGGAACTTGGAGGGGGCGCCCTTGCAAAAACATGATCTACTTACAAGGAGTTTTAATGGATACATCCTTACATAGATCCAAGAACACTGTGTTTCAAAATAATGACTCAGAAACCACGCTGATGGCGGCAAGGCTCAGTCCTGAGGTCTTGTCCCAGTGCTGTCTTAGGAGCTTCAGTGGAACCACTCAGGGCAGGCACTGTGCAGATAAGGCCAGGCCAGCACGCACCTTTGGGAAAGGAATGGAGCTAAGCCTGGAGAAGGGAAATGGATGCCAGAGACTGTCTCTCCCTGGAGCCACTGAAATCTGCAAAGCCAGATACCAACATCAGAGAAGTTAAAGTGCAGTACAAGTTGTAGGAAGCTCCAGGTGAGAGAGTTGTCACTGTCCTTGGGCAGTTTGCATGGCCTGTTTGCTCTTCATTGCTTCATCTATAAAGTGGGCACAAAGCTGTATTCACCTCATGACATTTTGCAAGGGTCAGATGAGATAGCACATATAAATGGCTTATCCCAGTGCCAGGCACTCTGCCTGCCTTTATTGTTGGCACTGTGATCAGATGCACCAATAGTCCCAGGAAAGCATCCTTTGGAGGAGGTGGGATTTGAATGATAGAATCTTAGCGTCTATAGGTCTCACCTGCCACCTGGGTCCAGTGGGATGGGTCTTGAGCAGAGGGCAGGCACCGTTAGTGTGGCTGGGGAGGAGGTGTGTCTAGGTGAGAGGAGGGGTGGACCACAGTGGTAGAGGGGATTGGGGCTGTGAACTCAGGGTGCCAGGTGGAGGGGTGGGGCCTTGCTGGGTGAGGGGGCAAGATCAGGATGATGTTTAATTTTTTTTTGTCTATACCATGTGGCATGTGGGATCTTAGTTTCCTGACCAGGGATTGAACCTGCGTCTCCTGCATCGGAAGTGCAGACTCTTAACCACTGGACCGTCAGGGAAGTCCCATCCATTCTTTTTTAGATGTTCTGCCTTAGCCCAGACAGCGAGGGCAGAGAAAGAGAGGACGAAGATGCTGGGCTTGGTGGCCAGAAGGAAGATGGTGCCTTTTCAGGCAGGAGCATGGAGGGAAGGGGATGTGGAGGTGAGTGGGGGGAGTGGAGGCCACCTTGGAAGGTGGTGAGGGAAAGGTGCATAGCCCAGACAGCGAGGGCAGAGAAAGAGAGGACGAAGATGCTGGGCTTGGTGGCCAGAAGGAAGATGGTGCCTTTTCAGGCAGGAGCATGGAGGGAAGGGGATGTGGAGGTGAGTGGGGGGAGTGGAGGCCACCTTGGAAGGTGGTGAGGGAAAGGTGTTCAGGGTCTTCACCTGGAGATTCCAAGAGGCAGGGACAGAGCTCAGGGGGGAGGGCTGGGGTGGACCCCCAGGTGGAGTCACTGTCTTGGGAATGCCAGATGGGTTCTTGGAGGGGTGAGAATCTCAGAGAAGGAGGAAGTAAGGGTCCCTGTGTGGCAAGAAGGGCTTGGCAACGAGAGACCAAGGAGATGGAGAAGGAGCTGTCAGGGAAGGAAGAGCAGGGCAGGATTCCTCCTGCAGCTCTCGGAGCATGCACAGCACCACATAGGCTCCGGGATGCTGTCAACTTTCAGTGCCTCTGTTGCGAAGAGAACACCTTTAGTGATCCGTGCTGTCCTCACCGGAGGCAGAAATCACTTTGGAAACTAAGGGGATGGGCCCGGAGGAGAGGAGTAACCCCTTCCTCCGCCTCCCCTGCTTTCCTAAACATTGCTCCTGGGCTGGCCAGTATTCTCAGCACCTTTCCAGGTGTGTTCCACCTGTGCCCAGGGGCTGCCCACGGCTGGAACCCCAGCTGGGCCCAGGCTGTGTGTGAGCCAGGGCTGTATCTCATCCAGTGCCGGCCCGTCACAGTCTCCATACTGAAGTGTATTTAATACTCTTGATCTGTACACTTAAAAGTTATTAAAATGGTAACTCATGCCATACATGTTTTATCAAAAGAACGAATTCCAAGTTTCAGTTTTTAAAAATTAATTTTTATTGGAGTACAGTTGACTTACAATGTTGTGTTAGCTTCCTGCTGTGGGGCAAAGTGAATCAGTTCTATATACATACATACGCACTTATTTATTGACTTATTTAATTTTTTTGTCTGCACCATGTGGCATGTGGGATCTTAGTTCCCTGACCAGGGAATGAGCCTGCATTTCCTGCACTAGAAGTGCAGACCCTTAACCACTGGACCGTCAAGGAAGTCCCATCCATTCTTTTTTAGATTCTATTCCCATATAGGTCATTAACTAGTACTGAGAATAGTTCTTTGTGCTATACTAGGTCCTTATTAGTTTCAAGTTTCTTTTAAACTGAAGTTAAAATGGCATCTATCAAATGATATCAAATGAAAAAGTGTGCAAGCAGGGGACATGGTGGGGCAGAGCGGAATAGGCCCAGCTTCCTGGCCGACCAAGGCAGTGACCTGGGCAGCCATCTGACTGCTAGAGGTCACAGATTTCTTGTCTGTAACGTGGGTACGACAGGCTCCACGCTCCTGCCGTGCAGGGCTGTGGCATGGCCTGGGCAAGGGGTCGGTAAGAGCTCTTGGTAAACTGTAGAGAGTCATGCAGGACCCATGGAATGTCTGCACTTCCATCCTGACTCAGGAGTCAGAGCTTGTTGCAATGGACCTTTCTGGCGTGTGGCTACTCTTTTCAGGCTGTGTCTCCCCCGAAACTCACTGGAGTCCTGTAGGGTTCCCACGGGTAGCTGCTAGGACAGTTTCTTGGGCTTTTGGGGCCGCACCCTGTGTAAACTTTGCGTGAGAATTCTGTCGGGTCCGACTCTTTACGACCCGACAGACTGTAGCCCTCCAGGCTCTTCTGTCCATGGGATGCTCCAGGTAAGAATACTTCAGTGGGTTGCCGTTTCCTACTCCAGGGGATCTTGCCAACCCAGGAACTGAGCCCACGTCTCCTGCATTGGCAGGCAGATTCTTTACCACTGCGCCACCTGGGAAGCCCCGGGGACCCTTATACAACCTTAGAAGGAATGCACACTGGGAAAAACTTTGAGGTTTTCCTCAGGCAGTTTCTGGAAGGGAATGAAGCCCTATTGGACATGGGGAATTTTTTCCTTTAGGGTCATACTAGGAAACAGGAAATAAGTCCTCATCATTTTCTGTGTTCCGTGGCTCCGGGAGGAAGTCCAGTTGCGAAAGGCTGGACCCAAAAGTGCTCCTGCTGCCATTCCTACCCCAGATTTGGGCACACGGGGAATGAGAGGCCCTTGAGAGGCAGGGACTGGCTCTGGGTCACTCAGGGTTGGGGGCAAAGGCAGCACCCAGAACCAGGAGGCCCCTGATTGCCAGGTCAGGGTTGTGTGATGGGGGGCACGACCCTTTCCTTTCCTTCTGCATTTGGGAAATGGAGCAGGGTTAGAGCCCTGGCTTTGAGCTCTCTGGCCATGCTGCTTGTTGAGCTGCTACCCCAGACCGCTCTGTCTGCCAGGCTACTGAGTCTGGGAGGCCTGAGCACCTCCCTCCTTCCTGAGAGCTGAAGTCACCAGCTCTAGCTGGTTCTGGGCTGTGTGTGGCTGAGTGCACTGTAGCCCTGGCATGGTTGGAGGAGGGGCAGCGGCTAAGTGGTTTCTGAAAAAAGGGCAAAAATGATGGGAAAGGCTTTGGGGTCCTCTGGGAATCGGAGCCTCGGCAACTGCAGCTGCTACTGTTGCTGGAAACATTTTCTTTGATTGCCAGAGCGTACCACAGCCCGTCCCTGCCAGTCAGAGCAGCCGTGGCCTGGGGAGGGGCCGAGGACCCTCACGGAGGCAGGGCAGGGGCAGCTCTTCTCGCCACACCAGCTCGGCTCTCCCTTGGAGCACAACAGCCTTCAAGCTTGCCGCACCTGCCGGGTCTGGGGTGTGCCTGCATCCACCTGGTGAGTCCCTTTTATAGTGGGATGGCCAATGCAGACGTTTGCTTTCAAAAATGGCACAGTGAGCCGTCTAAAGCTTGGCTGTGCCTTTTCTAGTTGTGTGACTATGGGTCATTCAATGAGCCTCTAGGCGGCTTATCTGAAAATTGAGAGTAATAACAGTGGCTTCCTCAAAGGCTGTGGCACAGTAGGGCACTTGGCCTGGCTAGTCGTGAGCACTTGGTAAGTGACAATGGAGGCTGATATTATCTGTGCCAGGGGCATCCTGGGGCCAAGAGGCTTTGGCGGCAGCAGAGGCTGGCAGCTGGTTTGTGGCTGGAGGATTCAGTGTATAGTCCTCTCTGAAGTGAAGGAATTCTGGGCCAGGAGGAAGGAGCCCTGGATTCTTGTCCAACCTCTGTTTTTGGTTGGGTTCCTCTGGCTCTACATCCATGGGTTGCAAAGTCCTCAGCTCTGCATCCCTTCTTAGGAAATGCTCAAGTAGGATGCTGGGGTGAGCATGATCAGGGTTGGGCCCTGGACCGGCTCCCAAAAGCCTGCAGGGAGGCCAGATGCAGAGGGATGCTTTGGGCAGAGAGGTGACGGGGAGACCTGTATTCCAGGATGTCCCACCTAGACTGCGGAGAGAGGAAGGGAGGCTTGTCCCAGCTGGTGGGCAGTGTACTTCCTGGCTCTAGAGTTGAGAAAGACCCTGAAGCCAAACCAGGTCTTTGCTGGGAGGGTCATTTTCTCAAGACTACCCTTCAGTCCAGATTGGTGAGTTTCTGAATCTTGTGTTAAACAGAACCACCATCTCCATCAAACACCCCTAAATCATGGAAATGCCCCATCTCTGTAGCACGCTTGACTCTGACAGATGCATGGCTCTGGGGCTCTGTGCTGGGCACAGCCCAGGCCTGACAGTGCCCAGGATTTTGTCCCTGTTCACCTTCTTAAATGTGTCAGCCGCTCAGTCATGTCTGACTCTTTGTGACCCCGTGGACTGTAACCTGCCAGGCTCTTCTGTCCATGGGATTCTCCAGGCAAGAATTCTGTAGTGGGCTGCCATTTCCTGTTCAAGGGGATCTTCCCGACCCAGGGATGAAGTCCATGTCTCCCAAGCGGCAGGCAGATTCTTTACCATCTGAGCCGCGAGAGAAGCCTATTCACCCTTCTAGTCTACAGCAATTGACTTTTAGTTCCTGTCCCGCCCTCTGTCCAGGGAGAAGGTTGGTTTCCAGTAGGGAATCAGGTTCAACACCTGCAGGGCAGATGCAGAATCTGTTGACTGACTGGGGGCACTGTGTGGGGTGCTTCATGCTCACTGCATTTGGTTAGATCGGGACCCATCAGAGAAACAGGCAAAGCTGTCAAAAAGAACATCATTGAAAGGTTTGTGGTGGCCTCTGCTAATCAGTGCTCTCTTGCTGGGCTGTTAAAGCTGCTAGCTGGGGAGCAGGTCTATTCCTGGTTCTATAGCCAGCGCTGTCCAAGGGGAAACATTCCTGGGAGACTCAGGCCTGGTATATGGCCTGGGCCTTATTTGTATTTGTTTTGAGGTTTTCAGCTTCGTAGCATGCTTGTTTTGAGCCGGAGGGTGCTACAGAATTGGGGCTGCTGAGTGGAAGAGTCTTGTTCCCACCTGTCTGGCCCCAGGGCTGGGAGGACCAGGTTTGATTGGCCTCTGGGTCTTACTGTGAGGTCTGGGGCTGAGTTTAATGGCTGAGAAAGCGTCCTGAGCCTTTGGGAAGGGTGGTGGAGTGCTGGAGAGGCTCTGGGGCCAGGGATCAAATCCAGGTTCCACCTTTCCTTAACTGTGAGTACCTCGGGTGAGTCATATAATTGCTCTGTGCCTCAGTTCTCTCATCTGTAAAGCATTTACCTCTTAGAGATGTGAGAATAAAGTGAGCGAGTGCATGTGAAGGATTACAGCAGTGCTTTCCTTTGCATAGCATGCGCTCAAATCATCAACTACTCTCATTCTCATTAGCCTCCTGTGCCCTTTAATTGCCAATAGGCTCCCTGACACTATGAACAGGTCTCGACGGGAAATTGTCTCCTGGGAGCACAGACAGTGCCTTGTGTCCCTGCTTCTGAAGCTTCTCATCGCTTCCTGCCATCTGAGCGATAACGTCCACACCCTGCTCCTTGGCATTCAAGGCCGACAGCCATCTGGTTCTGACCCCACTGGCTTCTTCTTCATCACTTACTCTGGGGCTCCTCATTGTCTCCCCTAGTCCCAGCCCAGCCTCGTTTCACTTCCAGGCCCAGCTCATCTGTCACCTCCTCCACGATGCTGTCTTCAGCACTCCGGGCCCTCCTGTGGTTCCCCTTGCCCCAGCTAGCCCCTGCTTTCTGTCTCTGATGGGATCTTGGTCCTCTCTGTGCCCCCAGCACTGGGCTGGCCACCCGGTAGTGTCAGTGGATGGAGGCTGAGTGATGGGATGCATGCGTGGGTGTTGGTTGGAAGTGCGGCTTTGTGTGGCTGGGCATACTTCCTGCAGCAAGGTTTCTACCTGATGGATGAATCAGAGAAAGACTCAGGCCCTCCTGAATGCAAAACAACAGGCAGGAGGGGAATGGAGCCGACAGTCAGCATCTGTCCTGCTCACAGGTTGTGAAATGGTGAGGCTGCCTTTCTTTTCTCCTGTATGAATCTCTGCATCAGATCATAGCTGATCTATTGGCACAGTCCAGCCATGTGCCCTGAGTTTTCACTGCC
The DNA here is from genome assembly GCA_006410675.1 of Oreotragus oreotragus. NCBI lineage: Eukaryota > Metazoa > Chordata > Mammalia > Artiodactyla > Bovidae > Oreotragus > Oreotragus oreotragus. The sequence continues at coordinate 193,148 of SJYX01016550.1, read as the reverse complement.
TGAACTTTTACTTGACCATGCAGGCTGAAGAAGCCTTCCATTCCTTCAGTGGCTATTTTTCCAGAATCCGGCTGTTTTTCCAGAATCCAGCTGCTGCTGGGACATAAATCTCTCTAACTTCCTTTGGAAATGGGAGCTAGAAGGGTCTGTATCTGATCTCATTCATTTCCCAGCACAGCTCTTTTACATAAAGAGATGAATCAGGCAAGCTTGCTGCTCAGGAATTCACAGGGCACGGGGAAGAGCCACAGGTAGAAATCGCTAGACTGCAGGTACATGGTGCTTAGGGGCTCATGAGGATGGATGAAAGGAGCTGGGCCACCCTGGAAGGGGAGGGGAGCATCATCAGTGCAGAGTTAGGGGGCGTGAGGAAGTGGCATCAGTGGGGAGGTGGCATCTGAGAGGTGACAGGGTTTGGACAAGAGGAGAAGGAGGAAAAAGCACTGCATGTGGAGACACCGTGGAGGTCAAGGCCCCTGAGATGTGGGACATCACTGGGTACTAGGGAGTGGCAATGCCCAGCTGGGAGGGGAAGAGTGGGAGAAGGGTTAGGGAGTAGAGAACAGTATCAGCACAAGATTACAGCCATAGGTGCTGGCACCAGCTCCCAGTATAACTCCAGGGGTTCAGATGTCCAAGGCCCATCAGCCCCAAATCACTTAAAGTCTAAACGTTCAGCCCCAGTTCAGTCACTCAGTCATGTCCAACTCTTTGCGACCCCGTGGACTGCCACACGCCGGGCTTCCCCGTCCATCACCATCTTCCGGAGCTCGCTCAAACTTATGTCCATCGAGTTGGTGATGCCATCCATCCTCTGTTGTCCCCTTCTCCTCTGGCCTTCAATCTTTCCCAGCATCAGGGTCTTTTCCAATGTCATTTCTTCGCATCAGGTGGCCAAAGTATTGGAGTTTCAACTTTAGCATCAGTCCTTCCAATGAATATTCAGGACTGATTTCCTTTAGAACGGACTGGTTGGATCTCCTTGCTATCCGAGGGATTCTCAAGAGTTTTCTCCAACACCACAGTTTGAAAGCATCAGTTCTTCGGTGCTCAGCTTTCTTTATAGTCCAACTCTCACATCCATGCATGCCCACTGGAAACCATAGCTTTGACTAGACGGATCTCTGTTGGCAAAGTAATGTCTCTGCTTTTTAATATGCTGTCTAGGTTGGTCATAGCTTTTCTTCCGAGGAGCAAGCGTCTTTTAATTGCATGGCTGCAGTCACCATCTGCAGTGATTTTGAAGCCTGAAAAAATAAAGTCTGTCACTGCTTCCCCATCTATTTGCTTTGAAGTGATGGGACCAGATGCCATGATCTTTGTTTTTTGAATGTTTAGTTTTAAGCCAGCTTTTTCACTCTCCTCTTTCACTTTCATCAAGAGGCTCTTTAGTTCCTCTTCACTTTCTGCCATAAGGGTGGTGTCATCTGTGTATATGAGGTTATTGATATTTCTCCTGGCAATCTTGATTCCAGCTTGTGCTTCATCCAGCCTGGCATTTCACATGATGCACTCTGCATATAAGTTAAATAAGCAGGGTGACAATATATAGCCTTGACGTACTCTTTTCCCAGTTTGGAACCAGTCTATTGTTCCATGTCCAGTTTTAACTGTTGCTTCTTGACCTGCATACAGATTTCTCAGGAGGCAGGTAAGGTAATCTGGCATTCCCATCTCTTTAAGAATTTTCAAGTTTGTTGTGATCTATACAGTCAAAGGCTTTGGCATAATCAATAAAGCAGAAGTAGATGTTTTTCTGGAACTCTCTTGCTTTTTCCATGATCCAGCGGATGTTGGCAATTTGATCTCTGGTTCTTCTGCCTTTTCTAAATTCAGTTTTAACATCTGGAAGTTCTTGGGTCATGTACTGTTGAAGTCTAACTTGGAGAATTTTGAGCATTACTTTGCTAGCATGTGAGATGAGCGCAATTGTGGGGCAGTTTGAAAATTCTTTGGCATTACCCTTCTTTAGGATTGGAATGAAAACTGACTATTTCTAGTCCTGTGGTCACTGCTGAGTTTTCCAAATTTGCTGGCATATTGAGTGCAACACTTTAACAGCATTGTCTTTTAGGATCTGAACTGTGAGATGAGCGCAATTGTGGGGCAGTTTGAAAATTCTTTGGCATTACCCTTCTTTAGGATTGGAATGAAAACTGACTATTTCTAGTCCTGTGGTCACTGCTGAGTTTTCCAAATTTGCTGGCATATTGAGTGCAACACTTTAACAGCATTGTCTTTTAGGATCTGAACTAGCTCAACTGGAATTCCATCACCTCCACTAGCTTTATTCATAGTGATGCTTCCTAAGGCCCACTTGACTTTGCATTCTAGGATGTCTGGCTCTAGGTGAGTTATCACACCATCATGGTTAACTGGGTCATGAAGATCTTTTTGGTATAGTCCTTCTGTGTATTCTTGCCACTTCTTCTTAATATCTTCTGTTTCTGTTAGTTCCATAGCATTTCTGTCCTTTATCGTGCCCATCTTTACATGAAATATTCCCTTGGTATCTCTAATTTTCTTGAAGAGTTCTCTAGTCTTTCCCATTCTATTGTTTTCCTCTATTTCTTTGTATTGATCACTGAGGAAGGCTTTCTTATCTCTCCTTGCTATTCTTGGAAACTCTGAATTCAGATGGGTATATCTTTCCTTTTCTCCTTTGCCTTTAGCTTCTCTTCTTTTCTCAGCTATGTGTAAGGACTCCTCAGACAACCATTTTGCCTTTTTGCATTTCTTTTTTTGGGGATGGTCTTGATCACTGCCTCCTGTACAGTTCACAAACTTCTGTCCATAGTTCAGCCCCAGGATCCTTCGAATATACTAATTTTACAAAATAACAAAAAGTGCAAAAAACTCCCTACAAACTCAACAGTTACAGCAGCCAGGTCAAAGAGCAAAGGCAGGCCAGTGCATGACAGGTGGCAGGGGCCAGTGACGTGAGCTCCCCCATTTCTTCATCCGTCCCAGTGACAGATGGCACCCGAGGGACCATGCAGTGCGGACACTGTGGAGTGTGAGTGTTGGTCTGTGCCAGCCACCTTGTTCCTGGGAATGCAGACTGCTTGGCTCTTTGGGGCTGAGCCATCATCGCTCAGTTCCTTCCTGAATGCATAGCCAGCAATAAACACTCCTTCCGGTTTCCCCTGTTCTGAACTTGCGGGAGTCAGGGCAGTGGTTAGCACCCCCATTCTACAGATGAGGCAACTGAGGCCCAGAGAAGGTGAGTGATCCATCCATCCCGGTGGATCCAAGTTGGGGGCTCTTCTATCTCTGGAGGCTGTTGGACAGGGGTGTGCTAGGTTTGCTCCCCACGGGGGCCTCTAGGTTGGGAGTTACTACACTCTGAAAGCTTTCTTTCTGGAAGGCTGGGAGCAGCAGCTGTTGGACTTCTGGGAGTTCCTGCTTCACAGGGGCCTTTGCAACAAGTGCAGTGGGGGCCGAGGTCATGCAGTCCTCCAGCTGGGAATAAACCTGACCTTGGTGGCTGCCCACAGGCTGCTGCTGGGCCATGGAGAGTCTGGGACGGATGAAAAAATGGGGGAGCTCAGAATCACGGGAATCTCAGGACCTGCCTCAAGAGGACTCCTGCCCAGACCCCCTAGATGGAGACCCTAACTACAGGGCAACTCCAGCCAAGCCCCTCAGCTTCCCCACGGCCACGAGCCGCAGTCGGCTCTTTGGCAGGGGTGACTCGGAGGACACATCCCTCATGGACTGCTCTTATGAGGAAGGCCAGCTGGCATCCTGCCCAGCCATCACCATCAGCCCTGTAGTCATCATCCAGAGGCCTGGGGATGGGCCCACCTGTGTCAGGTAAGCTGCATGTGAAGCCCCTGCCTCCCTTTCCACCGGGAGCCTGACTGGCCCAGCTGGCTGAGATCGCAGCCATGGTGACTCCATGTGATACTTGAGTTTATAGGCAGAAGGTCATAGAGCTGGGGAGCTGAGGGGGCCTTCAGAGGTTGCCTGGCCCAGCATCTGTACTCACAGAAGCTACAGGACATGTGGCCACACGTGCTGGCATATATGCCGATCCTAGCTGTTGGCTGATCTCTGGGTCCAGGCTTTGAAGGCGCACCAGCCTCAATCATGTAGATTTCAAGCTGGAACGCTCAAGGGCAAGACGCTTTTAAACAGAGTACAGGATTGCTCCGGTGAGCGTTCAGAAACATCCCACCACCTCCAAGGCAAGACAGGGGCTCCCCTGGTCTGGCTGACTCCTGGGGCCCTACGAGGATGCTCTTTCACTTAGCTGAACCCCTGTCCCCAACTCCCTCCAGGCTTCCCCAGCCTCCAAGCAGGCAGAGAAGTGAGTGGCCTGGGTGTTGCAGGAAGTAGTGGCTGCAGAGATTTTCTAGCTGATGCCTACAGACAGAATCGGGGTACATGTGCCCCACTGTTCCCTGTTACAACTTGGTCTGAGGGGTGGCTTTCTTTTTACATTCCCCCCTTTCGGTTTGCCTCGGGATTTAGTTGTTCTCCCCGACCAGCTCTGAAGGTCTCAAGGCCAAGGGGAGACCAGAATATGAGACAAAGGTGTCCTCTGGTCCACAGGCAGCTGCCCCAGGACTCTGCTGCCCCTGAGAACCTCAAGCTCTACGATCGCAGGAGGATCTTTGAAGCAGTCGCTCAGAATAACTGTGAGGAGCTGGAGAGCCTGCTGCTCTTCCTGCAGAGGAGCAAGAAGCACCTCATGGACAGCGAGTTCAAAGGTGGCCCCGAGGCTGTCGGGTTCCCGGGAGGCGCCTCTCTGCAGCGCTGCTCTGACTCCTGCTTTGTCTTGCAGACCCAGAGACAGGGAAGACCTGTCTGCTGAAAGCCATGCTCAATCTGCACAACGGGCAGAACGACACCATCCCCCTGCTCCTGGAGATAGCCCGGCAGACGGACAGCCTGAAGGAGCTCGTCAATGCCAGTTACACGGACAGCTACTACAAAGGTGAGGCGGCCGGGGCCAGCACGGCTCTGCCCACGTGCTCTCCTGGAGCGAGGGGGCACCCTCACAGCCTGACAAGCCTCGGAGCCCCTTACTCCCTTTCCCAGCCGCTGAATCAGGATCTCCTGGTCCTGGGGGTTCCCTTCCTCTCCCACCTCTGGCTTGCTGCTCCTTGCTCTTTGGCAATTTTGAGTCCTTTAGCTCCCAGTCCAGGAGGCTCTACTCCTGTTCAGGGACTCCTTGGGCCTCTTTAGGGGATTCTGGCTTGCTCTGTTGGGAGAATCATCCCACACATTCTGTCCAGGCCCTCCCTCAGCACCTGGCCAGTCACCCCCTCAGGACTACCAGTCCCAAGCCAAGAGCATGCATCCTCCACAGGCCAGACGGCGCTGCACATAGCCATCGAGAGGCGGAACATGGCGCTGGTGACCCTGCTGGTGGAGAACGGGGCTGATGTCCAGGCTGCGGCCAACGGGGACTTCTTTAAGAAAATCAAAGGGCGACCTGGCTTCTATTTTGGTAGGGAGACCATGTGGTAGACACTCAGCACCTTGGAAGTTTAGGGTGGAGACAGAGGGAGTGGAGGCTGGGTGGTGCAAGGGCCAAGCCAGTCTCTTTCCAGGGAGGCCCACCGTGTGCCTGTGGTTGGCTGCAGGTGAGCTACCCCTCTCCCTGGCCGCGTGCACCAACCAGCTGGGTATCGTGAAGTTCCTGCTGCAGAACTCTTGGCAGCCAGCCGACATCAGCGCCAGGGACTCAGTGGGCAACACAGTTCTGCACGCGCTGGTGGAGGTGGCCGACAACACGGCTGACAACACCAAGTTCGTGACGAGCATGTACAATGAGATTCTGATCCTGGGGGCCAAAATCCACCCTACGCTGAAGCTGGAGGAGCTCACCAACAAGAAGGGGCTGACGCCGCTGGCTCTGGCCGCCCGGAGTGGGAAGATCGGGGTAGGGAGGGGGAGTCACGCCTGAGATGAGGATGCTGTGGGACGGGGTCTGCCTGCCTTTCTGAACTTCTGGCATCAGAAGAAGCTGCCACATCAGCCTGTAGGAGGTCAGAAGGGCGGGGGGCGTTAAAGTAAGCCAGAGGAATTGTGAGGTGCTGAGCAGAAGCCAGCAGCACACATATGGCCAGTTCTTTTCTCTTTCCTATACTATTTTTTTTTTTAACTTTTTATTTTGTATTGGAGTATAGCCAATTAGGCTTCCCAGGTGGTGCTAGCAGTAGAGAACCTATCTGCCAATGCAGGAAACAAGAGACATGGGTTCGATCCCTGAGTTGGGAAGATCCCTTGGAGGAGGGCACGGCAACCCACTCCAGTATTCCTGCCTGGAGAATCCCATGGACAGGGGAACCTGGAGAGCTATAGTCAATGGGGTCGAGAAGAGTTGGACATGACTGAAGCAACTGAGCACACAAGCATGCATAGCCAATTAATAAACAGTGATAGTTTCAGGTGAACAGTGAAGAGACTCAGCTGTGCCTATACATGTATAAATCATCCCCCAAACTCCCCTCCCATCCAGGCTGCCCACATGTAGCCATTTCTGATTTTCAACTCTGAGCATCACCAACAAGCCATGGGGTGAGGGTGGGTTGAGCCGAGAGTGAAATGGAAAGAGAAGCCGTTGGTGATTTTTCATGCAAGATAGGACTTTTAGGTGATAGGGAGTCCTAATGGGGTAGGACAGGCTTCCAAGTCTGTGGATGATGTCAAGCCATGGAAGGGTGAAGATGGGGCTGGGCAGCTGGGAACTGGGGGTGGGGTGGGAGTTTCTCAGTACCAGGGGATTCTGGGAGCTGGTTCCTGCCCATACTGAGTCTCTTAGGATGAGAAGCCTGGCTTTATAACTTTGGTTGTATTTCTTGAATTTTCTTTGTTTCCTTTTGGCTTGAGGTTTTCTAGAGGGGACCACTGCAGTCCTCACTGAGAACTAGGGGGCCAGGTGTGATCAGGTGATAGGTCTGAGGCACTGGGCAGCTTGATCTAGAAGGCAGTTAAGAGATTGCTGAATGTGGGTGGAGACTGTCCTGGGACTTGGGCAGAGTCTTCAATGGACTCAGAAGCAGAATTATTCTTGGAACAGAGCTAGTGGCCTGTGCAGGGCCTCAGGCTAGCCTCTAACAGGTTCTTGTGTCCCTGGGGCAGGTCTTGGCTTATATTCTCCAGAGGGAGATCCAGGAGCCTGAGTGCAGGCACCTGTCCAGGAAGTTCACCGAGTGGGCTTATGGGCCTGTGCACTCCTCACTCTACGACCTGTCCTGCATCGACACCTGTGAGAAGAACTCGGTGCTAGAGGTGATCGCCTACAGTAGCAGCGAGACCCCTGTGAGTGGACTGGGGCCGGGACCCAGCTTCCGGTCTCACTGTAGGAAGGGCTTCCAGTCTCACTGCAACCCCAGCCCCCTCTCCAGCCCATGATCTGACTCTGCCTGTCCTCCCATCACCTGCTACCTGGGGCTTGTACCCCGCCGCCTCACCTCCTCATTTATTCCCACTGAATGTTTTCCTGTATCACACACTCAATACATGATAACATTACAATAAAACTTTAACATTTCAAAAGTAGATAGACAGGAATCCTCCATTTATACAACATGAAAACATATGGCTTCATTTTGTTTATATAAACGGGATCATACTACATATAGTACAGAACAACCATTTTTTTTTCACTTAGTGGCATGTCTTATAGATAGTTTTATATCAGCACATATGGGTCTACTTTATTTTTAAAAAAATAACTGTAAATACAGGGCTTCCCAGATGGCTCAGTGGTAAAGAATCTGCCTGCCAATGCAGGAGACGTGGGTTCAATCCCTGGGTTGGGAAGATCCCTTGGAGAAGGAAATGGCAACCCACTCTAGTATTCTTGTCTGAGAAATCCACAGACTGAGGAGGCTGGTGGGCTACAGTCCATGGGGTCACAAAAAAGTTGGGTTAACTTAGCAACTAAAGAGCAAAGTAGCAGTAAGTATTCCACGATTGCTGCTGCTGCCAAGTCGCTGCAGTCGATAGGGATGGGGATAAATATCCACAGGAGGACTTCTGAGTTATTTCCAGTTTTTTCCTACTGCATGCAGCAGGTTGTTTGGCATGGGCTTGAGAGTTTTTCTGTGAAGGACACCTGGAATTGGAATTGCTAAATCAGAATGTATGTCCTCCAGGTTGCGTGAATGCACTGGCCTACCATCAATAGGTACACATCTACCCAAGTCTTTGCCAACCTGGGTATTACCTTTCTTTCTTTTCCAAAACTAGTTTAAGTCCATGGAGCCCAAACAGCTGTTTCACTGATGTCTTAATTCTTGTTTTCTTGATTGCTGTGAGGTTGAGAATTTTTTCATATGTTTTCAACCATTTGTATTTCTTTGGTAGAAGAGCCACATTCATTATCCTTTGTCGTCTTTTCTACTGGACTGTTTGCCTCATCCTTTTAGTACGTAGAGGCTCTTGTTATAAAATGAATTGGTCCTTTCTCTACTGCACATATTTCAGATGTTTTATTTTCTCCTAGTCTCCTAGCCTCTTACAAAATTCATTTGCATCATTTGGGTCCATCTTAGAGTCACTAGTCCAATTATACTGCACAACAGGGGTTACACAACTAGAGGGTGGACCATTCAAGGACTTGTGACCCACTAGACCTGTGACCCTCTGCTGCTGCTCAGGCCAAGGGCATGGTCTTTCAGAAAGTGGGTATGAAGAGTCCCTGGGGCTGAAGGGGACCTGCAAGGTGGATCTTACTGGGAGGAGTGGGCCTTATCTCTCTTTGCTTCCCTTAGAATCGCCATGACATGCTCCTGGTGGAGCCGCTGAACCGCCTCCTGCAGGACAAGTGGGACAGATTCGTCAAGCGCATCTTCTACTTCAACTTCCTCATCTACTGCTTGTATATGGTCATCTTCACCACGGTCGCCTACTACAGACCTGCGGGAGGCCGGGTGCGCCTGAGGCTTGGACCTCAAGGGGGAAGAGGGGAGGGAATGGGCGTTCCTAGAAGACCCCAAGACCCCGGACCTGGGCGGGGCCCAGGAGACATGGAAGGGTCGCCTGGAGATCGCATGTTCCTGTGCTCAGTCTTCCTTCTCCTGGTTGTCCCACACTTGCTTCATGTTCGCAGCCCCTTCTTTGGCCTCCTGGTTCTGAGAGGCTGAGCCTGTGGTCGCTGAGGTAGCTGACTGCAGAGGGGGTGAACTAGGTTGGAAAGGATACAGGAGTTAGGGGGCTGGAAGTAGATCTCCGCTGGGCTGGGTGTCTTCAGGGTCGTGGGTGGTGCAAGCCCTGAGCACATTGCCAGCTCTCTCTCCTGCCCGCTTTTGCTCACTCTTTCACACACGATTCATTCCCTGGACACAGACTTTGAGCACTCCTTTTAAGCAAGGCCCTGGACCATGCATCAGATCAACCTAAGATCAGACTTTCCCTGCTATCAGAAGCCATAGGTTACCTCAAGTTTCTTAACTGAGTCTTTCATTCAATATCCCAGCACTTGACTTGCTGTCTTTATTTCCAGAGTGCCTTGCTTATAAATTTGGTTGAAAAACTCAACTTCCTAGTTAGGTGGAATCTGATTTCTATACATCTATTAAGGCCATCTAATGAGTTTATTTATTTATATTTTTGGCCTCACTGAATGCATATGAGACCTTAGTTTCCCAACCAGGGATTGGACCTTCGTTCCCTATAGTGGAAGCACAGGGTCTTAATCACTGGGCTGCCAGGGTTGACTTTATGAGAAAAGAGAAACGTGCTAATGAAACAAGCTAGTGAGAGTCGGACATGACTGAAGCGACTTAACAGCAGCAGCAGCAGTGAAGCAGGGCTTATGAAATATGGATGGTAGGCTGAAAGGAAACCCACTCTAGAAAGCTGTGACTGAAACACAAGGACAACACAGTCCTGGGAGAACAGGGGTTCACCATAGGCTGCGGGAACAGCAAGAAGCACGTGGCGTGGTGTCTGTAAGGGTGTTTCCACCTATGCCACCACTGTCCTCCCAGCCAAGCAGAGCTCTAGACTAGAGCATCATCCGAGAGCCAGCACAGTACATCAGGGATGCTCCGCTTACCACCTGGAGGCTCTCCTCTTGCCATTTGGGAATCGAGTCCCATCTCCTTGCAGGTGCCCCAATAGTAATGCACTGTCTTTGTTTGGGTCTCTCCTGATGGAGGCTAAGCCTCTCCAGAAGGGGCTGGGTCTTAATCACAAGGCTTTGCACCTGGTAAATGTTTGCTGAATGACTGAATGAGTGAGTGAGTGGAATCATTAATCTCTTTGTCCTTTGCAGCCTCCCTTTAAGCTGAAACACACTGTAGGGGACTATTTCCGAGTCACTGGAGAGATTATTTCTGTGGCAGGTGGTATCTACTTTTTTTCCCGAGGGGTAAGCATTCCTTCCCACACTGTGAGTTTCCATTACCACCTAAACAAAAAGCCAAGAGACTCATTCAGAGCTCACCACTGTTTTAAAAACCTTTTTATATTATATTGGAGTATATCTGATTAACAACGTGAGAGTTTCAGGTGAACAGCGAAGAGATTCAGCCATGCATATACCTGTATCCATTCTCCCCCGAACTTCCCTCCCATCCAGGCTGCCACATGACATTGAGAAGAGTTCCCTGTGCTATACAGTAAATCCCTATTGGTTATCCATTTTAAATATAGCAGTGGCTCACCCACTTTTTAATTCATCAACCATGTAATGACCCTGCTTGAGAAACTTAGAAATGCGTAAGTTAAGATGAGAACCCTCAGGCGTTCACGGCTGGGGAGGGGGTACTGGTTTGCCCAGTGTGTCCCCCTGCAGACCCAGGTCAGTCTCACTTGAAGACAGGCAGTCAGGGCTGTCCACTGAACATAATGTTTTAATTACAGAGGTAGAGTGCAAGTCTCTTAAGAGACAGGATCGTGACTGGTAGCTGTTTAATTAATTGAAACAGTTCAGTAAAGCTCAGAAGAATGAAATATGTATATACTGGAACCATTTTATTATTTGCTTATTTTTAAAAGACCACCCCCCTTTTTTTTTTCTGGCCATGCCACGTGGCTTGTGGGATCTTAGTTCCCTGACCAGGGATCAAACCTGTGGCCCTTGCAGTGGAAGCATAAAGTTCTAACCACTGGACCACCAGGGAAGTCCCTGGAATCATTTTAACTAAAATCCCCAAACATGCATATTCCTGGGCCATTTTTCTAATATATGTGGGACCACTGTTTCATGCACAAAGGATTCTGAATGCAGAATTTGAGATTATTATGATTTTTTCCCCTTAATCTTTTTGATCTAAGCCACACTCTGTTTTTTAGTAACTCATCTTTAAGGAGTCTTTCCTAATCATTGGACTCTGTCTTCACAGAAACAACTGTCTTTATTTTCACGCTCATGGTTTATATTACCATGAAGTACGAAACTGTAGTAGCAAGTGCAGTGGGCAAAAAGGCATTCTTGGAAAACAGGATTAACCACTGGGAGGGCACGAAGCATGTGAGTGTCCTGGAGAGGAGCATTCACCATGGGCATCAGGCAAAATGTTTTCAGAGAGTGAAGAGCACTGATTTATCCAGTGAGTTAGTTCAGTGGAGGCTGGTTAAAGAACTTTTACTTTAATTCAAACTTAGTCAGAAAAAGCACAAATTAGAAAGGAGGGGGGAAAAAATCGCCCAATCCCACCATTCAAGCATAGTGATTGATGCTATTTTGGTGGTTTTCCTTCCCATCTTTACTTGTAGATACAGTTATAATTTCACTCTATTTAAAAAAATTCTCCTGACCGAGTCATACAATATTACCCCATTAGTCTGACCCAGGCTGTTCCACTGTCTTCATTATCTTTGCTTTGCTGCATTTCGGTGGTACCTCATGGTGCTGTTTAGAAAGCATTCTAGTTGCTCAGTATTTAACCTTTCCTGAGATCTTGTTCTCTGTTTACCTGCAGATTCAGTATTTCCTGCAAAGGCGGCCGTCACTGAAGACCTTGTTTGTGGACAGCCATAGTGAGATGCTTTTGTAAGTGATACTGACTCTTACGCCTCTGTAGCAGATAGCATCTTTTGGCCATGAGACCTGGAATGACAGCAGTCAGCTCATTCTCACTCATTCTCTCGCATACATTGGGCCTGGAACCTAGTAAGGCTTCACAAACATGTTGAATGAATGATGGAAGGCACCCAGTAAACCTTTGCTGGGTGAGTGAATATGGAGGGTCCACCCTGCACCAGGTATGTTCCAGGTACTAGGGAATGACCAACCTGTTCCCCAGGCTCCCGTGGTCTACAGTCAGAGTTAGATGTACCCTTGTTCCTTTTTTCCATCCTTTTATCCATCTATCTGGGAAGGGACCCTTGAGCAGACCCTGTCATGGGATTGCCCAGGTGTCGTCTAAGCCTGTCCAGGCCTCTAATGGGCAGCCCCCGCCAGACTGAGGAGCAGAAAGGACATCTTCCCTGGTTCTGCTCCTGAGTTTGAGGATGTGACCAGCAGACTCTACCTGTGGTTTTTTGGGAGCACACAGCCTGTTCTCCTCACGAGCCTAGGCCTCCTAGACTCTCTGCCGTCTGTGAGGCTATTGTTCCCAGGAACTGGGTAGGGAGGTTGTTGGAGCTAAAGCCCCATTTTTCAGCCTGCTTTCTTTGTTGCTTTTAGATTCCTTTTCTTTTTTTCCTAATTGCTCCTCCCATGAAATCTCTTACCACAGATATGCTGTATATCTGTTTATGTACTATATTTATTTATTTAAAACATTTATTCATTTACTTTTGGTTGCGCTGGGTCCTGCTGCGTTCAGGCTTCCTCTAGTTGCAGCGAGCAGGGGCTACTCTCTGGTTGTGGCGCCAGGCTTCTCATTACAGTGGTTTCTCTTGTGGCAGAGCACAGGTTCTAGGCGCGTGGGCTTCAGCAGTTGCAGCACATGCGCTTAGTTGCCCCGTGGCATCTGGGATCTAGTTCCCCGACCAGCGATCGAACCCCTGAGCCTGCATTGGCAGGTGGATGCCTAACTACTGGACCACCAGGGAGGCACTATCTTTATATCTGTGCATTGTGTGCACCCCTCCTCCTATCCCTCCGCCAGCACCCGGAACTGATTTTTGCCTCTTTGGGACAGTATCGCTCCCACTGACACTCATGGGCTAAAGGAGCTAGGATGGCCATCCCCTCTCCCACCTCCCCCTATGGCCTTTGAGGGGAGGTCCTGGCATCTTGGGGCTTCCCAGGTGGCGCTAGTGGTAAAGAACCCACCTGCCAATGCAGGAGAGGTAAGAGAAGCGGGTTTGATCCCTGGATCGGGACGATCCCTTGGAGGAGGGCGTGGCAACCTACTCCAGTATTCTTGCCTGGAGAATCCCCATGGACAGAAGAGCCTGGTGCGCTACAGAGCTGAATGTGTTCTCAAAGAGCTGAACACGACTGAAGGGACTTAACAGGCACGCACACCAGGCCTCTGGGGTCCTGTCTGTGAGCGTGCCTGTGGACAGGGCCTGCTGTCCCTCCTCCTCAGCTTCATGCAGTCGCTGTTCATGCTGGCGACCGTGTGTGTTCTCAAAGAGCTGAACACGACTGAAGGGACTTAACAGGCACGCACACCAGGCCTCTGGGGTCCTGTCTGTGAGCGTGCCTGTGGACAGGGCCTGCTGTCCCTCCTCCTCAGCTTCATGCAGTCGCTGTTCATGCTGGCGACCGTGGTGTTGTACTTCTGCCACTGCAAGGAGTACGTGGCCTCCATGGTGTTCTCCCTGGCCATGGGCTGGACCAACATGCTCTACTACACCCGCGGCTTCCAGCAGATGGGCATCTACTCCGTCATGATCGAGAAGGTGGGAGCCGGTGCCCCAGGGCTCCTCTGCAGCGCCTGACTACCTCCTGGGGGTGTGGGACCCAGCTCCACAAACTCCATCCATCCTCTCTGCGTTGTCTGGGAAGGTCCTGCTTTAAGACCCACTTTCCCAGAGAACTCCCCAACAATCAGGCAATCTGGCCTTGACCCAGGGTTGGGGGCGCCCTTGAAACTTGACTCCCCTCCACCTGCCAGGCTCCCTCTCCCACCAGAAGTAAGTCCCTCAGGACTCCTGAGCTGAAAACCACCGAACCAAACCTAGCTGTCTGTCCTCTGATTTCACCTGGGCTCAAGAAAGACCCCAAGGCTGACACAGCCCTGGTACTTGCCTTGGCCCTTCCTGGGCCTGGAGGAGGGTCTGACAAGCACACTCTCTCCTGCAGATGATCCTCAGAGACCTGTGTCGCTTCATGTTTGTTTATCTCGTGTTCCTGTTCGGGTTTTCCACAGGTAACGGGTGTGGTCAGGGCTGGTGGGAGGCTGGGGCTCCTGCTGACCTCGGCTTCCTGACGACTCTGCAGGGTTGCGTGGGGAGAGGCCTTCTGGGGTTTGTGTCTGCAGGTGACAGAGCAGATGGACAAGGAGCACACTGAAATAATAGTAGTAGGAGAATCTGGAAATTGATTCATAAAAGATTTTAGGTCATTTTAGAGGTATAAAGTGCTGCTTGCCTGTGGTATGGTTGCATCTTGACTGCTTGCCTGTGGTATGGTTGCATCTTGACTCAAACATTCTTTTTAAATTGATTTATTTTAATTAGAGGAGACTTACTTTACAGTATTGTGATGGGTTTTGCCATATATCAGTATGAATTGGCCATAGACATACATGGCCCTCCTGAACCTCCCTCTCCACCCTAGGCACAAGACGTCTATACTCTTTGCCCAGATTCCCCTAGTTGTTTTACCACATTTAAAAAACCACTTTCTCTTCCCACCACATACACATACATACACCACACACACATACATAGTGTGTACTTAGTTGCTCAGTTGTGTCCGACTCTTTGCGACCCCATGGACTGTAGCCCACCAGGCTCCTCGGTTCATGGGGATTCTTCAGGCAAGAATACTGGAGTGGGTTGCCATGCCCTGTTCCAGATAATCTTCCCAACCCAGGAATCGAACCCAGGTGTCCTGCAGTGCAGGCAGATTCTTTACCATCTGAGCCACCAGGGAAGCCCAAGAATAATGAACTGGGTAGCCAGGGGATCTTCCCAACCCAGGAATCAAACCGGGGTCTCCTGCGTTGCAGGTGGATACACACTACACCATACTTATAAAAAAACAAACANCTCCTGCAGATGATCCTCAGAGACCTGTGTCGCTTCATGTTTGTTTATCTCGTGTTCCTGTTCGGGTTTTCCACAGGTAACGGGTGTGGTCAGGGCTGGTGGGAGGCTGGGGCTCCTGCTGACCTTGGCTTCCTGACGACTCTGCAGGGTTGCGTGGGGAGAGGCCTTCTGGGGTTTGTGTCTGCAGGTGACAGAGCAGATGGACAAGGAGCACACTGAAATAATAGTAGTAGGAGAATCTGGAAATTGATTCATAAAAGATTTTAGGTCATTTTAGAGGTATAAAGTGCTGCTTGCCTGTGGTATGGTTGCATCTTGACTGCTTGCCTGTGGTATGGTTGCATCTTGACTCAAACATTCTTTTTAAATTGATTTATTTTAATTAGAGGAGACTTACTTTACAGTATTGTGATGGGTTTTGCCATATATCAGTATGAATTGGCCATAGACATACATGGCCCTCCTGAACCTCCCTCTCCACCCTAGGCACAAGACGTCTATACTCTTTGCCCAGATTCCCCTAGTTGTTTTACCACATTTAAAAAATCACTTTCTCTTCCCACCACATACACATACATACACCACACACACATACATAGTGTGTACTTAGTTGCTCAGTTGTGTCCGACTCTTTGCGACCCCATGGACTGTAGCCCACCAGGCTCCTCGGTTCATGGGGATTCTTCAGGCAAGAATACTGGAGTGGGTTGCCATGCCCTGTTCCAGATAATCTTCCCAACCCAGGAATCGAACCCAGGTGTCCTGCAGTGCAGGCAGATTCTTTACCATCTGAGCCACCAGGGAAGCCCAAGAATAATGAACTGGGTAGCCAGGGGATCTTCCCAACCCAGGAATCAAACCGGGGTCTCCTGCGTTGCAGGTGGATACACACTACACCATACTTATAAAAAAACAAACAGAATTGCAGATATGATCAGTCCTTTACCACTAAATACTTCAGTGTGTATTTCCTGAAAACGAGAACATTCTCTTACGTAAACACAGCATAATGATCAAAATCAGGAAATTAACATCAATACTGGACTATTAGCTAATCTTCCAGCCTTCTTCAAATTTCACCAATTGTCCTAATAATGCCTTTTATAGAAAGGAAAATCCCAGATAACACATTACAGTCACTTGTCAAGCCTGTTTAGTCTCCTTCAGTCTGGAGCAGTTTCCTCAATCTTTCCTTCTCCTTTGTGACCTTCACAGTTTTATTGAGTAAAGGGCAGTTTTTTTAGTGTCTCTTGGTTTGGATCTGGCTGATGTTCCTTCACAGTTAGATTCAGGTGTGCATTTTTGGTCAAAATATCAAGGAAGGAATGTGTGTTTTCCTTATATCAGGTATCCCATGATGTCTGTCTGTCCCTTTCTAGTGATGCTAACTTTGTGGTTTTTTAAATCAATTCATTTATTTTTGGCTGTGCTGGGTCTTCATCACTGTGCACAGGCTCTCTCTAGCTGCAACAAGCAGATTATGACAAACTGATAGTTCTGAAGAAGGGAGTACATTTCTTTTTTTGCTTTAAATTCACACAAAAACGCCACATGGCCGAGCCAGAGTTCCTGCTGTGGACCCATCCTGGGGCAGTGGGTGTGCGGGTTGGGGACCCCGGGGTCTTAGGCTTCCATTGGCCACATGTTCCCTGTGCCCTCCAGCGGTGGTGACGCTGATTGAGGATGAAAAGAATGACTCTGTGTCGGTTGAGCCGTCGCCACACAGGTGGCGAGGGCATGGCTGCCGGTCGGCCGACAGCTCCTACAACAGCCTGTACTCCACGTGTCTGGAGCTGTTCAAGTTCACCATCGGCATGGGGGACCTGGAATTCACCGAGAACTATGACTTCAAGGCTGTCTTTGTCATCCTGTTGCTGGCCTACGTGATTCTCACGTACATCCTCCTGCTCAACATGCTGATCGCCCTCATGGGCGAGACGGTCAACAAGATTGCGCAGGAGAGCAAGAACATCTGGAAGCTGCAGGTGAGCGGCAGCACCGGGGGGTCAGTTGCTCTGGCTGCTGCTCCACACAGCTGGGGGCACGGGGGACTCTTTGGGGAGGAGGCAGACAGCCCAGCCAGACTGGGGGCTCAGGCAGCAGCCTCCCCCTCGGTCGTCTCCCCTCTGGCTCCCCCCGCAGGGGTGCTTGACCAGCGGGTGATCGTAGACTCCGTATCTACTGTGGGCTGGGCAGTCCCTGGGAGGAGGAGACACAGGGTTCAGCCCCATGGGGTGCCTGTCGCAGAGGATCTCGGTCTCGACTGGGCCCCAGAAGCCAGACTCTGGGAGCAGCTCAGAGGGATGGGCCCTGAGAGCTGTATTTTTTTGTTTGTTTGTTTGACTGTGCCGGGTCTTAGTTGCTGCACGTGGCATGCAGGCTGTTAGTTGCGGCATGTGGGATCTAGTGCCCTGGCCAGGGACTGAACCCGGACCACCTGCATTGAGAGCACAGAGTCTTAGCCACTGGACCACTAAGGACGTCCCCTGACAAGTGCATTTTTGAACTTCCTGGTCCACCTCTGCCTTCCCAGCTAAAAATAAAAGCATCATTCTTACTAAGTAGCGCTGGCTCTACGCCAGGTACTGTTCTAAGCGTCTTACTTACATGCTGTCTTTAACCCTAGAACACTGCTACCAAGAGGGCACTCTCACCATCCCCGATTTGGGATGAAGGCACTGGTTTCCCAGGCGGTGCAGTGGCAAAGAATCCGTCTGCCAGTGCAGGAGATGGAGGAGATGTGGGTTCGATCCCTGGGTCGGGAAGAGCTCCTGGAGTAGGAAATGGCAGCCCACGCCAGCCTTCTTGCCTGGAGAATCCCACGGACAGAGGAACCTGGCGGGCTACAGTCCGTGGGGGTCGCAAAAACAGTCAGACATGACTTAGTGACTAAACAACAACCACAGAGGCAGAGAAGTTAGTTATCTATCTCCAGGGCAACCAGTAAGCAGCCCAGCCAGCACTCAGCCCCAGGAAGTCTCACCCGCTCTGCTCTTGTGCTGCATTATGTTACCCCTTCTTGAGCTCCTCGGGGAAGGGTCTGGGGCTGGCTGTGCCTGTGCAGGTCTGAGCTCCATCCGGGGTGTGCACCTCCCGGGCTGTGAAAACCACGCCTGGTGCAGAGGGTACTGGACGTCCATCCTGGAGGTACAGGGACAGGAGAGCCCCTGAAGACACTTGGCAGGAGGCACTGGCAGCCGGGGTGGCCCCTGGATGAGCCCTCTGCCCTCTGCCTTTTGTGTCTCCTTCCTGCAGAGAGCCATCACCATCCTAAACACGGAGAAGAGCTTCCTCAAGTGTATGAGGAAGGCCTTTCGCTCAGGCAAGCTGCTGCAGGTGGGGTACACACCTGATGGCAAGGACGACTACAGGTGGTGTTTCAGGTAATTTCCGAGGCAGGGTCAAAGCTCGGGGAGCTCGGGGGCTCAGCCACGGATATGGTGACCCACCCAGAGCTAGCTGCGAGGACAGAGATCAGCCTTAGGGCTCACCTGTGGGCATGGGGACCCACCCAGAACCAGCTGTAGGAACAGGGGCCCATGCTGGGGCTTAGTATGAACCTGGGGAACCACCTAGAGTCACCTGTGGGAACAGGAGCCTTTCTTAGGGTCTCTTGGGACCAGTCATGAGCACAGGGGACTATCCCAAGGCCAGCTATAGGTACAGGGGCTCCCCTGGGCTTGGCTGTGGGTACAGGGGACCCAGCCTAGATCCCAGACTGTGGGACCCAGACGTGAAATACTGGAAAACAAGGTGTCCAGAAGGGGTCACCTAGCCATCAGTCAGAACTAGGAATCCAGTCTTTAAAGTCCCTGGGCCCGAAGGTGTAGTCAGAGGACACATCTTCAGAGGTGGTGTCCAAAAGGCAGGTCCCCTCCTCCCTGGAATTCCCTGGGAGTTCAAGTGGTTGGGACTCTGTATTCTCACTGCCGTGGGCCCAGATTTGATTCCTAGTCAGAAAATTAAGATCCCGTAAGCTGCTTGGTCGGAGAAGGCAATGGCAACCCACTCCAGTACTCTTGCCTGGAAAACCCCATGGACGGAGGAGCCTGGTAGGCTGCAGTCCATGCTATTGCGAAGAGTCGGACGCGACTGAGCGACTTCACTTTCACTTTTCACTTTCATGCATTGGAGAAGGAAATGGCAACCCACTCCAGTAATCTTGCCTGGAGAATCCCAGGGACAGGGGAGCCAGGTGGGCTGCCGTCTCTGGGGTCGCACAGAGCCGGACACTGAAGCAACTTAGCAGCAGCAGCAAGCAGCTTGGTGTGGCAGGCTTCCCAGGTGGCGCCAGTGGTAAAGAACCTTCCTGCGAAGGCAGGAAACACCAGAGACATGGGTTTGACCCCTGGGTCGGGAGATCTCCCGGAGGAGTGTGGGGCAACCCACTCCAGTATTCTTGCCTGGAGAATCCCCATGGACAGAGGAGCCTGGTCGGTCC
Organism: Oreotragus oreotragus; assembly: GCA_006410675.1. Taxonomy (NCBI): domain Eukaryota; kingdom Metazoa; phylum Chordata; class Mammalia; order Artiodactyla; family Bovidae; genus Oreotragus; species Oreotragus oreotragus. The sequence goes on along the minus strand of SJYX01016550.1, from coordinate 173,629 downwards.
TCTCTCCTTCATCGGCAGGTGGGTTCTTTGCCACTAGCGCCACCTGGGAGGCCCCCAGCAGTGTAGCCTGGTGGGCTACAGTCCATGGGGTCAAGAAGAGTTGGACATGACTGAGGCGACTTAGCAAGGATGCACTTGGCAAAAACAAACACCAAAGGCAGGCCCCTCCGGGCCCTCCTCTCACCAGCTGTGTCTCCCCATCCTGGTCTGCGGGGGCGCTAGGACTGCGGGGCTGTGGACTGCCAGCTCCCTGCTGCCCCATCTCCCCGCAGGGTGGACGAGGTGAACTGGACCACCTGGAACACCAACGTGGGCATCATCAACGAAGACCCGGGCAACTGCGAGGGCATCAAGCGCACCCTGAGCTTCTCCCTGCGGTCAAGCCGAGGTGAGGTGTGAGGGGAAGGGGGGCAGGTGAAGCCTTGGGGTCCCCCACCCCCTGGAGCAGCCTCGGGGGTCAGCCACCCGCACACTCAGTCACAGGGGCTCACGCACGCCCGCTCAGCCCACAGCTCCACGGCCCCGTACCTGCTGGCTCTGCCAGGGCCCCTGGTCATCCGTGCCCCAGAGGAGGCTGTCAGCCCGCATCCAGCCTCCGGTGTGCTGCCCTCCCTCCCGGTCCTTACACCCAGCGTCTGCACTCAGCAACGCGAGGCTTACGAACACAAACAGGGACTCTCACCCGCCTCACACGCAGGCAGGCAGAGCAGGGAAGAGTGGGAGCAGAGGAGCCCCGCGGAAAACCACTACCAGGAACCAGCCCTTTAACCCGTTAACGGTAAACATTTTAAGAGCAGACATGAAATGAAAGGTCCAGGGGAAGATACTCACCTAAAAGCGAGGCACACGTAGTCTCTTATATTGAACACATTTTGAGTTATAATTACAACCCTGCACTAATTCTTTCAGTTTTTTTTAAAATTGTGGTAAAATATATATAACATGAAATTTGCCATTTTAATTATTTTTTTTTTCAAAGTGTACGGTTTGGTGGTATTAATTATATCCACGATGTTGGGTAAGCATCACCCTTATCTATTTCCAAAACGTTTTCAAGATTCCAAACAGACATTCTGTACCATTCAACAATTAATCTCATTTCCCTCTCCTCCCAGTTCCTAGTAACCTCTAACCTACTTCCTGTCTCTAGGAATTTTCCTATTAGTACTTCTTGTAAGAGGAATTACACAACGCTTGTCTTTTTGTGTCTGACTCAGTAGTACTCCATTGTATGTATATACTGTATTTTATTTATCCATTCATCTGTTCACTGACATTAGAATTGTTTCCATCTTTTTGACTGGTGTGAATAATGCTGTGAACACTAATGTACAAGATTCTTTTTGATTCTCTGCTTCCCAGTCTTTGGGATGGTAGTGGAATTGCGGGATATATGTTAATTTTATGTTTAACTTTTTTGAGAAACTGTCAAACTGTTTTCCAAAGCGGTTGAGTCATTTTACCTTCCCACCAGCAATGTACCAGGGTTCCACATCCTCACCTACAACTTGTTATTTCCTGTTTTTGTTTTGATTATAGCCACTTTTCACTTTCATGCATTGGAGAAGAAAATGGCAANATGTTTAACTTTTTTGAGAAACTGTCAAACTGTTTTCCAAAGCGGCTGAGTCATTTTACCTTCCCACCAGCAATGTACCAGGGTTCCACATCCTCACCTACAACTTGTTATTTCCTGTTTTTGTTTTGATTATAGCCACTTTTCACTTTCATGCATTGGAGAAGAAAATGGCAACCCACTCTAGTATTCTTGCCTGCAGAATCCCAGGGATGGGGGAGCCCGGTGGGGTGCCGTCTATGGGGTCGCACAGAGTCGGACACGACTGAAGCAACTTAGCAGCAGCATAGCCATCCTCACATGTATGCAGTAGTAGCTCACTGATTTGCATTTCCATAATGACTAATGATTTTGAACATCTTTTCATGTGTTTCAGTTCAGTTCAGTTGCTTATTTGCCATTTATAGATATTCCTTGGAGAAATGCCTATTCAAGCTCTTTGCCCATTAAAAAAATTTTTTTAAATTGTTGAGTTATAAGAGTTCTTTGTATCTGCTAAATGTAATTATTTATCAGATATATAATTTTCCAATATCTTTTCTATGCTGTGAATTGCCCTTTGATGTACAAAAGCTTTTATTTTGATGAAGCTCAATTTATCTATATTTAAAAATTAATTAACTGGAGGATAATTGCTTTACAATATTGTATTAGTTTCTGCCGTACAACGATGTGAATCAGCTATCAGTATACATACCAATTTATCTATTATTTTCTTTGATTACTTGTTCTTTTGGTGTCATGTCCAAAAGACATGTTTCTTTGATTACTTGTTCTTTTGGTGTCATGTCCAAAAGACTTGTTCTTTTGGTGTCATGTCCAAGAAATCACTGTCCAATGTCAGGAAGATTATTCCCTCTGATTTGTTTTTTTCTTTTAGAGAGTTTTCTAATTTTAGCTCCCTACCATTTTTTCTATATCTTTTCTTTTTTAAAAATTAATTTTTAAATTTTAATTGGAAGATAATTGCTTTCCAATGTGGTGTTGCTTTGTGCTGTACACCACCACCAATCAGCCATAAGTATACATATATTCTCTCCTTCTTGAACCTCCTTCCTACCCACTCCCTACCATTTTTAAGTTGCCTTTTTCTTGAGTCAGCATGTTCTTGGCTTCTGAAAACCTTGGACTGTTTCCCAGAGTTCTGACTACGTTTCTTCTAAAGTTTCTGCCTTAAAAGAAATGTTTCTGTGGCAGCATGCATGTTTGGAGCTGTCTACTTTGCCATTTGCTGATGTCATTAATTTTGTTTTTATTGTTGCTAATTCTTAAATGAACAAAGAATGAATCAAATGTTGATAAGTTTTTTTTTTTTTTTTTTCTTATTTTGGTTCATTGGGGGAAAGGCATGATTTTTCAGGCAAACCTGCCGGATAGCATGATACTGCAGGTTTTAGATCTGCCATTGCTTCATAGAGAAGTTCATTTTTTTTCTATTTTACAAACTTTTAAAAAATATCCTTTATTGAGATGCAGTTTGCATCCAATAAAATGCACGTATTTTATGCATACACTTTGATAAGTTTTGACAGTTCCCTGGAGAAAGAAATGGCAGCCCACTCCAGTATTCTTGCCTGGGAAATCCCATGGACAGAGGAGCCTGGTGGGCTACAGTTCATGGGGTCGAAAAGAATTGGACAGGATGTGGCAGTTAAACCACCATCACACACTCAGGCAACCAGCACCTCATTCAAGATACAGACTGTTTCTATGACCCCGGAAAGGGCCTCATGCCCCTTTTGTGGTCAGTTCCACCCTCCTCATCCCGGGTAACTATCTAATGTCTATCTCTATAGATTAGTTTTACATCAGCCTTTGTTTACCTGGAAATGTTAATTCCCTCTTCATGTCTGAAGGGTATTTTCCCAGATACAGAATTCTAGGTTAATAGGTTTTTGTTGCTTTTTAATTGAATATATTAATTTAATTTTTTTTTCAATTATTTTTTGGCTGTGCCACAGGGTGTATGGGATCTTAGTTCCTCAACAAGGGATTGAACCCATACCCCCTGCAGCGGAAGCCCAGGGTCTTAACAACCGCACCTCCAGGGAAGTCCCCTTTTGTTGTTGGTTTTAATTTCAGTACTTAAACTATGATTCTCTGCTGTCTTCTGGCCTCTGTTGTTTCTGATGAAAAATCACCCATAATTTGCACTGCTGTTCTCCTGCCTGTAGTGTGTCTCCCCTTACTCCCTCAACTGCTTTCAAAATACTCTCTTCATCTTAGGTTTTCAGCATTTCGACTAAAATGTGCTTAGGTATGCTTTTCTTTGGTTTTATCTTGCTTGTGGTTTGTTGAGATTCTTGGATCTGTACATCAATATGTTTCATCAAATTTTGGAGACTATATACACTTTGCTTTATTTTCCCTATGTTCTTGTTTTACAGGCACGTTGGGCTGGTTGATATTGTCCTGTGGGCTTCTGAGGCTTTGTCCATTTTCCCTCAAATTTGATAGTTTCTACTGATCTGTCTCCAAGTTCATTGACCCTTTCTTCAGTCATCACCAAACTGCTATTAAGCCCATTCAGTGAATGGACTGTTTGGTTCTGGAATTTCTATTTGGTTCTTTTAAAAAATAGTTTCCATTTCTCTCCTGAGATTCCTTAGCTGTTCCTTCATTAAGATTGTTTTCCTGGGACTTCCTAGGTGGTCCAGTGGTTAAAACCCCGTTCTTCCAGTGCAAGAGACACGGGCTTGATCCCTGGGTAGGAACTAGGATCCCAAATGTTGCGTGGTGTGGCCAAAAAAAAAAAAAAAGATTGCTTTCATTTGGTTCTTTGAGTGTATTTGTAATAGCTGGTTTTGATTCTCCACCTACTAAATCTGCTAAATCCAACATTTGGGCCATTTTGGGGTTAGTTTCTACTGACTGTTTTTTTCTTGACTGTGAGTCACATTTCCCTGTTTCTTGTATGTCTAGTAACTTGTAATTGTATACTGGGCATTGTAATAATATGTTGTAGAGACTTTTGATTGAATTTTCATTCTAGCTGGTGGTTCAGTTACTGATGAATCACTTCGAACTTGTCTATGCTTAGCTTTAACATTTAATTATGGTAGATCTGTGGAAATGTCAAGGTGTTTACCAATCCCATCAAACTTGTGGGACTCAAAATCCAGACTCTTTCCTCTGTGGATCTTGTCAGCTCTTGACTTTAGGTTTTTTAAGGTGGGTCTCTCTCTCTCTGTTTTTTCTTTTTTTTTAGAGTGGGTCTTGAGTAGACCTTATTTTAGTGTGTATAGAGTAAGTAAGGCATTTTTGGTATTTTAGCTTGATCCTCAGAATAGAAAAACGGTATAAGGAGGCCTGTCCCCTGGTTGGACTGGATCTCCAATATCGCTCAGTGCTGCTCAGATTCTGATGTTTCTGTCCCACTTTCAACCCCACAACAGCTACTCTCTGATAAGACTGTGCAAGTATACTAACTCTGAGCGGGAACCCCATCCCAAAGACTTCCGGACCTCTACCCTCTCAGCTCCCTTCTTCTTCTCCTGCACCCTGTCCCAAGGATTCTAGCTACTTTGGCTGCTCAGAACTCTGCGCTCTTCTTCCTTAGCTCAGAGGCACTTCCACACTGTGCTGAGACTCCAACTCACGGCACCACAGTCTGAGAACTAGTCCCTAAAGAGTACTTTAGGGCAATCACAGGGCTCACCTTGTGAATTTCCCTTCTTCTTAGTCTGCGGTCTTATGCCTGAAGATGTTTGCTGCATGTATTTTGTCCTGTTTTACAGTTGTTTACAGCAGGATGGCTGGCTATCAGAGCCAAAAGTGGAAATCTATTTTATTAAGAGGCTTACTTTTGGAAAACTACTCAAGGGCTTCATCGGTTTTCTCAAGGGCTTCCTTCAGGCCTCTATACTTCCCCCTGCTCATCCCGAGTTTCATTAGAAGCATTCCCTGTGTCATGTCAGAGTTTGATGCTCTCTTTTTCAGTTGTTAACTGGTCCAGCTTCACCACAGAGCCATTCAGAGATGACTTTGCATGTGATATGAACAGTTTTCTGACACTGCTCATTGATTTCATGAAACTATGCACCTTTGTCAAGATTTGCTGTTTCACTTTGCAGTTGTGTTTGCATGACATCGTTGACTGTTTACAGCATTGCTCATTCACTGTGCTATTAATAAAGCCATTGACCCAGTGGCAGGGATACACACACAACTCATGTTACTTGGGGTGCGGCTTGGAGATGGTTAGAGGTTCCCTGGTTTCACACATATGATTAATTAGGAAGCATTTCCTGAAGATTTTGCTTTCCTAATCAACTTTGTAACAGTGGAAACTCCCGTAATGAGTAGTGAGATCGTTTAATAATGAGGAACTCTCCCCACCCACTTAGCCCATGTGATTGGGAGGGGGTCGGGGAGTGCATCAGAGAAAGGGCATGAAGATAGCAGTCAGTGGCTGAGCCAGGGAGAGCATGTGAGGGGGTCTCGGCATTAAGACTGAGGGAAGTGGGCACTGGGAGCCCCACGCCTTCTTTGAGGGCCCAGGAACTGGAGCTGGATCAAGCAGTCTCTGAGGTTGGGTTTCCCCAACCAGCCAGCCAGCCAGGCAGGAAGGAGATGGTGTCTTAGTGAGCACTCGGCCTGTCTCCCCATGGAGCCCTTCTGCTTCTATGCCTTCCCTAAAACCTCCTCCAGCCATCCACTTAGTATCAGATGGGGCTTGGGGAGCAGGCCAGGGTCAGCCTGTGGGCCCCGGGGAAACCCAGGACCTGGAGAATTCCGCTGGGCCCAGATTCCCATGTTCCTGATGCTTTTGAGACATGGCCAGCACAGGATACCAATGGAGGGGAATGAACTGTGGCCTGAGGGCAGAAGGTATGATTTAGGCTGGCTTTCTAGAGAGATCAGACCTGAGAGGGCCAGCCAGAGGGCTTGGCTGACCGGGGCTCTGGCAAGTGGGAGGAAAGCTTGTACAGCTGTCCCTCTGGGCTGTCACTTCTCTGAGGGTCACCCTAGGGGAGCGGGGGTGGCTGGAGATCCCATGAGGGTGACAGTGGGGTCTTCCTCAGGGTCTTCCTGGGACTTCAGGCCACACATGCGAGCCCACGTCAAGGCCCAGTGTCGTTATGGTTCCGCTGTTCCCTGGTGGGGTCTGGGCCCCAGATCCTGATTCTCTGGATGGTGTTTATCCCCTGCAGCTGATCTTGTGTGGAGCCGCTCCCGGGGTAGCCCCACTGCCTCTTTCCCTCCCACATGGGCAGGGAAGAAACAGAGGCTGAGAGTAGCAAGCCCTGAACTCTCCTGGGGCCACAAGCAAGTCAGAGTGGAGTAGAGGAGGGGAATTTAGGAGCTGCCTGAGCAGATGAGGCTCCTGGAGCAGCTGAGGGAAGAGGAAACGGTCCCCATCCCTGTGTCCTGGAAGCACTGAGGTGCCTACACTCCACTTTATCTAGAGGGTGGTAATGCCAAACAAGTCTTTGGTATCATTTTGCTGCCTCCAAGGCAGTATTAGGCTTCCCTGGTGGCTCAGCGGTAAAGAATCTGCCTGCAATGCAGGAGATGCAGGTTCCATCCCTGGGCTGGGAAGATCCCCTGGAGAAGGAAATGGCAGCCCACTCCAGTATTTTTTCCTGGGAAATCCCATGGACAGGAGAGCCTTGTGGGCTACAGTTCATGGGGTCGTAAAGAGTCAGATGCAACCAAAGCGACTAGACAACAACGAAGTCAGTAATAGTGTTTCATCATCGTTCAGTTGCAGGGAGGAACTGGAAGAACTTTGCCCTGGTTCCCCTCTTAAGAGAGGCAAGTACTCGAGAAAGGCACCCTGCCCAGCCTGAAGAAGTTCACCTAAGGCACTTCACAGGGTCCCTCAAGCCCGAAGATGCTGAGGTCATCAAAGATTCTGCTACTTTAGGGGAGAAGTGAGGGACTGCACAGGGTGCTCTCACCCTGTGAGCCTTGGGTACCCCACTGCCACCGGTGATGGGCGTGTAGGGGCCTCTAGGGAGTCTCAGAAGCCTGGCCCCACCAGTGTCGCCTCCCAGCCTTTACTGGACTGCATGGGACAAGCTGTGGGAGGTGTTGCTGGATGCCCAGGAAGAGTCATCCAACCTTCGCTGTCCCCAGCTGCATCTCCTAAGACAAAAGGATCTTGCTTTCTGGGGTTTACTGACTTTATCAAACATGCGAATGAGAAGTCTCCACATGCATGTATGCAATGCCCCTTTGATTTTCTGTTCCTAGGAGTGAAAGGCAGCGAAGCCCAGGGAAACACCCCTGAGAACAAAATGCTTCCTTTGAGATAAAATGCCAAAGCGCCTGTCTGATTCGTGCTTAGTATCTCCGCTGTCCAGATTGGTCTGGGATGGTGACGGTTGCTCAGTTGGAGAAGGTGGGGGAACTTGGCCCCCTTCCCAGCTCTGCCAGAATCAGAGTGTTTCTGGAGTGACTCCCTCCTTCTATGTGATGCATCATAGTTCCAAAAATATTAGCTCTGCTGCTGCTGCTGCTAAGTCGCTTCAGTTGTGTCTGACTCTGTGCGACCCCATAGACGGCAGCCCACCAGGCTCCCCTGTCCCTGCTGTTCAAATAAAAGTACGGGACGAAGAATTTTTTTTTAAAATAATCTTCCATCTATGTGGCCATAGTCTCTGCTTGCCTGCAGTGATACCTATTTCCATCTGCACTCAACTTGCCATCCATCAAATAAATATAGAAATAAACATATATGTCATACCAAGTGTGAACTTTGTGCCAGTCATTGGGCCAGTGTGGCTCTTTGGTTCCATGTGGTCAGTGTGTGCATGTGTGTGTACCCATGCATGTATGTGGAACCCTGTATGGCTCAGAGTCTCTGGTCATGCTTTAGTTGTTACCTGTGACATGTATGTGGAACCCTGTATGGCTCGGAGCCTCTGATCATGCTTTAGTTGTTACCTGTGCGTGAGGGCATTCCTCCTACCATAATTAGCCAACTGTGGGCCATGGGCCAAATTGGGTCTGCCACCTGTTTTAGTAAACTTTAAAAGAAATTTTTTGGCCAGTGCCCTAAAGCATGTGGGACCCTAGTTCCCTGATCAGGGATCAAACCCACATCCCTTGCTTTGAAAACATGGAGTCTTAACCACTGGAGCACCAGAGAAGATCTTAAACAAACTTTTGTTTTCAAGTAATGTAGCCATTCATTTATATACCATCTCTGGCCATTGTCGTGCCACCATGCAGAGCTGAGCAGTTGCAAGAGATTGAATAGCCTGCAAATAGCTGCAAAGCTGGGCCTTTCTGGAAAATTTTGAGGAACCCTATATTATGGACTAGAATTTAAGAAGGAATAATCTAGAAAAGTACTCTGTCCCAGACACCAGTGGGTTTTGTTACGTCTGTGGAGTGTGGAATGAGCTATCCAGTCATTAACTTGTTGGGTGTTGGTCCACAAGATGAAGGATGACATCAGCTGAGGCCAGGCTTTGGTCCTTTTGTGAGAGGTCTACCCAGAGGGAACACTGGGTCACCCTCCTCAAATTGTGCAGCAGCACGTCCACCTCCACACACAAGCCCAGCAGAGGAGCCTGGATCTGGTTGATGAAGGGGCTGGGCATGAAGTGAGCCTTGGCCAGACCACAGCAAACGAGCTCAGTGGAGGAATACTGCTGACTAGAACTCGTGGAGTATTTATATAAAGTGTCAGTGATCATTATCCTTTAAGCCTCCTAACAGCCCATGAAGATTTATTATTACCTCCATTTTATAGATGAGAAAACTGAGGCTGGGACTGTTAGTAAGGTTACATAGCCAGTAAACAGCAATGCCTGGGTCTGACCCCAGGCAAATTGGACTCCAAAGCGCAAACTTGACTGTGATGCTAGGCTGAGTGGCAGAGAACCAGCTGGGCATGCTAGCCTATCCCCGGGTAAGAAGCGAGATGTGCAGCCTTCTGCTTCCTGGTTCGCTTTGGGAATCCTTGCTTTATTTGTAGGCCTTCCTCAGAAAACACATAGATGTCAGATATTTTTAAATTTCTGCAAATTGGATCAACTTTCAGACTTAGTTCTAGAGGGATATTGTGGGTGTTCTTTTGTAAAATGAATGATTACAACCTTTTGTGTGAACCTTCATTGTTTAAAGGAGGACACACCTGCAACCAGCCTGATCTTTTTGTGTCTGTTTCTGTCTCTTGATCTCTCTCTATTCCCATGTCCTTTGCTCTTCATCACTCGGAGGTAGCGTGAGTCACCACCATCCAGAATCCCCCACGGGAGGGCTGCTCAGCTCTGCCAGCCCAGGGACAGTTGTGGCCGCCAGAACACAGACAGACCCTCCACTGACCTTCAGGTGTGGGGAAGATGTGGGGAAGAGACCTGCTCAAGGGGTCAGGGCTGACTCAGTGCCCTGGGGCCACTCAGCGGCTGAAGCCAGACTTGGCAGGGCATCTCTGATGCCCCCCTGAGTTTAGACGTTCCCCAGGGTTGTCACCACTCCTTCAACGTGCCCGAGTCTCTTGCTTCCAGGCTCTGTTCCATGACTCTATCCATTTAGACTGTCCTTCAGACACCATTAGGTGTCAGTACCACGGTCCTTTACGTATCAGCACAGAAAAGAATTTGGCTAGAGGCACAGTGATAGATAAGAAGTGATTTATTAGCATAGGAGGCTTCTGAAGTTTACAGACTGGCAGGCGAGAGATGCCATGCCCTGAGAACTTAGTGGGCTACAGTTTTATAATCAAAAGGAAAAGTAGGGAGGAGGAGAAGAACTTCTTTGTCTTTCTCGAGTAGGCATCATGCTTCCATCATCAGCTCCTCCAGGTTGAGCAGGGGAATTTTCTTGTTCCTACATGGTCAAGCTAGGCCCACAGATTATTGTTTTTTATGTGTACAGAGAGCATATCCTAGGAATCATGAACTTACTGAGCACACTGGGCAGGATGTGGGGCTCATGCCACCATTATTTAATTGTTTGGGGGCATGTCTCACGCTTCTGTTGCATGGTTTTGTTGCTAAGCAAGCCCGCTTGGTTTTGTGGTTAAGCAAACCTTTCTTGAGTAATCATTCATTTATAGGGGTCTCCCTACCTACAGTCCCCTAGTGGGATTAACTATTTAATCACCTGTGTGTGCTCAGTTGCAGTTGTGTCCAACTCTTTGCAAATCCATGGACTGTAGCCCACCAGGCTCCTTTGTCCACAGAATTTTCCAGGCAAGAATACTGGAGGGAATTGCCATGTCCTCCTCCAGGGGATCTTCCCAACCCAGGGATCGAACCCACGTCTGTCGAGTCTCCTGCATTGGCAGGCAGATTCTTTACCACTGTGCCACCAGGGAAGTGATTTAATCACCTACTTTGTCCTTTTACTCTGTCCCTATCACTCCCTCCTTCCAAGTCCAACCCAAAAATTCTTCACTGAATCTGCCCCCCAACCCCCATTAGAGGCGCTTCCTCCTCCTGGGTAGCCTGAGTCCTCTTTGTCCTCTAACCTGTTTGGTAGGGTTAGATTTTCTACCCGAGCCTGGCTCCTTTGTGGCTCACAGCTCCTTGAGGGTGGAGACCACTTTCCCCAGTTCTGAACCCTACACTGAGCCCTGGCTTCCTGCCTGGGCTTCCAGTGTGGGCTCCCATGATGTAAGGGATTAAGTGGGATTGAATGCAGACCAGCCCCTACTCCACACACAGCGGAGGGGGCTCCCCTTTCTCCGTGCTGGGCATACTGCTTGCCTTTGGGAGGGAGACAGGGGCCATTTTAGCCAGTCTGGCCTTTGAGAAAATGTGCTAACATACATGGCAAAATGCAAATACTCAGGTTGGGCAACAGCTTCACCCTTAGGGCTCAGAGGCAGTCAGGGAGGAGGAGCAAGCGGGAAGGGTTGGGGGCTGAGTCAGGAGGGGCAATTACTGGAGTAATAGAGGACAAACTATGATCTAAGCTGGGGCTTTAATGGAGTTTCAGGGAGTGATGAAGTTGGGATGTGTGCTTGGGTTGTGCGCGCGCATGTGCTCAGTTGTGTCTGACTCCTTGTAACCCCTTAGACTGTAGCTCACCAGGTCCTCTGTCCTTGGAACTTTCCAGGCAAGAATATTGGAGTTGGTTGCCATTTTCTACTGCAGGGGAATTTCCTGGCCCAGGAAGCAAACCTGTGTCTTTTGTGTGTCCTGCATTAGTAGGCAGACTCTTTACCACGGGGTCACCTGGGAAGCTTTGGGGCCCCCTTGACTTAAACTGCAGAAGCGGCCCCCTCTTCACCCACACCTGAAGCTTGTCAGCCACGGATCCAGCTTTTCTACCCCTCACTGGCCACAGGTCCTGCTGTCCCATGGTCAGAAGCTTGACCTGCCTCGGCCCAGGCCTGGCAGGTTGTGTTGATGAGAGATGGAGGGCCTTGCCCCCACAGCACCTGAGGAAGTCCCTGCCACATGGGTCACCAGCGCTGTCCCTGTCAGCAGAGACTTCCTGCTCTATCCCAGTCCTGTCTTGCCTGCGGGAACAGGTGTGTAATTCCTGAGTGATGCAGAGACTGTCAGGCCTGCCCCAGCCCTGCTCCACCCTCCTCACAGCTGTGGCCTGGGCAGGGAGGGAGGGCTCAGAATCTCCCCTGATGCTCCGGCCTTGGAAGCAGATGGCCTGGCAGTTGAATGCAGGATAAAGCAATAACAGTTCATAGCTGTCATTGTTTATAGAGTTCTTTCTGTGCACTGGTCCTTGTTCTAGCCCTTTTCCCCAGCCCTGCTCCACCCTCCTCACAGCTGTGGCCTGGGCAGGGAGGGAGGGCTCAGAATCTCCCCTGATGCTCCGGCCTTGGAAGCAGATGGCCTGGCAGTTGAATGCAGGATAAAGCAATAACAGTTCATAGCTGTCATTGTTTATAGAGTTCTTTCTGTGCACTGGTCCTTGTTCTAGCCCTTTCTACGTATTGTTGCATGTAAGCCCTGTGGTACCTCTGCAAGGTGAGTTTTTTATGCACATTTCACAATGAAGAGATGGAGTTCCATGAGAAATGACTTGTCCAAGGCCATACAGTCTAGGGGTGAAGCTGTCTGACACCCAGGTCTGTGGTGCATAATTTCCACAGGGAAGCATTGAATGGAGACTTCCTCTGTCTCCAAGGGGACTTGATCCTGGGTTTTGAAGGATGGAAACCAAGCCTCAGAGATGGCCACTATGGGGTTAATGGGCCAACCCTTGGTGGTGGCCTTGCCTCCCAGGGTTGGCCCTGAGCACTCAGTTCATTTGGCCTTCCTACCAGCAGGATCTCTGACTTCTCACACCATCCTTGGGAAGTAAATGTGATGAGGGTCATGATGTGAGGCATCAAATACCAGAGAAGAGTTGGACCAGGCCCTTAGTCTGGGTACCTGCCATCTCCCTGTTTTCTCCTGGGCTGGGGTGAGGCTGCCCTGTGGGCGTGGGGATGATTCAGGCAGCGCACGTGGGCGGTGGGCAGGCGCTGTAGTTGTGGCTGGTGGGCGTGGCCTGCCTAGCACCAAGGGCAGGTGACCAAGCCAGTTCTGCCTCTGACACTTCATTCCAGCCATCCCTCTGACTACAATGAGAGCCTCTCGCCACCTCGGCTGTAGGCCCTGGGCCCCGGACGTGCGGTGATCTGAGAACAAGGCAGCCACTGCCACACCTGGACTTCACCAGATGAGTCTTTGCCGCACAGGTATCGAGTGCTCTCCATCCCAGGGGGCCCAGAGCAAGGACCTCAGGGATCCCTCTGGGCCATGCCTGCCCTTTGCTGATTGGTCTCAGCTGGGACTGGGAGAAAGCTTGGGCCCCTAGCAGGAGAGGCAACAGCTGGGACTGGGAGAAAGCTTGGGCCCCTAGCAGGGGAGGCAAAGTTGGACGTGAGCTCTTGGCCACTGGAAGTGTGGAAGAGCACAGACTCTGATGGAAGTGGGCACCTTCCACTGAGGTTTGGGGGTCTCAGGGAGGGCAGACACTCATAGCTGCCCAGGGCAGAGGTGAGGCTCCTGACACCTCTAGCAGGCCCTGGGGATGTGAACTCCAGGGCAGCAGTGTGATGGGAGCTCAGGATGGAATGAGAAGGCCCCAGAGCCTGAGAGGGATGGGGCCTAGGTGTCTCACAGGGGCTGAGCCAGCAAGACCTGGATGGGGGTGGGCCCTGTGGCCCCCGGGCCTGCACCATCTCCCAGGAAAGGCCATTCTAGTCAGTGCTGGGGCTTGGGAGGCACTTCCCAGGTGAGGAAGCCCAATCCCTGAGAGAGGGAGGGCCAGGTCCGCGAGAATCCAGCAGGTGAGAACACAGGTTTATGAGGTGACTCAGGCAGCTAATTATAGCTGCTGTAGTCTCCCCAGCCACAGTTCTCCTGACCCTCTCCTGCTTGGGCAGGGACTGCCCTACACTCACTGGCCAGGGCAGAGAAGATGGAGCAGCCAAAGGTCATAGGTGAGAGACATAGGAGACCCTTTAGCCCATTTCTCAGAAGGGAAAACTGAGTCTCAGAGAGGGATAAGAGACTTGCCCTCCATTCCTCTCTTCCAGTGTTGGCCCAGCCCAGCCTTTAGCCCCATCTGTCCACAGGTCGCTTTGGGCTGATGGAGGTGGTATGACTGTGGATATGGCCAGGGACCTGGTGCTGATGGGTCTTTCTTAATGGAATGCCTGAGGCCCCCCCTCGGAGCTCCCTGCCTCAAAGTGCCTGCTCTCCAGGGCTGATGCCCCCTGCCCCTACCCCCTTCTCCTCCCCTCTTCCAGGGCTGCTCATGTTTAGTGGTGGGGGGGGGCATTAATGAGGCTCTCTCATTTCTAAACCTCTCTACAGTCTGAACCAGGTTACTGCTGTGATGCACAGCACTTTCAGATAATAACTAGAATTATGACTGAATGCTTTACCAGGACACATCAGAATTCCATATAATCTCTAGAATATCGCATCACCAGTAACCTGGTTGCTTTAAACGTGCCTTCTTAAGTCTTTCTGTCATTTTAGGTACCTATGGTTTCACTCTGATGCCTCTGCAAAAATGCCTCCCCTTCAAGAAGATTTATAAAAGGGACTTTTGGAGCAGTGCAAATAATTCTAATGGGAAAACTGATGGCTTCATAAAGCTGTTAACAGAAAGGAGTTATAGGGGACTGAGTGAACTGGTAGATGTGGTTATAATCTTATGGTTTCTATCTTTAAAAATACTGGTTTAAATCTGTTTTCCAGGGGAAAGGAAAATCTTCCCCTTAAACTGATTAATCGCTGTTTTGTTTTCAGATTTGTGCTTTGTGCCTCCCTGCTGCTCTATGTCTTTGTCAGTGTCACTAGATCCATTACTTATATCTTGTCTAATTTATAAGATTGTGGTCTCTTACAATACCCGGTCTGTAACCAGGCCGCCAACAAAACGTATATGGCTAAAAATACAACATAAAATCATTGTAATAGTGTAATCCTATGTATCAGGCTTCCTTGGTGGCTCAGACAGTAAAGAATCTGCCTACAATGCAGGAAACCTGGGTTCCATCCCTGGGTTGGGAAGATCCCCTGGAGAAGGGAATGGCAACCCATTCCAGTATTCTTGCCTGGAGAATTCCATGAGCAGAGGAGCCTGGTGGGCTACAGTTCATGGGGTTGCAAAGAGTCGGACATGACTGAGTGGCATACATACAGTCTGAACACACCACAATCCAGACACCTCCTCCAGAGAGCTCTCCTGTGTGGGTCAGGATGACCAATGGCCTCCCTCCACCAAGCTGGGCTCTTCTTATAGAAATCACCCCCCTGGCCTCTCCGTGTCTCTGAGGATGGCTCAAGCTAACTGCAGTCACCTCCTATCCACACAACCCTTTCCCCTGTCCGCCTCTTCCTCTACGGCCAGCCCACCACCCCCAGCTGTCTGGGTCAGGCGGCAGCCTCCTCCTGGCCTCTGGTCTCCTCCCTCTCCCTCGTGCTGTCTCTTATAGGACCGAGATCCCTCTCACTTCCCCCCTGCCCTCAGGTTCAGCCAACTCCTGCTGCTGTACAGGCCCAACATGCTCTCAAAACTCTTACTGCCTAGGGGTCCAGTCACACCAGCTCCTTGTTCCTTGCTGAACTTTCTTGACCCTTGGTCTTTGCTCAGGCTATCCCCTCTGCCTGGACAGGCCTCCCCTTCCACACAGAAACCTCTAAGTTCCTTTCAGTTTCCTTGGAAGACATATCAGTTCCTCTTTCCAGTACTCCCTCCAGCCCAACATAGGGTCCAGCCCATATGAGCATCAGTGAGATGGGTCTGTGCTGAGCTGGGTACGGCTCAGCTGCTTCCTCCAACGGACAGATAGCCATCAGGCTGGTTACACTCAGCTTTGGGGAGGGGAGAAAGATGATCTGTGTGTTAGCAAAAGAGAGCACCGGGGATGTGAGATATTTAAAAACCAGAGAGATCTGGGCTGTGTTACTAGGAGCATAGTGTCTAGAACAAAGGAGGTAACAGTCCTGCTCTGTCACGGAGCATTCTGAACACAGATCCTGAGACACTTAAAAAGCAGAGTTAATTCTCAGGAATCTACCTGGAGATGGGTGGGGCTGGGGCAGATGCTGGAGAGAGGTCAAGGGCATGGTGGTCTCTACCTGGAAGCTCTGATGGGCTCTCCTCGGACCCCCAGGAGCAGGGGTGCGGAAGCAGGGAGCAAGAGAAACTGCACGGACTGTCTATGCACAGTTGTGTGAGTCACTCAGTCATGTCTGACTGCTTGTGACTCCATGGACTGTAGCCCGCCAGGCTCCTCCATCTACGGGATTTTCCAGGCAAGAATACTGGAGTGGGTTGCTATGCCCTTCTCCAGGGCACCTTCCTGACCCAGGGATCGAACCCAGGTCTCAACATCTGAGCCAACAGGGATGTCTACCCTCTGCAGGGTTGGCAGCCTGGAAAGATAGAATGAGCATCCCATCCTAGGGGGTATGGGCAGGGGCAACATGATCTGAAAACCCCCCTGAAGCTCCTCCCTGTCCCCTCAACCTGAGCATCTGCACTGCAATTGTGTTCCAGCCATGAACGCCCACCCCAGGGAGATGGTGCCCCTCACGAGCAGAAGAGCCACCATCCCCTTTGTGAACCCTGCCATCCTGCAGGAGAAGAGGCCATCAGAGATCACCCCCACCAAAAAGAGGTAGGGCCAGTAGGTTTGGGCCTGGGTGCTGCGGTGAGAGGCATGGGAGGGGCCTGGTGCCCACTTTCAGGGAGCACTTGCTGGGGGTGGACCTGAGACTCCATTCTCATCTCATCTGGGTGGCCTGCTGCCCAGCCACGTATAAGTAGGGACGTATGTGTGTGTAGCGGGGAGCCCTGCATACTCTGGGGCTGAGCTGGAGAGGTCAGTACGACTGGAGGGACTGGGGCGCCGAGGCAGAAACATTCAGAAAGGTTTCTGGGGAGGCGGGGAGTTGCTGGAAGTCATCTTGAGACAAGGAGCTGAAAAGTGGGTGGAAATTCCAGGTTGGCAGGGGCCCCCTCCTGGGTACATTTTCTGTGTCCACTGGGGGCCTTTCATAGCCACTGGGTGCCCAGCCAGGTAATTCAAGCTCTCCAACTCCACCTGTATAAGGGGGACACCAGTCCACAGAGTGATGGTTAGTTCCAGTTGCGCCAACAAGGTGCTTGGCACAGAACTTGTTGGCCCTGATGGTGTTTTATTGCCTTGAACTTTGTCTTCCTTGATATTGTCATTGTCACTCCCCAGGGCCCCTGGGAATGGGGCAGGGCCGGGACAGTTATGACCACTTCCCAGGTGAGGACACGGGGGAGGTGGGAGCAGAGAAAGTACTTCTCTGGGGTCACAGCTGGCCCCTGAACTGACCCCATTGCAGTTCCCCCGCCCCCTCAGCTAATTTGGTGCCCTTCAGCCTGAGTAGGGTTCCAGTAAAGAATCTGCTTGCAATGAGGGAGACCTGGGTTTGATCCTGGGATCAGGAAGATCCCCTGGAGGAGGGCATGGTGACCCACTCCAATATTCTTGCCTGGAGAATCCCATGGGCAGAGGAGCCTGGTGGGTTATAGTCCGTGGGGTTGCAGAGTCAGACATGACTGAGTGACTGACACTCTCACTTTCAACCTGAGTGCCCTCCCTCACCCTAGCTGTGCTTCCCTTGGACCCAAGTGGGCCCCAGTCTGGCTTGGCCCATTTGCCCCACCTCCTTTACCCCGTCCCAGGCCTGTCTTAGGCCGAGGTGAGCTTGGTGCTTTCCCTTCTGTTGGTTCGAGTGATAATTGCTGAGGTCTTTCGAGCACCAGGCCCAGGGTTGGGCCCAGGCTGGGGAGAGAGAAAGAACACCCACCTCTGCTCACAGTCTGGATGGTGAGGGGGGCCCCAGCGAGAATGTGGGGAGTGGCCTGGAGAGAGGCTGGGCTGGGCTTGAGGAGGGGCTGGTTCTTCTGATTCTGTGGGTACTTTGTAGGAGAGCTGGTGTTACCGTGGATGATGGCGGGTAGACAGGAAGGGAAAGAGCATCCCCTTCCCTTGGGGAGGGTCAGGGGCAGGGGCAGGGCTTGGGGCAGGAACCAGTGAGGAGTCCCATGTGGCTAAAGTGCTGGGTAGGTGGGGGAGATGAGCCCCTCGGGGTCTTGGCTGTCAGTTGAGCTTGGATACCTTGCGGGCAGTGAGGAGCTATGGAGGGCTTTTGTGTTACAGGGAGGGCATGGCGAGATTTGCACTGTGGAAATGATACTCTTGGAGAAGGAAATGGCAACCCACTCCAGCATTCTTGCCTAGAGAATTCTGTGGACGGAGGAGCCTGGTGGGGTGCTTGTCCATAGGGTCCCACAGAGTTGGACACAACTGAAGTGACTTAGCATGCATGCATGCATTGGAGAAGAAAATGGCAACCCACTTCAGTGTTCTTGCCTGGAGAATCCCAGGGACAGAGGAGCCTGGTGGGCTGCCGTNTTCTTGCCTAGAGAATTCTGTGGACGGAGGAGCCTGGTGGGGTGCTTGTCCATAGGGTCCCACAGAGTTGGACACAACTGAAGTGACTTAGCATGCATGCATGCATTGGAGAAGAAAATGGCAACCCACTTCAGTGTTCTTGCCTGGAGAATCCCAGGGACAGAGGAGCCTGGTGGGCTGCCGTCTACTGGGTTGCACAGAGTTGGACATGACTGAAACGACTTAGCAGCAGCAGCAATGATACTCTGGGTGATCTGTGTGGATGATGGATCAAAGGGGAATCTGTTGTGATTGTTGCCCAGGTGATAGGTGGTTAGCCTGGTGGTGAGGCATGGAGAAGCAGGCAGGGATCAAAGAGGTATTAGCATCATGGAGTCTGAAGTATCAACTATGGGAGGGGAGGGAGAAGGAGGACTGAAAGATATTTTCAATTCTGATGGGGGGACCCGGATGGATGACAGGGCTGTCTCTGACATCAGTACTTCAGAGGAGCAGGAGCAAGGTCAGGAGGAAGGAGCCAAGTTCAGGTGTGAAATGCTGGCTGAGAGGTACTAGAGGCACACTCAGATGGAAGCTCCAATCTGGAGCATAAGAGAGAAGACTGGGTGGACATGGAGATCAGACAGGTGTCGGAGGCCTGTGGGGGGAGCCTGTTTCTGGAGAGGCTTGCCTGAGTGGAGCAGAGATACCTGGGTTTTTTTTTTTTCCTCACCGCAAGTGGGATCTTAGTACCCCCATCAGGGATCAAACCCCTATTCCCTGCATTAAGCATAGTCTTAATCCCTGGTCTGCCAGGCAAGTCCTAGAGCAGCGATATCTTTGACCTAAGCTTCCTGCCTCCCGTCCCCCTTCCCTCCCCTCTCACTTTCCCAGGGGAGGTTGGACCTCAGAGAAGGATTGAGGACAGCGTTCTAGGAAAATCCCAGATTCTTCGTGCAATCAGGCTGCCCTTCTGGGCCCAGCCTGGTTCATGAACTTAGTTCCAGGCTCAGCTCTGCCCGTGACCCCTGCCCAGCCAAGGGCCTGGGGTGAGGTGTGACCTTGGTCTTCCGAATAGGTGATCCCTTCTTCCCAAGGCTTTTTGGGGGCCCTCACATGCCTACTTCTCCCCAGACCCCAACGATTTAGGCATGCTCTGACTGCTAAGGAAATATGTATTAATGGTGAAATTGGAAGCACCCAAAACTCTAGATTTGAGGGAAATTTTTGGACCTGGAGCTTTTCCTGAAGCATCATGCCCCTCTCTGTGAGAAGCTGCTGGGGTTCCTGTCCCCTGGGCCTCGCCTTGCCCAGGGACATAGGCACAGGCCAAAGGCTATAGAGGCGCTGGCCCTGAAGCTCAGAGCCCTTGGGCTCTCCATGGGACAAAGTAAGAGAGAGTCCTCCCCAGCCCAGGGGTTGCCTAGGGGTCGTTCTCTGCCTTCAAAGGAATAGCAATACAGGAGAAAGGATGCAGCGCTGTTTGCCTACCTGTGTTAACGACACGTGGGTGGTGGCTCCTTTTGGGCTGGGTCAAAGATAGGAGTCAACAAAGAGCAGCTGTTGCGGGTCAGGAGCCAGGATGTTACCTGGCCAAGACCTAGATGTCTGCTCACGCTGGCGGGTGAGGTATGGCACGAGCAGGGGCAGGCAGGGCAGGTGTGGGACAGGCCATCCCAGGAGTTAGCTCCTGACCCACAACTGGGTCCTTTGCAGCTCAGCTCTCATTACCCTCCTTCCCAGACACTAAAGACCTGCTTTCTCAGTCACAGCCTTCATCTTCCTGTTGAGGGAAGCAGCCTCCCACAGTTTACAGTTCAAGGTTGTGTTGGTCTGTTTCCTTATTGGTCTCTCCATCTGTCCACCTGTTTATCCAGCCAAGTATTCATTCCTCATCCATCCATCCACCCATCCATTCATCCTCCCCACTATCCATCATCTACCTACCTATTCAACCATTCACTCATCTGTGCAACCAGTCATTCTTTTTTCAACTCATTTATCTTTCAGCTATCCATCCTTGCACTCATCCATTGTTAGGTCTTCTGAGTATCACGATCAGGGTTGGGTTCTATTAGGTCTTCTGAGTATCACGATCAGGGGTGGGTTCTATTAGGTCTTATGAGTATCACGATCAGGGCTGGGTTCTAGAGACTTAGGACGCTGCAATGGTAGTTCCCGCCACTGAAGAACTTATAGCCGAAAGACGGTGTGTTGTTGTCTAGACCAAGGAAAGCAGTGGCTTCACTGTGCTATAACCTGGTCTCTTCTTACCAACCCACTGGAACAGGAGATTTGCAAGGGGAGGCATTTTTGTCTACTTGTTCACCACAGTGTTCCCAGCTCCTGAAATAGTGCTTGGCAGATTGTACATGTAAACATTTGTTAGTAAATGCACTACTGAGCCCAGAGAGGTAGGGTGGGATGGAGGAAGGGCAGGGGCTGGACCAGCTGGGGAAAGAGCTGCCGGTGCGAGAGTCGTCTGGCTCTGCCTGGAGACAGTCAGCACATCTCAGCCAGGATGTTTTGGGGCTGAGCTGCTATCAGATGTGTCTGTAGTCGCTGGGTCAGAGCTGCCACAGGGGCATGGGGACAACTTTGGGGTGACAGTTTGGGGGACTGCAGGGGTGCAGAGGAAGATGATCGATTGCACAGGGTGGTCTCTGATGCCCATTTCAGCTGGACGGTCTGAAATAAGGAGACAGCTCTGGAGCAGCGCTGCTCCTGAATCCAGGCCTTAGGGAGCATCTAGCCCAGTCTCTCTAGGTGAGGACACTTGACCCAGAGCAAGTGAGTGGGGCCCCATTGGGGCCACACAACAGGAGAGGCAGAGGCAGCCTAGAACCCTGGCCTTAGGCTCTCAACCAGGGGTTTGCTCCTCTCTTTTGGAAGAATGATTTGATTTTAGGTCAAGTCAGAAGGTTCCTTCTGATGGGCAGGAGACAGGAAGGGGGGGCCAATGTGTCAGTGATCCCTGCCCTCACCTCGCTTATGCCTCATTTCTGGACTACCTCTGAGCCTTCCAGGCTTCTCTGGGCCTAACCGGGAGTGACCACTCAGCGAAGTGGGCACCCTTGGCAGCGGGGCTGTAGGACACAGGTGAACAAGCCCTGCCCCAGCTCTAATGGGCTTGTTTGGGTGTCCCGCCAGTGCACACTTCTTCCTGGAGATTGAAGGGTTCGAGCCCAACCCCACGGTTGCCAAGACCTCTCCCCCCATCTTCTCTAAGCCCATGGACTCCAACATCCGGCAATGGTGAGTACTCCAGCCCTTGGCTCTAGCGGGTAGGCAGGGACTTGCCCTGGGCCACATGGCCAGGCCTGGCTGTGGCATGCTATCATTGTCCATTTAAAAAACTGTCCCTCCCCACTCCCCTCCAGTGTCTCTGGGAACTGTGATGACATGGATTCCCCACAATCTCCTCAGGATGACGTGACAGAGACCCCGTCCAATCCCAACAGTCCCAGGTGAGCCGGGCCCTCCCCCTCCTCCAACTGTGCCCCCAGGCAGTGCTAGAGGGGCAGGCACCAGGACCCTGCAGAAGAGAGAAAGAGGCCGCCACTGCTGGGCGTTGTGACAAATGTCTGGGCCCATGGGAGAGGCATGTAGGTCATTTTTTGGGGGAAGGAAGGGAGTATTACATTTTATAAAAGTAATATCCATTCATCATAAAACACCAGAATAACAGCATGCAACAGAATGAGAACTTGGTGCAATGCCATATACTTAAACTAAAAATACATGCATGCCACCATCAAACATCAGTGCGTATTTTACAAGAACACACACACAGAAGGATTACGCAACAATGTGTTACTACAGCTGCCTATTTCGAGTGTGGGGGTGGGGAAAGAGATATTTGAATATATTAAAAATATTTGAACAACACAAAATATGAAGATGCAATTTCTCTTCCTCTGATCTCATGCTTTTGAGGTCTTCATGATGAACGGTTAGGTACGAATCTTTCCTGATCATTACAATGTGGAACCAGAGATATAGTTTGCTAAAACGTGATTGCCTTTGGATTAGAAGGGGAGCAGCACACGAATCTCCCCTACCCCTTCCATCAGCACTAAGGGAGGGGATGTCAGGCATTGTGATGGGCACGTGCAGATGTAAGTACTGGTGCAGCGCCCTGTGGGCAGAGCCTGTGGGCACAGTGGCTCTGTTGGAGGGAGGTGAGACCCTGGGGAGGGGTGGTGCACATGTTGTGAGCTGGAAACATTTTCTGGCCTCAGTGCAAACCTGGCCAAGGAAGAGCAAAGGCGCAAAAAGAAGCGGCTGAAGAAACGCATCTTTACGGCAGTGTCAGAGGGCTGCGTGGAGGAGCTGCTAGAGCTGCTGGGGGAGCTGCAGGAGCTTTGCAAGCGGCGCCACAGCCTGGATGTGCCTGGTCAGTGCCCGCCCCTGCCCCTGCGGTCCACCTCCCTCCCTCCCTCCACCCCTTGCCCTGCCCTCCAGCCTTAAATGCTGGGCTGGCGACTTCGAACCTGATTCTGAGGGCAATGGGGAGCCATGGAAGGGCTTAGATAGGTGGTGGTTGTGGTCTGGCTACTTGGCGGAGGATGGGGATAAATCTGGAGAAGACCACTGTTCAGGCAGAGCTGGGACCCCAGCAGCGGGCCTGGGAGATGGAGAACAACTCTTCGTGGACTCAAAGACATGAGGAGTGAATCCAGGGTGGTGCCACTTGGACTCGGGAGACTTGGTGGCTGGTGGGCCCTGAGCTGTCTTGGGGACCAGGGAAGTAGCGAGTTAAAGGGAGGCGGCTAGCTCTATGTGTAAGCAACCAGGGTGAGGGGTGGTGGGCTTGAGATTTCTGAGGTGGGCAATGGAAAGTCAGGCAATGGGTGGGACTGCCCCCTACCAGGGAGATGATGCAGAAGGCCAAGGGCAAAAGGTCTCTGATAAGACTTAGGTAACTCACCCAGGAGGAGGAGGGGCCAGCCAGGGGGCTGGAGCAGGAAGAACTGGACAGGAAAGAGGGAAGGGAGGAGCTTGGGGCGGGGAGCTCAGCAGAGGGCCTGGGCAGGGTCTTGCGGTCTGGGGCTGCAGCCCCCACAATCCAGGCTCTCCTCCTCTGGGCTGGGAGGGCCAAGGGCAGCCAGGGCCCCCCTGTACTGTGGCTCCATCCTGCCCTCCTGCCTGCAGACTTCCTCATGCACAAGCTGACAGCCTTGGACACGGGGAAGACCTGCCTGATGAAGGCCTTGTTAAACATCAACCCCAACACCAAGGAGATAGTGCGGATCCTTCTTGCTTTTGCTGAGGAAAATGACATCCTAGACAGGTTCATCAATGCCGAGTACACGGAGGAGGCCTATGAAGGTACGTGCCTGTGGGGAGGTGGGGGGGATCATGCCATACACAAGCATTGCTGTCTCTGAAGCCCAAAGCACTTAACATGGTGCCCAGCACCTTCCTTCATTCTACAAACAATCTGGACCACTGACCATGTGCCAGGCAGTGCTTTTGGTCCCAGAGCACAGGATTGAACAAGACCAGATGAAGCTTCTTGGCTCTAAATAAAGTAATTTAAAAACTGATGGAAATCGCTATGAAAAGGAAAGTTAAAAAAAAACAACAACAAAAAAACAGAAAAGATAATGTCATCAGAAGTGATTGGTCATGGGCAACTTTAGTGTGAGTGGTCAGAGAGCACCCGAAGCCAGCATGGTAAGGCTCCAGGACAAAGCAAGAGCGGGAGCCCAACACAGG
This sequence comes from Oreotragus oreotragus, assembly GCA_006410675.1. Lineage (NCBI taxonomy): Eukaryota > Metazoa > Chordata > Mammalia > Artiodactyla > Bovidae > Oreotragus > Oreotragus oreotragus. The sequence continues at coordinate 149,531 of SJYX01016550.1, read as the reverse complement.
ACTGAACTTGATGCAGCTGAGTGATGGCAAAAAGGCTGGAGATGAGGCTAGAGAGCTGGGCAGGACTAACATGGCAACTGGTAGTATTGTCATCATCATAATTTTTTTCAAAAAAAGATGTCATAGGCACCATGTCTAAAATATAAGACACTCCATTTAAAAAAATATCTATTTTTATTGTTCCTGGTCTTAGTTGCAGCACATAGGAAATTTAGCTGTGGCATGTGAGATCTTTAGTTGTGGTCTATGTGGGATCTAGTTCCCCCACCAAGGACTGAACCCAGGCCCCCATGCACTGGGAGCATAAAATCTTAGCCACTGGACTACTAGGGAAGTCAAATCATCATTATCATTGTTACGGCCCCATGTGGGTCTTGGTTTTATGGCTTCTCTCTGAGGTGGGCTGGAGAGGGGGCAATGAGACCAAACTTGGGATGTTTCCTGCTCAGGAAATCCATTGTGGATTATCAGTAAGGTGTGTCTTTGATTTTTTGGAGTCGATAACCATCCTGTTAGAATCTTTTGATATGCTTGTGACACAAATGACTGGCCCAAGAATAACTTGATGTCATTTTGCTGATATGTCATGGGTGCTAAACATGTCAGCTTTTTGTAGGTGGGAATCTGGCTTGGGAATTTAACTTTTCTCATGGGATAAAGTAATTTTATTTATGTGTATCTATTTATGTATATATATATTATGACTATTATTGGTTTTTGCCAGTCTGTTGGGTGAAAAGTGTTAAATCATTAAGTTCAAAATTTCCTCTTCCTGATTACCACTGATTCCAAATATCTTTCATTTTCTGTATTGGCTGTGTGTGTTTTCTTCCCTGTGAGGTACTTGTTAATAATCTTTTCTCAGTTTTCTTTTAGGCTGCTTGTCTTTTTATTGATTTGTAGCAGCTCTTAATCAATTATGGACTCTTAAAAACACATTGCCTCTTTTATACATCTCAAATATTTCCTCCGGTCTATCACTTGTTTCACTTTCTTTAAGATGTCTTTTGAAACACAGAAATGTGTTTAATTTTTATGCAAGCAAATGTGTTTAATTTTTATGTAAGCAAATATGTCAGTTTTTTTTCTTTATGGTTTCTGCATTTTGGATTTTGCTTAAGAAGGTTTTCCCTGCAAAAAGTTGCAATATTGTAAAGTAATTATCCTTCAATTAAAATAAATAAATAGATAAAAAGTTTAGTTTACAAACAAGTTACCAGTTTTCAAAAACCCTTAGTTTTTTAATCCACCAGGCTTAATTTGTATGTATGGCATGATTACAGCTCTTTGGAAAATGCTATTTCTGGTAGAAAGTTCTGAGACCGCCCCACCCCCCAGGCTTCCAGTCCCCTCTGTCTGGAGGTTCTCTAGGCTCCACAAACAGAATCAATGTCCCCTTGCCCCCTTCCTGCTTCTCCCCTGTTCTCTTAGTCATCAGGGCACTGTGCACCCAGCACCCAGGCTAGATGCCTAGATCTTGCTTGAGGCACGCCTCCTCCAAACCCCACAGACCATCCTGAGGACTCTTCCTCCTAAGGATCTTGGGTGCACTGGATGGACAGCTCTTCACATGTCTGGGCTCCTTTTAACGCATCTTCCAATTCTGCAGCCAGAGTGATCTGAAACACATATGTACAAAAACCCAAACTTCGGTCATGTCACTTCTCTGCTTCAGTGCCTTTATGCCTTCCTGTAGCCTTTATGCCTTCTTGTAGCCTTTAAGATAAAGTTCTAACCTCTTAAAAAAAAAAATGTAATACTTATTTGACTGCCCGTGGTCTTAGGTGTAGCATTTGGGATCTAGTCCTCTGATCAGGGGTTAAACCCAGGCCCATGGGGTCAGCCACCAGACCACTAGTGAAGTCCCTGAAGTTCTAACCTCTTATCCTGAGTTAGGAGGCTTTGAGTTGGCCCCACCCAGCCTGGCTACACTTTCGTGATCCCAGCTGAGAGGCCACTTCTGGGAAGCACCCCAGTCNTAGTCCTCTGATCAGGGGTTAAACCCAGGCCCATGGGGTCAGCCACCAGACCACTAGTGAAGTCCCTGAAGTTCTAATCTCTTATCCTGAGTTAGGAGGCTTTGAGTTGGCCCCACCCAGCCTGGCTACACTTTCGTGATCCCAGCTGAGAGGCCACTTCTGGGAAGCACCCCAGTCCTCCAGGCTGTGTTAAGAGCACCTCTGGGTACCACAGCCTCTGTACTTCCCCCATCATAGCACTAAATTCTCAGGGAGACTGTGAGCTTCCAGAGGACCAGAATTAAAACTAGCCCTGTGCCGTTGTGTCCCCACTGGAGCACAGAACAGATGCTCCAAGGATAATCCTTGCTTCCAGGCAAGAGTGAATGAAGCGAAGAATGAAGCTGGGACTCTTGGTAGCTGGGCGACGCCGACCAGACAGGCAGCTAGTATTTCTCCAGGGTCCATGGAGGGTACAGAGGCTAGAGAGGGGAACGGCCAGAGAGGGTGTGGTACCCTGGGTCCCAGCCGCTGAGCGCCCCTCACCCACCCTGTCCTGTCCACAGGGCAGACGGCGCTCAACATCGCCATCGAGCGGCGGCAAGGAGATATCACCGCGGTGCTCATCGCGGCTGGGGCGGACGTCAACGCCCACGCCAAGGGGGTCTTCTTCAACCCCAAGTACCGGCACGAGGGCTTCTACTTCGGTGGGTGCGCCCCCGCCCGGGTTGGGGTCCAGGGTCTTGGGTCCGGGGTCCGGGGTCCGGGGTCCGGGGTCCGGGNCAATCGAAGGTCTGGATCTTAGATCTTGACTAAGATCCAAGTCAAGGTCTGGCCCAGGAGAGAACCGAGCCCCTGTGCCCGCCTCCCCTAGGTGAGACACCCCTGGCCCTGGCAGCCTGTACCAACCAGCCCGAGATTGTGCAGATGCTGATGGAGAACGCGCAGACAGACATCACCTCGCAGGACTCGCGGGGAAACAACATCCTCCACGCCCTGGTGACCGTGGCCGAGGACTTTAAGACACAGAATGACTTCGTCAAGCGCATGTACGACATGATCCTGCTGAGGAGCGGCACCTGGGAGCTGGAGACCACGCGCAACAGCGACGGCCTCACGCCCCTGCAGCTGGCCGCCAAGATGGGCAAGGCCGAGGTGGGTGAGGTGGGGGCAGGCGGCAGGGCGCCAGGCGCGCCCCCGTGGGGGCCCTTCTGAGCGGCTAAGCTCACAGAGCCTTGGCCAGGCAGCTCGAGGGCCCGCCCTCAGGACTTCAGGCCCTGACTCTCTGGGTTTCTGTCTCCTGTCCTGGGACCCCGTCGCCTGGGCCAGGGTGGAGGAGCCTTAGGGCTGCGGTGATGTAAGCTCTGTGGCTGAGGATTCCTGGGTGGCGAGGCACTCACACGGAGGCTGAGTGTCTGACCCTCGGAGCCTTCAGCCTCTTGTGAGGACAGGAGGCTCAGAATGTCTGCTCTGGATATAGAGCCAATGTGCTGCTGCTCCCTGACTCTGGGGAGACCCCAGCCTGTCTGTCAGGTTGAAACATGGAACCAAGTCCGCAGTGGAGGACATGGTGGCTGCTGGCCATTTGCGCCCTTGAGATGAGGGCCAAGGAACTCAGGTTAACTGAGAGCCTCAGTGACGACTCAGCTGGGGAGGGCTTTCATCTCTCCAAGCAGCTGGAACCGTGGCTTGGTCCGATTTCAAGGGTAGGACTCAGGTTGGGGCTGGGGTCATAGCAGAGCCTCTTCTGCCTTCATATCTTGAGCCCTGGGAGGGGAGCAAGGCTCTGGGAGGCTGCAAGGGGGTGCTGCATGGGGGTGGGGGTGTGGTGGGGAAGAGGCTGTTGAGCAGCCCTGGTGGCACAGTTGTGCCAGCCTCAGGGCTGCTGCTGAGGGAGGCGATGCCCGGAGGGCCTTGGGTCCCGTCCCAGTGCTCAAGGCTGGTGCCCACAAGGGACCTTTTCATTCTCTGAGGGAGGAAGGGGGAGGAAGAACAGCTTGGATAAAGGAGCAATTGTGTGTATGCCTGCCTCCCCGGACTCCTGCCCACCCCAAGGACACAGCTTCCTGGGGGCTTTGAGGAGGGTCAGACTGTGGTTGCCAAGTTGGAACTTTTTCCAAGAACCACTGTGGCATGTGAGGTCCCTGGGGAGCCTAAGATGAAGCTTCCTGCATGCAGCCTGGCTTCATGACCCCCTGGTTCCCTGAAGGAAAATATGCCCTTCCCGTACCCCAAACACTCCTTGTCAGTCTTGGGGCTGTCTCTTATACACATCTGTCCGGGGTCCGGGAGGGGGCGGAGGGCGGGGCTCGGCTCCTTCCCTGAGAAAGGCGCTAGCAGACTGAGGGCTTAGAGACCCCACTGCCAGTTTTGTGGGAGAACCCTGGAGGACAGGGCTGTGACCAGGGAGGCGGCAGGGGCTGCTGTATCCGAATGGGACCACCAGGCTGGACCAGAGAGGAAGCAGCGGAGTCGTGGGGAAGATGGGGGAGCCTGCGTTCCAGAAGTGTCCCCTGGGGGTCTTAGAGGGGACACAGACGTTCACCTGACCAGCCCTCTGCAGGGAACCAGGACCGGGAGGGAGAGCAAGGAGAGAAGCCAGTTTAAACCCTGGCTGATGGGAGAGGAGACAGGTTCTGAGAAGGGAAATGGCTTGTCCCAGTGTAGCGAGGAGCTAATGTGGGCGTTCAGGCTACCAGGTGTGGCCTCTGTTCCCTGTGTCTAGTGCCTCTCAGGATGGCTGCTGCTGCTGCTAAGTCACTTCAGTCGTGTCCGACTCTGTGTGACCCCATAGATGGCAGCCCACTAGGCTCCCCCATCCCTGGGATTCTCCAGGCAAGAACACTGGAGTGGGTTGCCATTTCCTTCTCCAATGCATGAAAGAGAAAAGTGAAAGTGAAGTCGCTCAGTCTGTCCGACTGTTAGTGACCCCATGAACTGCAGCCCACCAGGCTACTCCGTCCATTGGATTTTCCAGGCAAGAGTACTGGGGTGGGGTGCCATTGCCTTCCCCCCTCAGGACGGCAACAGGGAAGAAAAAGTGAGAAGATGAAAATTCCCTGGCTGACAATCGGGGAGTCCAAAAACAATTGGGGTTAGGCTGTGTTGTGTTAAGTCATTCAGTTGTGTTCAACCCTCTGCGACCCATGGACTGTAGCCCACCAGGCTCCTCTGTCCATGGAATTCTCTAGGCAAAAATACTGGAGTGAGTAGCCATTCCCTTCTCCAAGGGATCTTCCCAGCCCAGGGATGGAACTGGGGTCTCCGGGATTGCAGGCAGATTCTCTACTATCTGAGCCATCAGGGAAGCCTTATCCCAGATGAAAAATAAAGATTTTAATATATGTAATTTAGTTACAATGAAGTTACTCATTTTAATGTAGAGTTCTGTTCATTTCCACAAACGCATACAGTTGTGTAACCACCACTGTGGTCAGGACAGGGAACAAAGAGCTTCATCCCACCAAAAAATTTCCAAGCACAACTTTGTAGTTAACTCCTCTTCCTAGAAGGCCCTGACTAATGGCCACGGATCTGTTTTTCTCTTCTGGGTGTTTTTTGTTATTATTACTGTTTTTAACCTGCAGGGCTAGTTAGCCTACAGGACTAGATGGGTCTGGACAGCCTCTGGTCAGACCTGGCTGGGAAACCTTTGTCAGGTGGGATGAGGAGAGGGGACAGGATGGAGACTGGCAGGGAAACTGCGTGAGACCCGGTGTCCACCCCTGATTCTGTGCCCTGCTTTGCTGTGTGACTATCTGTGAGTCACTTGCCTTCTCTTTTCTCAATAAACACTTGTCATTTACTATATACACCAGGCATTGTTCTAGGTATTGGAAATATATTTGTGAACAGAACCGAGATCTCTACCCTCATGGAACTTTCATTCTAGATGGAAGAGAGACCATCAATCATAAACATGATAACTAAGAATGTTATGTAATAGGTTAGAAAATAATAAGTGCTGTTGAAAAAAAAAGTAAAGCAAGGGGAGGGCTTCCCAGGTGGCTCAGCGGTAAAGAATCCACCTGCCAATGCAGGAGATGCGGGTTCAATCCCTGGAGAAGATCCCCTGGAGGAGGACATGGCAACCCACTCCAGTATTCTTGCCTGGAGAATCCTATGGACAGAGGAGCCTGGCGGGCTACAGTCCATGCAGTCTAGAAGAGTCGGACACGACTGAGCACAGCATAGCAAAGCAAAGCAGGGGAAGGTGATCAGGAGTTCCGGGGCGGGAAGGCAGTGGGTTTCAGTTTTAAACAGGACAGTTAGGGTGATTTGTTGAACAGGTGGTGTTTGAGCAAAGACTCAGAGGTAGTGAGGGAGGAAGTGATTCAGCAGCACACCTGGCAGAGGGAACAGAATGTGCAAAGGCCCTGAAGTAGAAAAACACCTGTGTGTGCTGGGGAGGGGGGCGGGGAAGGGAAGAGGCCTTTGTGGCTGGAGGGGAGTGAGTAGGGAGGGAGTGGAGGAGATGATGTCAGAAGGTGTAGAGCCTTGTAAGCTGTCCTTGGAACCTGAGCTTTTGTTCTGGGTGAGGCGAGCCTTTTGTGTTAACAAGGTCAGTCTGGCTGCTGTGCTGAGGATAGGGTTGGAGGGCCAGGGTGGTAGCAGGGAGAGCCATTAGGAGGTTGAAGCACTGATCCAGCTTCAGTCTCCCCCTCCCACTGAGATGGTCAGGAGAAGCCCCAGTCCTAGACCTTGGCGATCACCGCAATCGAAGGTCTGGATCTTAGATCTTGACTAAGATCCAAGTCAAGGTCTGGCCCAGGAGAGAACCGAGCCCCTGTGCCCACCTCCCCTAGGTGAGACACCCCTGGCCCTGGCAGCCTGTACCAACCAGCCCGAGATTGTGCAGATGCTGATGGAGAACGCGCAGACAGACATCACCTCGCAGGACTCGCGGGGAAACAACATCCTCCACGCCCTGGTGACCGTGGCCGAGGACTTTAAGACACAGAATGACTTCGTCAAGCGCATGTACGACATGATCCTGCTGAGGAGCGGCACCTGGGAGCTGGAGACCACGCGCAACAGCGACGGCCTCACGCCCCTGCAGCTGGCCGCCAAGATGGGCAAGGCCGAGGTGGGTGAGGTGGGGGCAGGCGGCAGGGCGCCAGGCGCGCCCCCGTGGGGGCCCTTCTGAGCGGCTAAGCTCACAGAGCCTTGGCCAGGCAGCTCGAGGGCCCGCCCTCAGGACTTCAGGCCCTGACTCTCTGGGTTTCTGTCTCCTGTCCTGGGACCCCATCGCCTGGGCCAGGGTGGAGGAGCCTTAGGGCTGCGGTGATGTAAGCTCTGTGGCTGAGGATTCCTGGGTGGCGAGGCACTCACACGGAGGCTGAGTGTCTGACCCTCGGAGCCTTCAGCCTCTTGTGAGGACAGGAGGCTCAGAATGTCTGCTCTGGATATAGAGCCAATGTGCTGCTGCTCCCTGACTCTGGGGAGACCCCAGCCTGTCTGTCAGGTTGAAACATGGAACCAAGTCCGCAGTGGAGGACATGGTGGCTGCTGGCCATTTGCGCCCTTGAGATGAGGGCCAAGGAACTCAGGTTAACTGAGAGCCTCAGTGACGACTCAGCTGGGGAGGGCTTTCATCTCTCCAAGCAGCTGGAACCGTGGCTTGGTCCGATTTCAAGGGTAGGACTCAGGTTGGGGCTGGGGTCATAGCAGAGCCTCTTCTGCCTTCATATCTTGAGCCCTGGGAGGGGATCAAGGCTCTGGGAGGCTGCAAGGGGGTGCTGCATGGGGGTGGGGGTGTGGTGGGGAAGAGGCTGTTGAGCAGCCCTGGTGGCACAGTTGTGCCAGCCTCAGGGCTGCTGCTGAGGGAGGCGATGCCCGGAGGGCCTTGGGTCCCGTCCCAGTGCTCAAGGCTGGTGCCCACAAGGGACCTTTTCATTCTCTGAGGGAGGAAGGGGGAGGAAGAACAGCTTGGATAAAGGAGCAATTGTGTGTATGCCTGCCTCCCCGGACTCCTGCCCACCCCAAGGACACAGCTTCCTGGGGGCTTTGAGGAGGGTCAGACTGTGGTTGCCAAGTTGGAACTTTTTCCAAGAACCACTGTGGCATGTGAGGTCCCTGGGGAGCCTAAGATGAAGCTTCCTGCATGCAGCCTGGCTTCATGACCCCCTGGTTCCCTGAAGGAAAATATGCCCTTCCCGTACCCCAAACACTCCTTGTCAGTCTTGGGGAGTCCCCCGCACCCTTCCCACGCCCCTTCTCTCCTTCACTCACTGTTCTTTGGACGTCTTTCTGGATGCTGCTCAAGTTGGTCACTGCTGGGAATAGAGATGCTTAGGACATGCTTAGGACACAGTCCCTGTCCTTGGATTCTTCTAGGCTGGGGTGCAGGAAGGGGAGACGTGCCCTGTCCCCAGAAGCTCCCTGCCTGGTCTGTAGTGACTAGGCTCTCGTGTGAGATGACGTGGGAATCCCATTGGGTCACATGAGATCAGGGCCCTGACATTGTATTCCCCATCAGGACTCTCTTCCTGGGCCTTGGGTTGGTGCCCCAGGAAGTCCTGCCACATCTTGTGGCCCCCAGGGCTTGCTTTGGGGAACTAGTAAACTCTGCATCTGGCCTGCACTTTGGGACCCCCAGGAAGCTTTACAGCATGCAGATGACTGGGTGTCTCCACCCTCAGAGATCTGGATTGAATTAGTCAGTGGTGTGGGAAATTGACCTGGTAACTCTAACACTCAGCAGAGAGCAAGGCTAGCTGACCTAGGTTTCACGAATCTCTCTGAAAAAGCTTCTTGTGTGTTAGTTGCTCGGTCATATCTGACTCTGCAACCCTGTGGACTGTAGCCCACCAGGCTCTCTGTCCATGGAATTCTCCGGGCAAGAATACTGGTGTGGGTAGCCATACCCTTCTTTGGGGGATCTTCCTGGCCCAGGGATCAACCCTCCTGGATTGCAGGCAGATTCTTCTACTGTCTGAGCCACCAGGGAAGCCCTGGCGCTTCTTAATTTTTCCAAAAGATTTAATTTTTTCATCTTCTTTGACTGCGCCATGCGGCATGGGGGACCTTAGTTCCCTGACCAGGGGTAAAACCCATGCCCCTGTGTTGGAAGCGCAGAGTCTTAAACACTGAATTGCCCAGGAATTCCCAAGGCTGGTGTCTTGCACCACTCCCTGACTGGCCAGGGCAGTGAGCCTCAACTGGCAGGGTCTTGGCTGAGAGTGGGATGCGAAAGCTGGAGAAACTTCTAACTCAGGCTCAGGTCAAACAGAAATTGCTTCTCAAGATGGTCAGTTCCTAGATTCTTCCCTGAACAGACTCCCCAGCTGGTGGAAGGATCTGTGAGCTGATTGTGCAGCTCTCTGAAGTGTACAAAGGGCCTTCACCCCTTTGTCTCTAGTATTAACAGTCTCTGGTGCAACCCTCAGGCCAGCCAGCTTTGTGCTCATTCCACAGATAAAGCGGGGCCCAGGGGTCACAGCGACAGGTGCTCGGCCAGGCTCTCGTGGGAGACTTGTCCCAGTCCCTGTCTGTTGTGGGAGTGGAGGGCCAAGCTGTGCTGGCCCTGGGCCCTGTCCACTGGCTGACAGTTGTTCCTCTTCCTGTTCCCAGATCCTGAAGTACATTCTTAGCCGTGAGATCAAGGACAAGCGGCTTCGGAGCCTGTCCAGGAAGTTCACCGACTGGGCATACGGGCCCGTGTCATCCTCGCTGTATGACCTCACCAACGTGGACACCACAACCGACAACTCGGTGCTGGAGGTCATCGTCTACAACACCAACATTGACGTGGGTCTCCCGGCTGGGCTGCGGGGAGACAGGAGGCTGGGCCTCAGGCCAGGGGCCCTGGGAGACCCCATTCTACTCGCTGGATGTGTCTGCCGCCCCTGTTCCTTAGCCTCAGTGGATGGGGCAGGTGCTGGGGACACCTGTTCGTAGCTGACCCTGTGGAGGGGGCTCCTGGCCCCATAATCCTTGGCAGGGTCGGGGTGGGGGTGTAGATCTTCTCCATCTGTTTCCCCCCAACTCCTCTTACTGGTTTCTTATGGCTGAGCTTAGAATCGCCTCTTTCCCAAACCTGGCCTCAAATGGGGGTCTGGGAGTGTACAGTTGGAGCAATCAGGGAGGTCTTTCTGGAGGAGGCAAGGCGGGGAGGTAAGTGAAGCTGAAGGAGAAAAGAAAGGATCAGCAGTGGGAAGTTTTTGGTTCTTGGGGGAACAGAGGCAACACATCTTTTATATTTTACCAAGACTCCTGCCTCCCAGAGCCTGCCTTGCTTGGGGTCTCCCTGGCCTCTCACAGCAGCCTGACTGGTAGGGTGGGGATTGCAATCAGTTTTATGGAAGAGGACAATGAGGCCCAGAAAGGGTCAAGGGTTTTCCAAGGGTCACACAGTGGAGGGGGGCCCAGGAGGGGCCAGAACCCCAGTCGTGGCCCTGGCCCCACTTCTAGCCCTCACTCCCCACCGTGCATCAGATCCTCTTGCCAAAAGCACCAGGCTCCTGTGGCGTTTGGCTATGCCTGGTTGCACTGGGGCCTCAGGAGCTGGAAATTACCCTCCCAAAGTTTCCAGCCAAACCAGTTCATTGGCCCCTTCTGCCGGGGGCACTGCTGACTCAGAGTTCCCTTTGAAATGAGGGCCCTTTGAAAACGGTCCCTCCCTCCCTCCCTCTCATCTCCATGGTGACCGGTACTGCTCTATCCCCAGAACCGACATGAGATGTTGACCCTGGAGCCCCTGCACACGCTGCTGCATATGAAGTGGAAGAAGTTCGCCAAGTACATGTTCTTCCTGTCCTTCTGCTTCTATTTCTTCTACAACATCACCCTGACCCTCGTCTCTTATTACCGCCCCCGGGAGGAGGAGGTATGTTGGGCCCCTTGAAGTGGGGGATGAGGTGGTTAGAGCTGCAGGAGATGGGATCCACCCCACGTGCATATGGGGAAACTGAGGCCCAGAGAAGCCAAGAGATTTGCGTGGGGTCCCCCGATTGTCATGCTCTACAGTGTCTTGGACACGGACTACGTCTCTAGCCCTGAGTGGAGCTCAACCCCAGGTCCTTAGCCCCAGGCGGACCCCTGCTGAGGGAGGCTCAGGGAATTAGGAGCCCCAGGCCCTGCCCAGGCTCCAGGTCTCGATCTGGAGCTGTTTGGGTGTTTCGGCTGTGGGAGGAAATGCGAGGAGGTGGAGGCCACTTGGAGAAGCTTTCCCACCAGTCTGGGACTCAGTTTCCTGTCCAGTCATGTGAGACACAGAGTCTGGGCTTTGGCTGTGTGGTGGGGCCCTGTGAGTGTCTGGATACAGATGGGACAGACAAGTGCCAAGAGGTGTAAGGAAGTTGTTCGCATGGATTGAATCATGCCTCTCGCCGTAGAATTCTGGGTTCTCCCTGCAGGTGGGGTAGGCAGGGGCTGGGGGCTGCCCTTCCTGTACTGGCCCTTACAGAGAATGGGCTTCATGCTGGCCTCTGGTCTAGCTTGAGGGCCTGGCATGCATATGTGCATGGTTGCCTCAGAAGGGGCACTACCCCTGCCTTCCTCACTCCGCACCCTGCACCTATCCATTCCTCTCCCTTCCTCCGTAGGCCCTGCCGCACCCCTTGGCCCTCACGCACAAGATGGGGTGGCTGCAGCTCTTAGGAAGGATGTTTGTGCTCATCTGGGCCATGTTTATTTCTGTGAAAGAGGTGAGTGGGTCACTGAGCCCTCCTGGTCTGGCCTGAGAGGCAGGCAGCAGGGCAGCAGGCTCTGTCTGCTACTACTGCTGGGGGACTGTGGGGACTCATTTCCTCTTTAATTTTAGATTTACATAAATAAGCAGGCTTATCCTTCCTACTTCATGTATCCATCCCTCCATCCATCTGTCCATCTCTCTGCCATTTCAGTGCACTCCCAGCCACTTAGTGTCCCTCCCATCTTCCCCTCCCTCCATCCATCCACCCAATCACCTGCCATCTCTCATCCACCCAACTGCTCATCCATCCATTCAGACACCCACCTATTGTCCTTCCGTCCTTCACCCAACTGTCTGTCCATCTGTTTGTCAGTTGATCCATTCATCCATCCAACTGATGAATCAGCAGGTGTATTCTGAACACCTTCAACCTGTGGGGCCCTGGGGGAGCTGATAAGGATGGAGGGAATCTGGCCTCTTTGAGGTCATAGTCTGGTAGGAATTTCACATGGACACAGATATCAAGACTGTAAGATAGACTGTGAAACGGGCCTGATGTTGGGGTCAGACCCATGTTCAGAAGAGAGGTGACTTTTATTTGGGGATAGGGGGAGGTTAGGAAGGCTGGAAGGTAGAGATGTCACTAACTGTGGCAGGGTGGGGTTGGCATGAGGACACTGGGGAGAAGGTATTACAGGGCAGGTGAGGGGAGCAGTGTACAAAGGCTCAGAGGCTGGGCCATATTTGGGGAATGGCAGGCAGCTGTGTGGCCCTGCTGCTTTGTGGGTTCTGGAGTGAGGATGGGGAGGAAAGTCAGAGATGCGAGAAGATTGCGGGGAGATCCATTCTTACCCTGGGGCACCAGTCCCTTTCCATAGCCCTCACTGCGGCTCTGGTTGGGCCTTCACACATTCCCCTGGTTCCTGAGTCTCAGTCCTGGGGAGATGCCCCCTTCCCCAGGTCCTCCAGCGAGGGGCACAGAGAGGGGGCAGCTTTTCTTTCCTTTCTGGCCGCAGGGCATCGCAATCTTCCTGCTGAGACCATCAGATCTGCAGTCCATTCTCTCGGATGCCTGGTTTCACTTTGTCTTGTAAGTCGGTCTGTCGCCTTGGTCGCCTCCTCACAGTCAGGGCCGAAGTCCTGTATGGGGACCGCTGTGTCCCTCTGCAGGGGCCACCCTGCCATGTCACCCTGTCCCAGTCCTTATGCCAAGACACGTGGCCAGGCACCTCCTCTCTCCCTTCTGTTGAGAGAGGCACAGAGGGGAGGGCCAGAAAACACTGGGACAGTGCCCACCATCGGCCGCAGGGAGAGCTGACTACACCCTGCCCCAGAGCCTCGGGCGACAGGCAGCATAGAGAAAGCATGTTTATGTTTTAATGAAGGGACATTCCAGGCCAGTTCCTCCCAGCTGCCGTCTTGGACCCTGGCAGATCAGGGCTGGAAGGGACTTGAGAAATCACCCGTATCTGATCTCATGAAACTGAGGCACAGGGGAGGGAAGTGAATCACTGAGTCATGTGGAGCTTTGGGCATGTCGAAGCCGGCCCAGTGTCCCAGTCATCCTCACCGCAAGCTAGTCTGGGGTCAACTACTGTAGGCCCCAGTCCGAAAGCCCAGCTCAGCAGCTTCTCTGAATGAGGTCATGTGCAGCTGATATCAGAGGATTACGTAACCCTGTCTCTAAACAACAGAAGGCTGATTCAGCATCGTGGCCGCATGAATGAAACAGGATCTGCGGCTTGGGGTGAAGCATGTTGGGCTCCAGGGTTCTGTGGACCCCACCAAAGTCCCTCTTCTGAGCCTTTGGGTGGGTCTATAGCACCTTGAATCTTGACCTGATGTTTCCAAATACTTGTTTATTAATTGCTGTCTTATTAAGTAGGCATGTGCCTTCCAAAAGTATGAACCGAGTTCTCCATCCCCATGGGCGGGTCGGATGCCCCGGCACTGCAGTGAATGGATAGGCCAGGTGCAGTCCTGCCCACGGTGTGAGTCACTTGTGAGCCTGGCACCTTCAAGAAAGTGTGACGATCCCAGAGAAAGACCCATGTGTACCGCCACTGGCTTCGGTGTGGACGAGAGGTCTTGTCCTGCTCGTCTGCTTCTCTGTTGTTTTCTTCGTGTGCAGGAAGGTGTTTAAAATGCTCCCTCACTTCAGCGCCAAATACACTGATCACCCAAATGTGTGCTTTTCACTGCACAAAATCGAGGTTGACTGTGTCCCAACTTTAACTAGTTAGGTATTTCATAATTGCGGAGACTGCCTGATGCTCTAAGCAAGAGAGGGTTTCTATCCAGATGTCTGCCTAACTGATGACAATGTTTAGGAGTAGGTTTTGATCTTGTATGTTTGGTGTATATTGTACTTAAAATTTTTAAAACTGTAGTTTAATGCATGTAACATGAAAGTTAAACCATCTTAACTATTTTTAAGTTCAGTACTGTTAGGTACGTTTGCACTGGTGTGCAATCTCCTTTTAGCATATCTATTACATGGCATGTCTTGTAGTTATTTAAAAGACTTCTCAAAGTAGGTTATGGGGGACTTTTGTTATGATTGAGGTTGGAGTATACATGTTTCAGCTTTGTCATTTTGATTAAAGATGGAATCTTTCACTGCATCCTTCGTCTACTCCAGAGTTCCTCAATCTCTGTGGGAATCACAAATCACATGGATGATTTAAAAAACCTCCAGCCTCCTGGCAAGCACCCTGGGCCATCTGAACCAAAATCTATTGGGCCCTGGGGAACTCTGTCTTTAAAAAGTCCTTGTCAACTGCAACCAGTCCTGACTTGCATCTGGCGATGGAGCCCGCAAGGCTGGGTTTTAGACGGTCCAGCACGTCTAGGGCAGCCTCGGCTATCTCTTTGTTGCCACCCACCAGGGTCATTGTTCAGAGTTTAAGGGAGGTTGGAGGATTTGGACATCTCTGCCCTGATGCCAAGGAGAAGTAAGTAAGGCCCTTGTTTCCTGTGTCTCCTGAACAGTTTTGCCCAAGCTGTGCTTGTGATACTGTCTGTCTTCTTGTACTTGTTTGCCTACAAAGAGTACCTCGCCTGCCTCGTGCTGGCCATGGCCCTGGGCTGGGCGAACATGCTCTACTACACACGGGGGTTCCAGTCCATGGGCATGTACAGCGTCATGATCCAGAAGGTGCGTTGGGGATGCTGAGCATCAGAGATGGGCAGGGAGGGGCCCCTCAGAGAAGGCCCACTCTTCAGATGGGGAAACTGAGGTCTGGAGAGGAAAAGAGACTCACCCAAGGGACAGGCCACTGCTGTTTCTCTCAAATGTCGTGGTCTCCCTTTGCCCTTGCTTAGGGTCTTGGAGGAAAAATATGCATGTATAATATATATACATGTAGATGTTTATTATAGATGTTTACCATATAAAGGATGGTGTAGCATGCAAGTTACAAATAATAATAAAATATGCAATACTTTTTTGTTGTAAATTCCACATGGCTAGTTGAGTCTCACCAAATAATTTGTTGATTTTGGTTTAACGCATACCTATGGCCAACCTATGGTTGCAATTGAAAAGTGAACATTGTACCAATATAAATGTTGCCTGAAATTTTCCTTTGCGTTCAAAAAATAAATAATTAAAATATTTTTTGGAGGCTGCCCTGGGTCTTTGTTGCCGCGCATGGACTTTCTCTAGTTGCAGCAAGCGGGAGCCACTCTCTAGTCTGGTGTGAGGGTTCCTTGTTGCGGTGGCTTTCCTTGTGGAGCACCGGCTCTAGGGCATGCAAGCTTCAGTGGTTGCGGTTTGTGGGCTCAGCAGTTGTGGCTCGTGGGCTCTGGAGTGTGGGCTCAGTAGTTCTGTCACACGGGCTTAGTTGCTCCACGGCATGTGGGATCTTCCAGGATCAGGGATCGAACCTGTGACCTCTGCATTGGCGGGTGGATTCCTATCCACTGTACCACCGGGGAAGTCCTTCCTTTACTTTAAGAAGTAAGAGGAAAAGGAAACAATGAAGACATGTTGAAATGGAGTTTGTTTGCCAATGATGCTGAGACACTTATTTGCTGAATTGAACAATAGTTTTCAAATACTAGAAGAATATTTCATCACTGTTTTTGTACTATTCGCAATATAACAGCCAAAGATAGGGAATATTTTTAAAGTTTTATCTGCCTTAACATTTCTTCCAACATTGTCTTAGGTCCAGGTCTAGACAATCAACAGTCTTTGACTTGTAGCTTTCACCATTTTCTATGGCATAAATCACCCACCATGGCTGATTTCCAGTTACCAGCATAAGTACAGAATCGGGCAAGGGCGCACAGTAAAGCATTATTGTATAGTGTTTCCAACATATGGCTACAATAGCTGTAAATAGCCTTAAAATTCTAGATAATAGTTAGGACTTCCCTGGCAGTCCAGTGGTTAGGACTCTGGGCTTTCACTATGGAGGACGCGATTTAAATCTCTGATCCAGAAACTAAGATCCTGCAAGCCACATGGAGTGGCCAAAAAAGAAAAAAGAAAAAAGCCTAAATAATTGTAAAATGTAGTAACGTCATTTGGAAGTGATGTTTTGACTACTTATTATCTTTGTTTCTAATGTAACTTATTTAATTATGTTTACACAATCCAATTCTTAGTCATGGCTGGTTTAGCAACCAGCTCGGGAAATTCACGAGACTGTGACAGTCAGCTCTTGTGAGCTGATGTGAGCAGACCCCAGCACATGGCCACTTCCAGGAAAAGTGAGGATTCTCGGTGTTAGATTCTGTGAGGAGAGGGGCTGATGTGCAGCCTGTATGGGCAAGGACAGAAACAGACTGTGTTCTGGGAGGGAGGAGGGGGGAGAGGACGAATAGAAGAGTCTTTCCGGAACAGGTGGGCCCGGCGCTGAGCTGTGGAGGGAGCGTCAGGAGGACCCGGGGAAGGTCACGGAAGAGTGGCCCAAGTGAATGAGGGCATGGTTGGGGTGCAAACCCGGGAGAGAGTGGGAAGCAGGAGATCAATCTGTAGCGAATATGTGCTCAAACCTTACCCTTGAATCGTGTTTCTTTCTTTGTAGGTCATTTTGCATGATGTTCTGAAGTTCTTGTTTGTATATATCGTGTTCTTACTTGGATTTGGAGTAGGTAAATGATTTACAAATAATAGCAACGGCCACATTTGTACAGCCCTTTATATAGACGTTAACATGACAGAGCATGCAAGAGCCTCAGCAACAATTATATCGGTCACCAGTGGAATGCTCACCGTGATCAGCATTTCCCAATGATTATCTATGTGAAGAGCCAGCTCACTGGAAAAGACCCTGGTGCTGGGAAAGATTGAGGGCAAGAGGAGAAGTGGATGGCAGAGGATGAGATGCTTAGATAACATCACTGACTCAATGGACATGAGTTTGAGCAAACCCCAGGAGATAGTGAAGGACAGGGAAGCCTGACGTGCTGCAGTTCATGGGGTCACAAAGAGTCAGACACAGCTTAGCACCTGAGCAACAATACCAATGATTATCTCCCTGGAGAAGGAAATGGCAGCCCACTCCAGCACCCTTGCCTGGAAAATCCCATGGATAGAGGAGCCTGGTAGGCTACAGTCCATGGGGTCGCAAAGAGTCGGANCATGGGGTCACAAAGAGTCAGACACAGCTTAGCACCTGAGCAACAATACCAATGATTATCTCCCTGGAGAAGGAAATGGCAGCCCACTCCAGCACCCTTGCCTGGAAAATCCCATGGATAGAGGAGCCTGGTAGGCTACAGTCCATGGGGTCGCAAAGAGTCGGACATTCCTCATCTCCTACTCTTCTTTGTCTATAAAAGAAACGGGCATTCAGACCCAGATAAGATGATAACGCTGGGCCACTAGCCTGCCATCTTCTAGGATGCCTAGCTTTCCAAATAAAGTTGTATTCCTTGCTTCAAAACAACAACAACAACAGAAACAATGATTATCTCTCTACTTCTCACAATGTATTGACCAGGGCAGGAGTCATCATCATCTCTGATCATAAGAGAACTGAGGCTTAGAGACGCCAGGATTTGACCAGGTTGCTTTTATCTGGCCACACTGTGTGGTATGCCCCCCAACCTTCACATCCATCATGTGTGTCCCTTGCAGCTTCGGATAGGTTTGGCAGGTGTTCTTGGCCGAAACTGACAGATAGGGAAGCTAAAGTTTGCAGAAATGTGATTGACAGTCTTTGAAAAATAGGAACAGAATAATGCATCCAGGTAACCTCCTTTGGCCCTGCACATCATGTTACTGTCATAGACTGCTTCAGATATATCTGTGAGAGCCTCTGGTCTGCTGGGGACTAGGGATGGGAAACTCTCTTAAAAACCTCTCTGTTTACAACAGAGGGAAAAGCACAACCTGATTTTGCTTCTAACCTCTGCCTGAAGAGATATGATTTTGTTTTCCGAAGCCAATTCTTTTCCCCAGTTATCACTGGCATGTGAAACTAGGCAGCTGATTCCATCTGTCTGGTACCTTTTCTGGGTCACAGTTTGCTTATTCATTTGCTCCTTCACTTGCTTGTTTATTCATCCACCCGTTTCCTCACTGATTAATTTGATCACCCATCCATCCATTCATCCATTCATTAAGTAATGAGCCACTGCTGTCGTGCATTGGGAAGAAAAGAAGAAAGAGCCTCAGGCTATGATCAGAGATGGTGCCACACAGCATTAGAAGGAGACTCAGGACCTGCCAGTTTTGGGAGAGACAACCCAGGCTACTGGAAGTTGGGAGCTCCAAGCCTGGTTGAAGAGCCAGGGGCACACAGATTATAGATTATAATTTTCAACTCTGCAAACCCTTGATTGGTCAAGGGCTGAACAGTGGGATAGCGAAAGGAAAGAAGAATTTGGGCTTTGTTAGGCAGAAAGGTCTTTCTGCAGTCAGTCAAGGTAGAACACCAGCCTGATGAGGCTTCCGGAGGAACTGAGGCTAGAGATGCGATTTCAATAACCAGAGAGAAGACGACAGCAGGGTGTGTGTGCGTGTGTGTCTGTGCAGGCAGGCACGAGTTCACTGAGTAATTAACCAGACAGAGAGGCTGCAGAGAACACCCTGTTATGTCCTCATAGCTCTGGCCTCGCTGATCGAGAAGTGCCCCAAGAACCACGAGAACTGCAGCTCCTACGGCAGCTTCAGCGACGCGGTGCTGGAACTCTTCAGGCTCACCATAGGCCTGGGCGACCTGAACATCCAGCAGAACTCCAAGTACCCCATCCTCTTCCTGTTCCTGCTCATCACCTACGTCATCCTCACCTTCGTCCTCCTTCTCAACATGCTCATAGCCCTGATGGGGGAGACCGTGGAGAACGTCTCTAAGGAGAGCGAGCGCATCTGGCGCCTGCAGGTGAGCCTGGCAGAGTCCCCTCTGTGGGAGGGGGGTTCCTGTCATGGGGACTCAGTTCAGCACATGGAACCCGTGGATCTAGGCTGGGGCCTGGAAATCTGCATAAGCTCCTTGTGCTTGGCCAGGTTCGAGACAGGTAGGTTCCTGCAGTAAAGGGTCCAGGGAATATGGCTGGACGATGGCATGTGTGAGAGGTACTCAGCTTATGGCTGTGCTCTGCTTAGAGTCAATGGTGTGATATGTGGGTGTTGAAGTGTGACCTTAAGTTGCATTAAGAGGAGTATAGGGTATAGGACAATGGAGGTGACAATTCTGCTTCCCTCCAATACTCCTTATATGCTGTGGGCCTTATACACTGGGGACACTAACCCACAGAATGGCCCAGGCATGGTACAGGCCTGGCAACCATGCCTCACAACAGATGGTGTTGAAACTGGGTTGAAGAAGGTGAGGATTCCTTCTTGCAGAGCTACTTGGGAAAGGGGGAGCAGCTTTCTTCTGTGATCCCAGAGGCAGAAATGGGACATATGGGGAACAAGAGGGAGAAAAGCTTTGATCTGATACAAGGAAGTTACTAATTGTTAGGGCCTTCTTAATGGATTGTCAGTAATATTCAGGGGAGATTAGACAAATTATGGCTGGGAAAATTGCTGAGGGGATTCCCAGCCTGAGATGGAATAGGACTGTGTGATGTCTGAACCTCCTTTCACCACAGGAGCTCAGAATCCTACCTTTCAGTTAGGAAGCTCTGGAGTCCCATAAACATAGTTTATGTGATGTTTAAGATAATTTTAACACCTTTCCCAAACTTACCAGGCTTTCTTTTTCTTTCATTTTTTAAAGTCTTTGTTGGATTTGTTACCATATTGCTTCTGTATATGTTTGTTTGTTTGTTTGTTTGTTTTGGCCTTGAGGCCTGTGGGATCTTAACTCCCCAACTCGGGATTGAACCCACACCCCCTGCATTGAAAGGTGAAGTCTTAACCACTGGACCATCAGGGAAGACCCTGGGTTTTTGAATCCTGTAGGTTAGCCAGATCCTCAGGATCTATGCATTAAGTAAGCATTCTGTGCAGGTGGAGTGGGCTGTTTGGTGGTGTGTGTGTGTGTGTGTGTGTGTTCGAGTTCTTGTTTGTGTGTACATGTGTGGGCACACCCACACTCATGCGGCGCCTCGGCGCTGACTCCTCGGTGACGCACTTGGGCTCCTTTGTGTTCCCAGAGAGCCAGGACCATCTTGGAGTTTGAGAAAATATTACCAGAATGGCTGAGGAGCAGATTCCGGATGGGGGAGCTGTGTAAAGTGGCAGAGGACGATTTCCGGCTGTGTTTGCGGTAACAGAGGGAGGAGGGCGCTTGGCTGGTGCTCTTTGGGTGGGTGAAGAGACACGGGGTGTGGATGTTCGCGAAGCGGTGCGGCCATTTGCTTGTCAGACCGTGGCCGTGTTCTGCTCCGCCTCCTCAGAAGGGGGAGTTTGCTTGTTTGGGGTCGCTGGCCCTGGGACAGGCTTCCTGAGCCTCAGAAGGGAGAAGGGGGAGACTCTGCCCTTCTGGAGGTGCCTTTGTGGCTCCCCCCCGCCCAGTACCTGCCTTAGAAGAGATCTGCCAGCCTGGCACCCTTTGTCCTTCTGTCTCCCCTGTGTGGGTTCACAGGGGACCACTTATGTCTCTCGGAGCTCCTGGGTCCCACATCCTGGGAGGAGACTGATCCTGGAGGCCTGGGAAGATGTGCACTTGGGCAGGTTTCAAGCCCCAGTAACACTGCTCTGGACACAAGAGTCACGGGTGTTCCCGATCCCCATGGACGACACCCCAAATGCGGTGCTAGTATATTTGTTTGTATTTCATGAAGTGCGCTTGGGGAATAGTGAGAATGATTATCACACCCTCAGGATCAACGAGGTGAAGTGGACTGAATGGAAAACTCATGTCTCCTTCCTCAATGAAGATCCGGGGCCCGGGAGACGAACAGGTACCATCACTGCTGTCAGAAAGCATGATGCCCATTCCTGTCTGACCTTGTGACCCCGGGGGACCCTGATTTTCCCCATCTGTAAAGTGGGGGAGGAGGGTTGGACTAATCCCTTCCAGCTCTATCATTTTATAACCTGAGTTGGAAACATTTCTGAAAGTCGAGTGATGGAACAAGACCGACCTGGAGGCACAACTTGCAGAGTGTTGTATTTGTAATAGTGTTTTGTCTTTAAAGCAGATTTCAACAAAATCCAAGATACTTCCAGGAGCAACAGCAAAACCACCCTCAACGCATTTGAGGAAATAGATGAATTTCCAGAAACTTCCGTGTAAAAGCAGGACCCAGAGCTCACGTGCGTGTGGGCCATCTGATGCTGGAGGCTGGGTGCTGGACTGGCACTGCATCCTTTGCAGACCGATGGAGCCTGGCTCCACCTGCAGAGACGAGGAACGCACCCTCATGCTGAGCGGGTAGCTGAACCAAGGGGCAGTTGTCAGTTTGTCTGAGCGGGAAACACCCTGGAGTTTGTTATTTGGCAAAGAACTTGTAAAGACCTATGGCCAGCAGTCCTGAGCTTGGGAGTTCCAGGAGCCCTGAATCCTGGGTGAAGCTCCTGTGTTCACCAACTGCAGGTCGACTTGGCTGGGAGAGAGGATGGGAGGGCAGGCACAGGGGCCCAAGGAGCACAGAGAGGAGTCTTTCTTCTCCCAATGTCTTGTCAATGTCTTGACAGTCCCTAGCCCCAGCCCTAATATTCTACCATCTCCTCTACTGTGGCTGGATCTCCTGAATTTAAGGGCCTCTTGATCCGATCCTAGAATGTACAGGGAATTGAGCTGACTGGTATCCTGGGGCCAGAGAGGAATGAGCTTCTGGAATCTTCAGGGAGCAGAAAAACACCCTCAGAATAAGTAGCCTTGGTACTCAAGGCTCAGACTGTCTCCAACTGAGAGACGATTCTAGAAGCATAATTAACACAGGGTTTTTCTTTTCAGTAGAGAAAGGACATTTCAGTTTTAAATGAAAATTACTTCAAATGAAGTGTATGATTTTAAAAGCTGAGAAATAGATTTTAGGATTTGGGGATTGGATGTAAGTATTATGTACTTGGCCATAACGTGGCCAGAACAAGGACAAAAAGCTTTTCTTTACATACTTAAAACTACATGAGACATGCCAGGCAGGGCCTGTGATCTGGGTGAAAGATCTTGGCTGGTTTCCTTGTCCCAGCCCTGGCACAGTGCAGGCTTCCAAGCTGGGATAGTGGCTTCGTCTGAAACAGAAATAGCAGCTGCTCTATTTATATGGTCTTGAATCTCAGAGGTTACTCTTACACATCAGTATTTTTCACTGGAGAAATTTTACAGAATATCTGAAATGCTATGGTATTCAATATTTTTTTTAACTGTGAATTTTGAAGCAGAGAAGGCATCTGAGGAGGAGCCAAGATGTGGGGCTTTAGATTCTCATCCTTTGATTTTCTTCTCTGAAATTACTCATTTTGGGGACAGAGATGAAGTGGAGAGAATAGAAATGTTCCAGGTTACTCAAGTGTGTTAGTCCATCAGTCATGTCCATATCTTTATGACCCCATGGACTGTAGCCCTCCAGGCTCCTCTGTTCATGGGACTTTCTAGGCAAGAATATTGGATTTTCTAGGCAAGAACATTCCCTTCTCCAGAGGATCTTCCTGACCCAGAGAATGAACCCGGGTCTCCCGCATTGCAGGGGGATTCTTTACCATCTGAGCCAGTGGAGAAGTCTATTGGAACCTAAACAACCAGAAAATGCACTCCGACTCAGTTATCTGGTGAAAGATTCATGTGGGAATTTTTTTTTTTTTTTGAGTATAGTTGCATTACAATGTTGTGTTAGTTTCTGCTGTGCAACAATGTGAATCAGCCATGAATATACATATATCCCCTCCCTTTTGAACCTCCTTACTGCCCCCCACCCCCACATCCCACCCCTTTAGGTCATCGCAGTCCTGTGGGATTTTCAAGGTGAAATTGTAATGATATTAACCATGAACTTTAATTTTAAATGGCACAAAATCATTCAGCTTTTAGATAACTTGGCTGTTGGTTAGTTAATTTGACTAGAAGCAAACTAAGGAGTGTGGGCCACGCATACCCCTTTAGGTCATCGCAGTCCTGTGGGATTTTCAAGGTGAAATTGTAATGATATTAACCATGAACTTTAATTTTAAATGGCACAAAATCATTCAGCTTTTAGATAACTTGGCTGTTGGTTAGTTAATTTGACTAGAAGCAAACTAAGGAGTGTGGGCCACGCAGTCCACTCCTGGCCCATTTCTCTGCTCTGGGCTGCTCTGTGCACCAGCTTACCTGGGTGGGCAGAATCTTGGCCCTTGTGTCCCTGATGGGCTGGGTCAGGGACAGATGAGTCGAAGATGCAGCCTTGCGATCTGCAGCAGCCCCTGAACTCTCAGATGACCCAGGGAACTGCCCAGTGCTCCGCTGTAGTGGTCAGACCAGGTTCAGGTGTGAGCAGGGGAGGAAGGGACTAGGCATGCTTCTTGCAGAAGGGAAGATTTAGCGGGATTATCACAGAGGCAGGAGGACCAGATGTGTTGCAGATGAACAGAACTAGGACCCCAAAGGTGGAAGCTTCAGGGAAAACGATTACGGTTCAATGTAGTCCAACAACTTCTTCAGATGTTATTTATTTATTTATTTTTGGCCACACCCCCAGAGCATTTGCCATCTTCACTCCCAACCAGGGATTGAACCCACACTTCCTGCATTGGAAGCATGGAGTTTTAAACACTGGACCTCCAGGGAAGTTGTGATACTGGGGATATTTAAGCAGAAGCTGGTTGAGGATATATGAGGGATATTGTTAAAGATCATCATCAGATGAACTTGAAGCTCCTTTTAGCCTGGAGAGTAGCATCCTGTATCTTGATTAACTTCTTGCCTTTATCCTGAACAGATAGATATCTTGGTTTGAAGGGCAGCAACTTGGATACATGGCTCCACGCTCTACTCTGTGCAGCTGGGAATTCAGAATTGTTTTGGTTTGGATATGCATGGATAAAACTGTATAACTCTTCACTTCCCACTTGAACAAAAGCTGGGAGGTTAGACAGACAGAAGTCAATAACTGGATCTTTGTCTTCATATGCATATGGAGACCTGCCTATGGATCTGGATCAAATTTGTTGGCAGGACCATTTTCTATACTGAATCTTCCTCTTGACAGTGGTGTCCCCCAAAGGCTTTTATCCTAGATGGTCTCAACCTAGGCAGGTTTTCCAAGGAAGGTGATGAGTCAAAGAGCATTGGTTTAAAAGGACCATTTCTCTTATTTGACACCCGGAAACCAAAGCTCCAAGAGAAAAGTGGACTTGTTCAAAGTCATGCGGGAGATTGTATCAGAGCTGTTGAAGCTGGAGTGTTCTGATTCTGGACCACAGATGTCCTCCTATGTAATTTTATTTTTTTGGCACAGTTCTTTGGTAAACTTGAGTCTGCTTTTGTGGTTGGCATGTGTCAGGGGATTAGGGTTTTTGCTCAGATGATTCATGCTTGCAGTCTGCATTGTCCCTGTGATCCCTATGATGGGTTTTTTAATTTAAGTGTGTGCATACAGATGTGCACAAAACCACACACACACACATACACACACCCCCCACACACACCACACTGAATCCACAGGTGTATAAGGATATCTTAAGTGATTCACATTTCACTAATTTAAGGGGAAAGCATTTTTCAGGAATGGAATCTCACATGCTCAGATAATAGTTGTGGCTGGAAAATTTCCTGTAGCTAAATTCTGCCTCAGGAAGAATCCATTATTCTAGAAATTAAGTTATATATCTGTTTGGAGTAAAAAAGGTGCTTACCTTCCTCCCTGGGTGGGGAATGGGAGAAGGAGTTCAAGGCTGTACTGTGAAGTCACTAAGCTCTTAGAGGGCTCCTGCCCTGGAGCTCAGTGTTACTGACCTTTTCCTTCCACAAGGCCTGCTGGACTAGGTCCTTTGGCTCTGGTAGGGGCCAGATAGATGGACCGTCATGTGGGCCTGTAAGCCATACTTGATCTCTGCATTGATTTACTTTTTTTTTTTTTTAACTGTGATCTTGGTCTCAAACATAGAATTGTTACCTTGTTCTCACTGAATGTGCTAATCTTTGCAAATTCCATTTACATCCTTGTTTTTAGTGTTGTGTGTGTGTGAAACTCTATGTGCAAGAGAGAAGTCATAAATGGAGTAAGAACATTTTAGTATCATTGAAGAGATGCTTTAATGATTTCTAATAAATATTTATTTTGCCTTGTTATGATCATGTTTTACCTATGTCTTAGGAGGGCCACTATGATGACTGAAATCTTAAGGTGTTGCTTAACATGAGTGGATAAAGGGAAGGTCACTTTTTGGACTTAAAGAATCAATTATTGGTCCCAGCTCAGCATGCTAAGACATGCCACCTTTGTGCAAATGTGTACATCTCAAAGTACATCACATCCAGTACCCCATCTAAACCACTCAATAACTGGGAGGAATTTTGAGTAAAAAGAGACCTAGAGATTTGAAGTGACATGGGCAAGGAGTCAGCCTGGAAATGTTACAGGTTCAGGTCATATGACCTCAAGCAGGGGGGTCCATCCATCATGCTTGCTGGCTCTCCACTTTGCTTGCATATGAACTCATGGCTCCACTTGGAGACCAGGATGTAGAAATCCCTCCTGTTTACCTCACAGAACTTTTATGAGGAGGCAATAAGGGAACAGATAAGAAAGAGCTGATATTATTACTATCATTATTGCCCAATGTATATGTATATGCATTTTTTTTCATTCTTTTGAGTTATTTTGAAAGAATGATAGTTCTCAACTTGAATACCAAGATGCTGCTGTGTCTTGAAGGGTTGTAGAACTTGCAAAAAATTTATTAATAGGCAATATGCTGCATTTGGTCCATTACTTCATCCAAACAATTCCCAGAATAACACCCTTCACTGGGCTGTGTTTTCTTGACTGGCAAGGAAATGGGACTTGTACATAATCCACATGCTAGTTCAAACAGGCTTCAGTCTATAATCTAGGGATGTGCCATCCATGGGAACATTCTGGGTAGATTGATAAAGTGTGGGCGCCCCTGTCGTAGGATGTGTTCTGAAAGTGGTATGCCTAGGTCAGTGAGGATGAACAGTTTTATGACTTTTGATATTATGAAAAATTACTTTCCAAAAGGTATTTTGCAACTTTTTCAGCCTTTGAGATTGTACAATTCCCTATATATAAAGTGCTTTCATTCATATTGGTTATCTTAATCCACAATTCTGTAGATAGTTTGATGAGTATTCTATTGCCATTCAACAGAACAGAGAAAATGGAGACTTGGGGAATTTGAGACTTAGAGAGAGATGGAATGATAGGTTGAGGTCACAGTGCTTTTTCCTGGGCCAAGGGTCCAGGTTTTCTGGCGTGCTGGTGTGCACTAGTCCAGTAGTGTCAATGGGCTTCTATAACAGAGTGGGTTAGCCTAGGCTGAGTCACACTAAGACAAACTTGTCTGGTTGCACTGGGTCTTGGTTGTGGTACACAGGGATCCTTTAGATGTAGCATGTGGGATCCAGTTCCTAGATCAGGGATCAAACCGGGGTCCCCTGCATTGGGAGTGTGGAGTCTTAGCCACTGGACCACTAGGGAAGCCCTTGAATCACATTTAAGAATAAGTATCTGGACTTCCCCGGTGGTCCAGCGGTTGAGGATCTGCCTTCTGGTGCAGGGGATGCAGATTCGACCCCTGGTCAGGGAACTAAGATCCCACATGCCCTGGCGCAGCTGAACCTGCGCACCACAGATGGAGAGAAGCAAAGACCCCAAGGTAGTAGGGTGAATTTGAGGATGGAGAAGTCTGCGAGGCCAAATTGCTAGGAACAGGGCTGGAGAGGTAGGCAGAGGCCAGAGCACACAGGACTCCTCCAGCTGTGGGGAAGGCTTTGAGATTTCATATTGAGGGTTAGGAGAACCATTAAAAGGTTTCACATAGGGTATTATTGGATATGAACACTTCCTTTTCCCCTTATAGGGTTGTAGACTTAAAAGGGTATATTTTTCCATCTGCCAACATTTGGGACATAGTAACAGTCTGGAGTGTGGGATGGAGAGATTTCCACCTGACAGTGAAGGAGATACTCGAAAAGTGACTGGGAAAGAAGGGAAGAAGGCAAAGAGAAGGCAGAGATGTTGGTGGAACATGAAGACCTTTCAGTAGAGAAGGAATGTTTGAGCACACTCATTTACTCAGCTAAACTCACAGGGCACTTACTAGATTGCAGGTACTGAAAAAGACACTGGTAATATCCTTGAGATGGGAGAGAAGCAGAGGGGGGCAGAGGGCCAAGTCAAGAGAGGTATTATAGGTGAAATGAGAATTGAGTTGCATTTTGAAGAAAAAATAGGAATTCGATAAGGTGAGGTCTGGTGTGGGTGTCAGGGATGGAGGAAGAGAAGGGAAGGAAAAAAATTCTAGGTGGAAGGGCCAGACTTTGTGTTTTCAACACAAAGCTGACTGGAACAGAGAAGGTAAAGGCAGATGAATCTAGAGAGGTTGTGGGGAGGGTGGGACAGATCATAAAAGGCTTTTTGTGTTAGAAATTTCAACTTGAATAATTTATTATTCTGTGCTAGGCACTGTGGTAGTACTTGTATGCATCAGCCCACTTAATCCTCACAATAATCTTATGAAAGGGACACCATTATTATGAATATCCCTATTTTATAAATGGGAAAACAGAGTCTGTAGGCTTAGAAATAATCAAAATGAAATTGAAAGTGGCTAAAGTCACACAGCAATATGTTATAGGTTAAAAAAAATAACATCTAATTAGAAACTCTAAAGACTATAAATACTGAGTCAGAGAAAATTAGACTTGATAGAAAGAATCAATATAAAAACTGAAACCACAGTGGCCTAAACTGCACATTGTAAATTTTGTAACTAACTAAAATTTGATGGGAAAATATTTTTCCCAAAGTATATATGTGGAAAAATTGACCTAGAAAAATTGAACTTGTGCATTGGACACAAAGAAACATTCACAGTGGGAGAAGGAAGCTTGGTAAAGCTTATTATATACAAAAGCCAATTGATAAAAAAAATTTTTTTTACTAAATAATTCAGAAGGAAGAGAGTCTATTCCAAAGAAAATAATTTTGGTAAAATGCAAAAATAAATGCTGAAAGTTTCAAAACAGTTTAATTGTGTGCTATAGAGCACTGAATATGGAATGAAATTAGCTTAATGTGATTTGTTTTGCAAGAATGAAATTATATATATAGACATATAATATTACAGATAATGACAATATTAGTATGATTTTGTAAATATATTTGAAACTGTAAACACGGGTTCCTTGGGGTCCAAATCATGGGATAAAATGTTCTTTGCCTGGCTGCCATGGCCTAAGAGAGCTGGGAGGGGAGGCTCTTGCAAGGATTGGAGAGGGAGGGAGGTGGAAAATTAGACCAAGGACCTTTGAGAAGGATCTTCAGAGTGGGGGATTTGGGCATTTAGGACAGGAGGGAATGTCTTAAAAGAATGCATTTGTGAACCAGAGATGGGTTTGGGTCACATTTCTACTAGCATCCACTGCCCTCAGCTGTCTTTACCACCTTCACCACTGAAGCCCAGAGACTTTCTTATACATTGGTTAGGAAGAAAGACAAATGAGTTCTTTCAAAGAAGGGACGGCTGGGAAGGACATGCCTTCCAAGTTGGGAAAGAACATGAGCTTCTGGGGCGGGGGCATGTGAGAGGTCTGAAGGAGGCTCCTGGCTTCCTGGGGTCAGCGCAGAACAAGTGGGCGTACTCGAGCATGAAGCTTTGTGATGCTTTGTGTGGGTGACTCTCAGTGGACAAAGGACCATTCAGAGTTTCTTGATTTATTCATAATGTCACCTTTACAATCAGCCCTCATTTCTCATTCACATTTCATCATCATAAGAGCATTTTAAAATCTACAGATATCACAACTGCTGCTGATTGACTTTAATACTTTAGCATTAATTCAAATGTGAAAAAATTTAAAATAGTGAGCCTGTGCTATTAGTTTCTAGTAGTATTTCTATATTACTTAAAAGCATACAATATTTAACTCTATGCTCAAGTTAATAGTTTTTTGTATATAGTATCTGTAATGCGCTGTACTGAGTTGCTCAGTTGTGTCCAGCCCTGCAAACCCATGGACTGTTTCACTGTTAAATTTTGAATTCTAAGGCTGTTTACTAAGAACGTTAAACTATCAAAGTATAAGGTATACAAAGCTATAGAGAAATAAGAAATGCACTTCTTTGAATAGGCTACATACATAAACTACGATATCTTTGAAAGACATTCATTAATACATTCATTCATTCAAGAAATTTACCTGAATGTCCACTATGTGAAAGGCACCAGGCTAGGAGCTGTGGAAATGATGATGAGTAAGACATAATCCTGCTCTTCAGGACTTTACAGACTAGTAGAATTTTTCAAGGTGCTCTCTAACAAGTGAGCTACAAGTGATTTCTAATGTAGAGAGGAGCGAATACTTTTTGCATTGAGTGTTAGTTTAGTCGTCTTTGCAAAAGCTTCTTTCTTCTCGTAATACGCAGCCTCATTTACAAACACTGGGTACACAGTTTGGTCTCCACCCAATGAAATAGTCTTTCCATCAAGAGTTAAAAACACAGGATCCTCAGGGTGCAAGGGTTTCCAATCTTGATCCTTTCAGGAAACAACAGACATAAATTACATTTGGTTTTTTTCCTACTTTACAAATTGTATAATGGAAAAGAATATGAGAAAGGCTGTATATGTATATATCTATCTCTATGTATTCATATATGTAACTGAATCACTTTGCTATACACCAGAAACTACCACAATATTGTAAATTAACTATAAGTAGTACTGTTAGCTGCTCAGTCGTGTCTGACTCTTTGCGACCCCATGGACTGTAGCCCACCAGGCTCCTCTGTCCATGGGATTTTTCCAGGCAAGAATACTGGAGTGAGTTGCCATTCCCTTCTCCAGAGGATCTTCCTGACCCAGGGATCAAACCCGGTCTCCTGCATTGCAGGCAGATTCTTTACAGTATGAGCTACAGGGAAGTCCCGTTAAAAAATCAACTACACTTCAATAAAAAAGTAAATTAAAAAATTCTTATGTCAGGCTCTAGACAACCAAAATGACAGCACTATCTTCTCTTAAAAGAGACAAGTTAGAGATATGTGACTAAACTGAGATTGAGCGGTTTGTTTTGGCAGCAGTTTTAAGAGTTCCCCTTTTATAACTGCCACATGATCAGAGTCTGCTTTGGTATCAAGTTCACCTTGAATGTTGCTGAAGAGGTTTATAATATTAAAAACCAAAACTACATGCAGATGGTCTTAAGTGCAAATTTTATCTCTTGCTAGCTGAAGTTAAATTCCTCTCAGCAAAATTTAGGAAATATTCATTAAGAGTCTTCTGTATATGAGCCATTCTACTGTTGAGGATAAAAAATGAGTGACTTTGTGCCTGCATGCTAGATGGCTCTGTTCTGGTGGGGATTGGTGGGAGAAGGTGGGGATGGGCTGGAAAAAGTCTGGGAAAAGCACAAGATAGGTGAATATTTCCTATACCTGTTCCCACATTATGATAATAACTGAATCATTTAAGAGGTTCACAATCTTTATCTTTCTGTCCTTTAAAACACTGCCTCAGGCTCCTTCAAGTTTCCACCTGGATCCCACTAAGGCACAAAGCTGAATCTGCTCCATTAGTCTGTATTTAGGGACAGGCTGCTTTATTAAGTCGGAGAAGGCAATGACACCCCGCTCCAGTTCTCTTGCCTGGAAAATCCCATGGACGGAGGAGCCTGGTGGGTTGCAGTCCATGGGGTCGCTAAGAGTCGGATGACTGAGCGACTTCACTTTCACTTTTCACTTTCATGCACTGGAGAAGGAAATGGCAACCCACTCCAGTGTTCTTGTCTGGAGAATCCCAGGGATGGGGAGCCTGGAGGGCTGCAGTCTATGGGGTCGCACAGAGTCGGATATGACTGAAGCGACTTAGCAGCAGCAGCAGCAGCTTTATTAAGTTTTAAGTCTGAATGACTATCATTGGGGTCATTAAATAGCAGTTTGAACTGGATCAGTGGTTTCCCACTCTAATAACACAGGCCAATAAGATCAGATTATCCCAAAGTGGGGAACTGGCGTTGTTATTTTCTAAAAGGCTCTGTAGGCAATGTGCCTCCAGGGTTGAATGCACCAGGCTAGACAATCCATTGATTCTTTTCCATTTCTGAGGTCTGCTAGTGTGTGGGGAGATGTATGTTTTAGCTTTTTGGAATCTTTACTCCTCTCTGATTTACCTCTGCCTCTTCCAGATTTAAACTTCCTATTCTTTGTTCCGAGCCTTTTCTTCCCCTTCATTACACCATTATTGGTCTAACCAGACAAAGAGCAGATAGATACTGGGGTCTTGAGGGGTCAGGGAAAAAAGGCAGAAAACATTCCAAAGGAGGAGTTTCTGATTGGTTTGCTCTAACTTTTACAGTAGTAATGACAGGGAGGTGGTAGCAACGTGACCAATTGCAAAGAACCTTCATTCTGGATCTGCCATCAATAACTACAGGACTGTGGGAAGGATCTAATTTCTGAGCCTCCATTTTTTATATTAAAATAGATACAATAATTCTTATCCATTGCACTTGAAGCAGGAATTTCATGTTCTCTGACCCCCATCCACATCTCACAATTCTGTTATAGCATCTGGTTATCTTCAAGACCACAGTTTAGACTTTAGTATATCTAGACTATAAGTTCCACATGAATATAAACCATAGTCATTGATGTACCTCCAGAGCCAGCACAGGATTTACTCCATAAATATTCACTCAGCGATGATCTGAATACCTTATCTAGACCGAAGTGTTTTTGAGAACATCTATTGAGGAAACGCACATATGTAAAATTCTAAATGGACTGTTAAGTGTTAGTCGCCCAGTCATGTCCGACTCTTTGCAACCCTGTGGACTGTAGCCAGCCAGGCTCCGCTGTCCATGGGATTCTACAGGCAAGAATACTGGAGGTGGTAGCCATTTCCTTCTCCAGGGCATCTTCCCGACCCAGGGACTGAACCAGGGTCTCCTGCGTTGCAAGCAGATTCTTTACCGAGTCACCACAGACGGTAAAGGTCTACTCAAAACTGCGAGCATGCTCAGTTGTGTCCGACTCTTTGCAAACCCACGGACTGTAGCCTGCCAGGCTTCTCTGTTCGTGAGATTTCCATGGCAAGAATACTAGACTGTGTTGCCATTTCCTCTTCCAGGGGATCTTCCCAACCCAGAGATTGAACCCATGTCTCCTGTGTCTCCTGCATTGGCAGGTGGATTCTCTACCACTGAGCCACCTGGGAATCCTTCCACTCAAAGGTAGGGCATCATTATTTTGAATATTTAAAAGAAATAGTAACCATTACCTGCAGTTTAGGGTGGATAATGGCAGCAATGTCTCCACTTTCATTCCTGGGATAATCAACTTTCTCCATTATTTTATAGACTTCAATAGCACAGGGAGGAAACTCTTTTCCTGTGTCAAAATAAATAAATAAATATAAATAGCAACTAAAAAAAAAATACTCCTGATAAAAGGGAAGTTTATACTTCAAAAAAGAAAGGACAACCAAAAACTGAAAACAGATATAGGGAGAACACAGTATCTTTTTTGCTTTTAAACCATTTCATTGTGAAATATATTACTCAGAAAGTACATAAAACACAATTTCACCCAGAAGTAGGATTGCTGGGATCATATGGTAATCCTATTTTTAATTTTTTGAGGAACCTCTATGCTGTTTTCCATAGCAGCTGCACCAACTTAGATTCCCACCAGTAGTGCATAAGGGTTCCCTTTTCTCCATATCGTCAATATAACTTATTTCTTGTTTTTTTGACAATAGCCATTCTAAAAGGAGTGAGCTGATATCTTGTTATGGTTTCTTTATAATTTATTTTATTTTTTATTGGGGTATAGTTGCTTTTCAATGTTGTATTTCTGCTGCACAATGAAGTGAATCAGCTATACATATACAAGTAGCCCTGGTCTCCTAGCTCTCTCTCCTACCCCACTGCCCCATCTCACCCACCTAGGTCACCGGGGAGCACTGAGCTGAGCTCCCTGAGCTATACCATGAATTCCCACTAACTATCTGTTTTACACACGGCAGTGTGAACACATCAGTCCTGATCTCCTATTCCATCCTACCCTCTTCCCCTCTCGTTACGGTTTTGATTTTGATTTCCCTGGTGACTAATGATGTAGAACATTTTTTCATGTCTGTTGGCCATCTGTATGTCTTCTCTGGAAAAATGTCTGTTCAGATCTTCTGCTCATTTTTAAATCTGTATTTTTTTTTTAACTATTGAGTTGTATGAGTTCTTTATATATTTTGAATATTAGTGACTTATCAGATATAGATTGCATTTTCACACTGTTGATGGTTTCCTTTGCTGTGCAGAAGCTTTTAGTCTAACGTAGTCTCATTTATTTTTGCCGTTGTTGCTTCTAATTTTGGTGTTAGATTCAAAAAATTGCCAAGACCTATACCTATTTCAGGAAACTCACTGCTTATGTTTTCTTCTATACGTTTTATGGTTTCAGTTCTTATGTCAAGTCTTTAATCCATTTTGAGTTAACTTTTGTGTATGGTCTTTAAAATAGTGGTCATTTCGTTCTTTTGTACCTAGCTGTCCAATTTCCCCAATATAAAGAGAAGGCTATGGTTTTTCCAGTAGTCATGTATGGACGTGAGAGTTGGACTGTGAAGAAGGCTGAGCACCGAAGAATTGATGCTTTTGAACTGTGGTGTTGGAGAAGACTCTTGAGAGTCCCTTGGACTGCAAGGAGATCCAACCAGTCCATTCTGAAGGAGATCAACCCTGGGATTTCTTTGGAAGGAATGATGCTAAAGCTGAANGAAGGCTGAGCACCGAAGAATTGATGCTTTTGAACTGTGGTGTTGGAGAAGACTCTTGAGAGTCCCTTGGACTGCAAGGAGATCCAACCAGTCCATTCTGAAGGAGATCAGCCCTGGGATTTCTTTGGAAGGGAATGATGCTAAAGCTGAAACTCCAGTACTTTGACCACCTCATGCGAAGAGCTGACTCATTGGAAAATACTTTGATGCTGGGAGGGATTGGGGACAGGAGAAAAAGGGGACGACCAAGGATGAGATGACTGGATGGCATCGCTGACTCGATGGATGCGAGATGTCTCGATGGACGCGAGTCTGAGTGAACTCCGGAAATTGGTGATGGACAGGGAGGCCTGGCGTGCTGCAATTCATGGGGTCGCAAAGAGTCAGACACGACTGAGCGACTAAATTGAACTGAACTGAACTGCTCCTTCTCCACCATAGATTCTTTGCTCCTTTGTTGTATATTAATTGACCATATATACATGGGTTTATTTCTGGGCTCTCCACTCCATTCCATTGATTTGTGTGTGTTTTTATGTCAACATTATATGGCTTAATTATAACAGCTTTGTAATATGAAGTTGGGGGCTTCCCTGGTGGCTCAGCTGGTAAAGAATCCACCTGCAATGTGGGAGACCTGGGTTCAATCCCTGGNTTATTTCTGGGCTCTCCACTCCATTCCATTGATTTGTGTGTGTTTTTATGTCAACATTATATGGCTTAATTATAACAGCTTTGTAATATGAAGTTGGGGGCTTCCCTGGTGGCTCAGCTGGTAAAGAATCCACCTGCAATGTGGGAGACCTGGGTTCAATCCCTGGGTTGGGAAGATCCACTGGAGAAGGGAACAGTTACCCACTTCAGTATTCTGGCCTAGATAATCCTATGGATTATATAGTTCAAGGGGATCACAAAGAGACAGACATGACTGAGTGACTTTCACTGTCACTTTGAAGTCAGGAAGTGTGATGCCTCCAGCTTTGCTCCTCTTTCTCAAGATTGCTTTGGCTATTCGGGGTCTTATATTGCTCCGTAAAATTTTAGTTAAGGATGTTCACGACAACACTAAACCAAAGGATGTTCTCGAATGATTCCTACCAGCACTGGGTCCACAAGTACACAGCGGTTGCACAGAGGTGGGAAGCAGAACTTAAAAGTCAGAGCAGGGGAGAGAGAGGCTTGGAATGAGAGTCAGGATACCGGTGCGCTAATCTCCCAGCTGTGTCAACTTGAGCAACGTGCTTAACTTCCCTATGCTCACTTTCTTTACCTGTCAGATGAAGGTTTCACATCAGTTCTCACTTTCTTTACCTCTCAGATGAAGGTTTCACATCAGTTCATCTTGGAGGGCCCCTTCCAGCTCTGACATCCTGTGACTGTGTAACTTCAGGAGGACGTTCATCAGGTTAGGTGACTTCACCACTGTGCTCCTCCTCTTAACTAAGTATGTTAAACATCTGGGCAGCTCTTGAACAGTGAGATATTGGGATATAGCCAGTCTGCCCATAGTGGAGTGAAACTTACAATGCTGCAGCAACATTAAACAACCCAGTGCCCAGAAACTTGGAAAAGGGGTAGTTTAC
This sequence comes from Oreotragus oreotragus, assembly GCA_006410675.1. Classification (NCBI taxonomy): domain Eukaryota; kingdom Metazoa; phylum Chordata; class Mammalia; order Artiodactyla; family Bovidae; genus Oreotragus; species Oreotragus oreotragus. The sequence continues at coordinate 114,065 of SJYX01016550.1, read as the reverse complement.
GTTTATACCAGGCTGCCTCTGAATAAACAGGATGAACTTTCATCCAGCACAGAGCCCACAGTGTGCTATGGGTGCAATCCAAAGGAAAATCTTCCTCTCCCCTTAGTGCAGAAAGTGCCGCCAGGGTGGAATTCAGATATCCTCCCATCACTTCTGTGCCAGTTTGCTTCCGCTGCATGATATGTTATGCCAGAACTTTGTGGCATAAGACAACCCTCTAGTTTGGCTCATGATTCTGTGGCTTGGTTGGGCAGTCCCTCTGGTCTAGGCTGGACCAGCTGATTTCTAACTGGCTTGCTCATGCATTTGTGGTGAGCTGGCAGATCAGCAGGAGGTGGATGATCTAAGATGACTTTGCTTCATATCTGGGCATTTGATGGGCCCTCAGCTGGAGCTGAGTGAACTCCGGGAGATGGTGATGAACAGGGAGGCCTGGCGTGCTGCGATTCATGGGGTCGCANCTTGCTCATGCATTTGTGGTGAGCTGGCAGATCAGCAGGAGGTGGATGATCTAAGATGACTTTGCTTCATATCTGGGCATTTGATGGGCCCTCAGCTGGAGCTGAGTGAACTCCGGGAGATGGTGATGAACAGGGAGGCCTGGCGTGCTGCGATTCATGGGGTCGCAAAGAGTCGGACACGACTGAGCGACTGAACTGAACAGCTGGAGCTGCAGAACTATTGGCTGGGAGGCCTCAATCTTCAGCCTCATGGGCTTGTATCATCCAGCAGGCTAGGTGAGCTGATTCACAAGATGACAGTGCAGGTTCCTAAGAGCAGCGAGACAGCAAGCCCCAACACGCAAGTTCTTTTCAAATCTCTTCTGTGGTATAAAACATGTCACATGGCCAAGCCAGATGCAGGTGGTAGGAAAACAGACTCTATCTCTAGCTAGGACATGGAAGCAGGGAAGGGAAGAATTTGTGGCCATCTTTATAATTTACCAAAACTTCCAAGATGAAGACGGAAACATCAGATGTCATTTCTTTAAACCAGAAGGTCCACTGGAAGGGAAGAAGAAAGTGATAGAACACAAAGGAACATGTTTTTGCTACTTAGAATCTCAGAGCTGGAATGACTCTCAAACGCTTAACTTCCACTGATGCTTGAATATTCTCTGTATCTTTCTGGCTAAGCGGTCATCTTGGTCCTGCTTGAACAGCCTCACAAAGTGTGGTCTGTTTCATTGTTGGTCAGCTTTGTTAATCAGAAATTTCTGTCCTTAGATAACATTATACCTCAGACTCTATTCTGCCCTCCGAGTCACAGAAAACTTGTCTAATTCCTTTCCAATATAACACTTCTGAAACTCTAAAATAAAATTGGCTTTAAGACTCCTTTTTGCCAGTCTAAGTGCCTTTAATTTTATCAACCAGCACTCAAATATTGTCACATACATGAGGATACACGTGAAGGTATTCCGTAAACTGAACTTCTATGTACATCCTTGGGATTATTTTTATTATGGTTTTCAAACTCTTCAACATTCTCAATCATCTCCTTAGCTAACCTCTACTATAAGATATTTCTCCTGAAGTATGTATTCAGAATTTATTCACAGGTCTCCCCAAGTGTTTATCCAAGGCAGAAAAGAGATTATTTCCCCAATATAATTGTCACCCTGTTTATTTAACTTATATGCAGAGTACATCATGAGAAACACTGGACTAGAAGAAACACAAGCTGGAATCAAGATTGCCGGGAGAAATATCAATAACCTCAGATATGCAGATGACACCACCCTTATGGCAGAAAGTGAAGAGGAGCTAAAAAGCCTCTTGATGAAAATGAAAGAGGAGAGTGAAAAAGTTGGTTTACAGCTCAACATTCAGAAAACGAAGATCATGGCATCTGGTCCCATCACTTCATGGGAAATAGATGGGGAAACAGTGGAGACAGCGTCAGACTTTATCTTTTGGGGCTCCAAAATCACTGTAGATGGTGACTGCAGCCATGAAATTAGAAGACACTTACTCCTTGGAAGAAAAGTTATGACCAACCTAGATAGTATATTGAAAAGCAGAGACATTACCTTGCCGACTAAGGTCCGTCTAGTCAAGGCTATGGTTTTTCCTGTGGTCATGTATGGATGTGAGAGTTGGACTGTGAAGAAGGCTGAGCACCGAAGAATTGATGCTTTTGAACTGTGGTGCTGGAGAAGACTCTTGAGAGTCCCTTGGACTACAAGGAGATCCAACCAGTCCATTCTGAAGGAGATCAACCCTGAGGTTTCTTTGGAAGGAATGATGATAAAGCTGAAACTCCAGTACTTTGGCCACCTCATGCGAAGAGTTGACTCATTGGAAAAGACTCTGATGCTGGGAGGGATTGGGGGCAGGAGGAGAAGGGGACGACTGAGGATGAGATGGCTGGATGGCATCATGGACTTGATGGACATGAGTCTGAGTGAACTCCAGGAGATGGTGATGAACAGGGAGGCCTGGCGTGCTGCGATTCATGGAGTTGCAAAGAGTCGGACACGACTGAGAGACTGAACTGAACTGAACTGAATGGGATAAAATAGTTTTGTATTTTAATTTGCATTTCTGACTACTAGTGATATTGAACATCTTTTCATCTGTTTATTGGGCATCTGTATTTCTTCGCTTTTTAAAATGGACATTAATAGGAAAATTAGGATTTCACTTGTGAGACTTTATTTGATAGCTGTTTTTCTTGAATGTGTCTACACTGGTCATTGAAGAATGGCTGAGATGATTAAATTTTTTTTAAAAAACAAATGATATCACAAACGTGGCAAATTTGACCTAGGGCCCATTGTTATTTCAGTGTTTAGTGGTTTAAGTCATTATGCGTACTCCATCTCATCTTCCTTTCCTGAGTTATTTGCACACACACAAGCTAACAATGAAAGAAACAATTTCTGCCTACTTACTACTTACCTTCATTGAAATTGTGTATAAAATCAAGAGCATGTTTAATCATTTTTCTCATTTGATCTAGAATATCAGCTCTCAGAACCCCCTGAGGCTGGGGACCAACTTCTATACCTAGGTACAGAAGGGGAGATAGTCACATTTCATGTGCTAGAATATAAGATTGAGCATTTTCGTACATCAAGATCTAGAATTGCATCATTAAAAATGATTAAAAAGACAGACCATGTAGCATAATGGAAAATATGTGAGACATAATATTAGGCAATAAATAAAGCAGAACATTTACAAGTTATATGCATAGTAAATAAAGACTGGGAGAGAACATAAGAAAATCAAAGAGTTGTGTTACAGTAGTAAGGTCTTGTGGGTCTTTTTTCTCTAAATTTCCTTCAATGTTGTCAAAATATTTAACAATCATAATACAGTAAAAGAAGCAGACAGCTTTATATTGACAAAATAGTAAGTGACCACAAAGAAACACTGTCATAGACACAGCTTGTAGGAGAAAACACATCTATTTAGTAATAGAAAGCTAAACTAAACAAGCCATGGATTTAAGTCAAATGGCAATCTATGTGACCCTGGAGCAATATTCTTGCCTTTAACATAACAACCCAACCTGCCATGATAGTCAACGGTTTTAGTTTTCTGTGGAAAAAACCTGTATTCATTTCTTCTCATCACAATAAAATTAATTCCCATACCATCAGGTCTACTTCCTGTGGCTGTCAAGCATTCTTTCATAAACCTACAAAATATTTTTCTCTAAACCACTTATCTAGTCCTTTCCCTCCTGTCCACCTCTCCCACACTGTTATCATTACAATCATCACCTTATTTATTTATAAAACTATTTACCAATATAACATCATCCAATCCTTTCCATCAATTCATATACATTCTTTTCCACCTATCCTGTTTTCACCCACTTCTGTTATTTCCCCATTCACAAAATCTTACTGTATTCTCTTTTATCTTCATTTTTCACTTTTGTGTTTAGCTTTTCTGGATATATGTTTGGGCATATATTTAAGAATATGGTATAAGTGTGGCTAAGGTATGCATCGATGCATAAATAAGTTAAAATGTGTTTGTGGATATGTCTATATGCGTTCTGTACAAGGTATTATTGCTTCCCTACCCAAAATTCATTCCATCTACTCCTTGCTGTCAGAGTCCTGATTTTGGCTGGGTTTCCAACTCAGGGGTAAACACAGAACAGTTTTGCTCAATCACAGTACTCCATCAGCCCTAGTAATTAATTGAAGAATGCACATATGACTCGGTTCTGAATAACTGGCCACAACTGAAGGTCCACAGGGGAGTTCCTGGGAGTCTCCTTTCTTCCACCAGATACTGCCATGTTGCATATGATACTTGAAATTACAGTGCACATCTTGTGCCACCTAAAGTCATGTTGTCGTTGCTTAGTCGCTATGTCACGTCCAACTCTTTTGAGACCCCAGAAAACTATGGCCTGCCAGGGGATTTCTCAGGCAACAATACTGGAGTGGACTGCTATTTCCTTCTCCAGAGGATCTTCCTCACCCAGGGATTGAACTCGTGACTCCTACAGTGGCAGGTGAATTCTTTACTGCTGAGCCACCAGGGAAGTCATACAAGTCATTACATCTAAAGTCATACAAGTATCACAAAATACTGAGCTGGAGAGCGTGTCTCTCTGACCTTAAGTGTCCCCTCTGCCCATGACTGGATGATCTAAAAATATTCCAGATAATATAGTAAAGTAGGTATAATATTTCTAATTATTTATAATGATCTTAATATTCCCCCACACTGAAACATTTGAAAGATTTGGCTCTATTTTCAGAGGAGTGAGATTTTTTTTTTGCCACACTATATGCAGGATCTTAATTCCCCAACCAGGGATCAAACCCAGATACCCTGCAGTAGAGGGGCAGAGTCTCAACCACTGAACCACCAGGGAAGTCCCTGGATCTAATTTTAAGAGCCAAATATATCAGTAGATATTTGTTCTCGCTAAGAGCAACATTGCCCATAAATGTAATAAACCAAGGCCTGGAAATGTTATGCTTTATTTGGTGTCACAGATCTTTATCCTTTATTTTTAAGCACTTGGTTTGTTTCAAATAATTACCTGCTGCTACTAAGTCAGTTCAGTCGTGTCTGACTCTGTGCTACCCCAGAGACAGCAGCCCACCAGGCTCCCCCGTCTCTGGGGTTCTGCAGGCAAGAACACTGGAGTGGGTTGCCATTTCCTTCTCCAATGCATGAAAGTGAAAAGTGAAAGTGAAGTTGCTCAGTTGTGTCCGACTCTTATCGACCCCATGGACTGCAGCCCACCAGGCTCCTCTGTCCATGAGATTTTCCAGGCAAGAGTACTGGAGTGGGGTGCCATTGCCTTCTCCGAAATAATTACCTACACTTGGTCATTTAACTTGTTTCAACTGATCCCTTGATTATGCACCAAAATTATAAAAAACCCAATAACCAAGATAACTTTAAATCTATTTCTAAGTTGTGTTGCTGTTGTTCAGTCACGAAGTCGTGTCCAACTCTTTGTGACCCCATGGACTGCAAGACAATAGCAATTTTAAGGATTACAGTGTGGTCTGCAAACAGTGATGCTAGTATGTCACTCAGGAATGAGAATGGAATGTAGAAAAGAGAGACTACGGAACCAAAGGGAACACACTGCTCTCCTGAAAATTGAAGGTGTATATGCTCGAGATGAAACTGAATTCTATTTAGGCAAGAGATGTGCTTATGTGTACAAAGCAAAGAACAACACAGTAACTCCTGGTGGAAAACCTAACAAAACCAGAGTAATCTGGGGAAAGATCACTCGAGCTCATGGAAACAGTGGCATGGTTCATGCCAAATTCCGAAGCAACCTTCCTGCTAAGGCCATTGGACACAGAATCCGTGTGATGCTGTACCCTTCGAGAATTTAAACTTCTTGAAAATAAATAAAAGTGTGGATTTAAAAAAATAAAAAAAAAAGAGAGACTGTCAGGGAGGGTGTGTGAGAGTGCAAGCCTGTGTGCTGGAAGTTACCAGAAGATAAAGACAAATTCACAGGTCACTAACTGACAGGGCAAACAAATGAATGGATAATAAACACAGGTTATCAGAAACTCTACTGCAAAGCAGATGCTAAGAGGGATGCTGGGAGAGAATTCTCCATGGGTCTTCTGTATTTCTGCATGTCTTGCCAGCAAGATACTGACTCCCTTGGCTCCAGATTATTGTTTTAAGAATTTTGTACAGTGGATACCCTTGGAAGATATGGCTGGTGTCTTGCTTGAGCAAAAAGCAGGTTGCTTACTACTCATTATAAAAGACTCAAATTCCTTTAGCTCAGTGCTTCTTTCTGGCGTGTAGAAAGTTGGTCAATGAAAGTGAGGAAATCTGATATAGTTAGAGACAGCCTGGGGATAGTTTGCTTATTACTTGACAATTATAAGCCATAATGATAAGCAAAGTAGCTGCAAATAGTCTTTAAATTAGTTTTCTCAGAGTTTCATCTCAGACATATTTTGTTTAGCTGTGACAGTGGGAAATGGGACTTACCAACAGGATACTTGGCTATAGAACGAGTGGTTGCATATTTGAGAGAAGGATGCTCAATAAGGTAAACATAGCAGGGTAATGGAGCCAAAGACGTCTGAAAAGAATTTAAAACATGCTCTTATTATGTAAAGGCCATATATCTTGTTCTCTTTGCTGTCAGTCAATAATGCCTTCAGTGTGTTTAACTTCATCAACTAAGATTAGTAAGACAACTTTTTGAAACACATTCTAAACTCCAACTACATATAAAATTAGATATGTAACTTTTTGAACAATTCTCCAGAACCACGAACAAAATATATGAATAAATTCTTCTGAATGGCTTTCGTTATTTTTGTTTTCATCACTTGTTACACTGAGTATTTGGCTTACTATGGGTCTCTTAAAGAATTCTGTTTCTATCCTTTTGGGCCAGGTCTCTAGAGATGGCAAACAACTCCCCCACTTATTTCAATAATTCAAGACAGGCCTCTTGGTTTTGAAGACAATGGCAGCATACAAAGTATTCAGTTCTCCCTTTAATGAGCAACAAAGACACTGCATTATGATCTCCTACCAGAACTACTATCTAGTTAATGTCACTAATTCAAGGAAACAAAAATAATAGTTAATCCTTACTATCTGCTACAAGCACTCAGCTAAATGCATTAAGAATTTTTTTTCTTATGTAAGGCTTGTTTTGGTCATATGGGGGTAGCTGTTGTTATTATGCCAATTTTATAAAACAAGGAAAGCAAGGAAGTTGATTATCTTGTTCAAGGTTAGCAAGTGAGAAAATCGGGATTTGAACCCGGGTACTGGCTATACGGGTCACATACTTTTCATTAAATCACACTAGCTCATACTAGCGCTCTGGAAGGAAGGCTATCCATTACATAGAAACAATCATCATACAGTTTATTATTTGTGTTTTGCATGACAGTTATTTTCTAGCAGTTTTTCTTGTTATAGGCACTGGACTGCCGATTTTATCATCTTGTAGATTTCTGAGCCTTAAGACGATTAGCTATATGAAGTACCGAAAGATCAGATGTATGTTGGGGTATATGAATCAAACAGAGACAAAGACAGGGCTAAAGACAGTCAATCTTTTATCACTGGTCTTTTTTTTTTTTTTTTTTTTTTACTGTTTATTTATTTATTTATTTTTCTTGAACCCCCCACCCCCACCTCACCCCACATCATCCCTCCGGATCATCACTGGTCTTTAGTCAACATTAAATGACTATCTTTTAAGCTTCTTAAAACTGTAATTGAGGCACTTCAACCACTTCAAAATTCTGGTGTCAATTTTACTGAAAAACCCATGATTACTGTCATAGTCTTAATAAAAGATCTAAAATTTTATAGACGCAGTGATTCCTATGTTCTATAATTTTTCCATTATATTTATTATTTTGCTCATTTCTTCTCTTTTTCTTCTGCCCGTCACTGCTACTTCTATTCTGGCGCTCCCCTCAGCCCCCCATTTCTCTTGGACCCTCCCTCCTCACTCTTTTCTGGTTGTTTCAACATCTATAACCAACTTAAAATTACAGGTCCTAGGCTAACTTGTAAATTAATAACATTGACATTACCTTAATATAATGAAACATCTGAATTAAAAAATCATTCCTGGAATCTTCAAGAATAAGAGTGCACCCCATGTTAGAAGTAGTGTTGTGAAGGTCAAAAATAATGTCATAGGAATCTTCACTATCTTTTGGACCAAATAAATGATTGATTTCTTGAGCCTTTCTCACTTCATATGGCAAATCCTCTGACTTTTTTTTGCTGTTATTAGCAGAAAGAAAAAGGTTAACAACACCTGTAGCTAAGATAACATAAATATACAATGAGAACACAGTATATTAGAAACCTGGCACCAAACCTTTAATATGAAAAACCTCGGAGGGAAGGGAACTTTATTTGAAAATTTTATAAATGAAAATTTACCTTTTCCCCTCTGATTCCAAGTCATGTTGCATTGACACACTTGCAAATAATAGTTCATTTATGTGGCTGGTCGCAGGAAGAACATTTCAAACAATTTATCATTTGACTGCAACTCTGAATGAAATTCATCCATTAAGTTAATCAAGAGTTCCTTAGTAGTTAAGTGCACTGGGCTATAATGAAGCTAGACCATCAAATGTACCTATTATTTTTTTACACTCTAGCTATTTCTAGTGGACAAGAATAGTCAAACTTAGGAGCTCACATCTCATTAGGGATTCTTAAGTGATTCTAGGGCCCGCTAGTGGTCCAGGGTCAAGGTTTACAGAGAAGAGTCTGGGTACCTTGTGAAAATGTAAAACATTGCAGGTATATGCATATATGCATTTTTCTAGGATGAGGGTTGATATTTTTTATTGAATTCTCAAACAAGTCTCTACCTGCTGCCCCGTACCTCCAACCTCAATGGTTAGGATACATTTTTTTCTTAATGTACATGATAATTTAAATTTATTTTTCTCATGAAAGCATTCAACATTTCCCTATAATTCCATTTATTGCTATTCTCTGACTATTTTTGTTAGCATCTTCAAAAGACCTACAGTTTGCACCTGAGTAATTCTTGCCTGGAATGCAATCAAGAAATTGGAGCAGCAGTTTTTCAACTATGAAGAAAAGCTGCATACTCAGGCTAGTGCAGTGGGAAGACTGGGGCTTCCCTGGTAGCTCAGCTGGTAAAGAATCCACCTGCAATGAAGGAGATCCCGGTCTGATTCCTAGGTCGGGTCCCCTGGAGAAAGGATAGCCTACCCACTCCAGTATTCTCGGGCTTCCCTGATAGCTCAGATGGTAAAGAATCTGCCTGTAATGTGGGAGACCTGGGTTTGATCTCTGGATTGGGAAGATTCTCTGGAGGAGGGCATGGCAACCCACTCCAGTATTCCTGCCTGGAGAAGCCACATGGAAAGCGGAGCCTGGAGGGCTACCGTCTGTGGGATCGTAAAGAGTCGGACACTGAGCGACTGAGGACAGCACAATGGGAAAACAGAAGTCTGTGGCCTTTATGATATCACTGAGCCACTGCACCTGCCTGGACTGCCTACCTCTGGACTTGTTATTTGTGGAAAGAAACCCTTATTTGTTTAAGTCATTGTTTTCAGATTTCTATTATAAGCAACCAGATAGTTCCTAAAGGCTACATGCGTATGTGTGTGCAGGCTAAGTCGCTTCAGACATGTTCTTTGTGACCCTATGGACTGTAGCCCTCCAGGCTCCTCTGTCCATAGGATTCTTCAAGCAGGAATAGTGGAGTGGGTTGCCATGCCCTCCTCCAGGGGATCTTTCCGACCCAGGGATCAAACCTGCATCCATCCCTTATGTCTCCTATATTTGCAGGTGAGTTCTTTACCACTGATCCCCTGGCAGTTCAGTCAGAAGAGTCTGCCTGCAACGCAGGAGACCTGGGTTCAATCCCTGGATTGGCAAGATCCCCTGGAGGAGGAAATGGCTACCTTCTCCAGTATTCTTGCCTGGAGAACTCCACGGACAGAGGAACCTGGTGGGCTGCAGTCCATGGGGTCACAAAGAGTCGGACATGACTGAGTGACTAACATTTTGTTTACCACTAGTGCCACCTGGGAAGCCCAAAGGCTACAAATGCACTTTAAAAATTAATTAATGCCACAACTGCTTAAGTTCCTCCTTCCTTGCCGCAACTGATTTGCTTCTCCTTCCCCCCCATGTAGGTAAATGACACCACCAGCTACTCAGGTGCTCAGAGTCAAGAAATGATGTCCTGAAAGATAATAAACATCTATTCAGTATTTGAATAACTGGAAGATTTAGTAACCCACTAGATGTAGGGAATAAAGAATGTGGAAGGTTCTGAGATGATTTCCACAAGTGATTAGTGGGTAATGGTGACGTCACTGAGGTGAGGAATACAGGGAAAGCAGCAAAGTTTAGGAGAGGGAGGATGGGAAAAGGTAATTGACTAATCTATCTCATAAGTTTCCATAAACACCCTGAAAAAACACTGTCCAGCCTCTGATAAATGTTAGATATAAGAAGTAGAAAGTGAGTTTAATTTAAAAGACTACTCATTGAAATGCAAGCCACTGAGTGGTCATAATAAGAAAACTCAATCTAGTTCATTTCAGAGTTATTTGGCAAATTAACATGCCAACTAAAAGTTATTCTTCAACAAATCTTTAGTGGTAATGTAAGAGTTAGTTAATACGTATTTTAGGTGAATAGATAAACCTTAATCATGTTGACATAACCTCAGTCATGAATATAAAACAGGTTTGAATTTAAAATTTATGTTAGTAAAAATATGGTTCGACATGTAAGCTATGTTGCTGCTGCTGCTAAATCGCTTCAGTCGTGTCCGACTCTGTGCGACCCCATAGACGGCAGCCTACCAGGCTCCCCATCCCCGGGATTCTCCAGGCAAGAATACTGGAGTGGGTTGCCATTTCCTTCTCCAATGCATGAAAGTGAAAGGTGAAAGTGAAGTTGCTCAGTTGTGTCCAACTCTTAGCGCCCCCATGGACTGCAGCCTACCAGGTTCCTCTGTCCATGGGATTTTCCAGGCAAGAGTACTGGAGCAGGGTGCCATTGCCTTCTCCGATGTAAGCTATGACTAATGTATAATTGCCCCAGATAATAAAGTGAGGCAAGTTTGTATAAATATAGTAGCCATCTTTTGATCTGTGATGAGATTAAAGTAACTCTTTAAACTCAAAACAGGATTTAATAGAAAATGAGTATATAAAACAGTGTTATATTAGTTGTTGCTGGGCATGACTTATATATTAGCTTGTCATCTGTTAGCTCAGGGCATGACTTATATCTTAGCTTGTCATCTGTTAGCTAACTGAGAGCAGAAACCATTTTGTAGTACATAACTTTGTATTCCCACAGTATCTGGCACAGTGCCCCATGAAGAGTAGGTGTTTAATAATATTTTTATGTAAATGAAAGAAATGGTAAAAAGCTTAGAGGCCTAAATATCTACAGGAGTAGCTACAATGATGTAAACAAAGGCAAAAATAATAAGGACATAGAGCATTATGATTGTATATATTATATGTAATGTATCATCAGCTATAATTTAAATTCAGAAAATTCAGGTCTCAGGGACCCACTACTGAAGGTAGTACATGTACTCTTCAGATCACAGTGCAGTCTAGTGTCTTCTGATGATGGTCATTTATTCACTCTTTCATTAAACGAACATTAGCTGAAACATTACACTTTTCTTAACTAGAACTTCATGCACTACCAAAATATAGTTGCAAAAAAACACAGTAGTGAATCACCTAGAAAGCTAAAAAATATGTACCTAAGCATAGCGGTCATATGTTAATTTAATGCAAAAGATTTATTAAATCTGTTTCTTTAAAGGTAAGATTTAAAAATAAAAACCTTTGTTATTTGTTGTCTCAGTCTAGATAGAATATATTAAAAAAAATAAATCAGTTAAGAAGTGTCTGATGTTTAAAAAAGTTTATAAAAGAGTACATGAATGTCCAGTTTAGGTAATTAACTCATCACATAGTATGACTAAAAGTGAAAGTGATCTTATTCACAGTAGCGATTCTATGTATGAACATGAGTATCATATGCATACACATATGCTTTCACACATACTACTTTTCACACACACACATAAACACACACGTGTGCATGTGCACACATACAACACAAAATATAGTCTTACCCAAGATTTTCAGGGTCAAAAACTCGATTCAGGTCACAGTCAATATATCTGGTGCACTTCTTCACTGCTCTTGGGTTGGTAATAAATGGTTTTACCTCCAGCCCTGTTCTTTGAATCTCAGTGCTGTTCTCCAGCCAGTGCTTAACTAGAAATACTCCTGTTAGTTCATTCCCATGAGTTCCTCCAAAGATAGCCACCTTTTTTATAGGGTCTTCAGTAACGTGACAAGAAGTCATTTTTGTCAAGTAGGTTTATCTGATTTCGGCAATTCAGAAGAGAGGAGATCAAAGAAAACTTAATTTCTTAAGCAAAGTTTAGAAACGTAAATCTAAATGAGACTTTAACCTAAGTGCAAAGTACAGACTTCTCTTGAGTGGAGTATATTTTAATTTTCTGTTACAAGTTCTGAGCTCTGTTTATTATAGGGATACTCCCTTCTTTAGCCCTGCCCTTTACCATATTTGGGTTAAAATATGCAGAGATCAACTAGAGATGCAGCTGTTTACTTTAACTTCTAACTCCCTCAAATGGTCGGTAGACCTAAATGCAATAATAAGTTAGCATCTCACACTTAAGCGAAACTTCTGCTTTCTCTTTAGCCAGAATGTTTTCTAACAGTGTTTTCACGATTATTCGTGGTAGTAAAAGTAGATTACACTTTTCTTATCCTCAAAAATATAAAATAAAAGACTGGCCCATAGTATGCATCTTATTATTCAATATTTATATTTCTGCTTAAAACCATTTCTTCTCTGAAATGAGTTCAGGCCCTATTTATCTTCTGAGGGCATCTGAATTTCAACTCTATAAACAGCCAATGGCAGATCCTCAGAGAACTCCTCTGGAACCACTACCTTTTCTTTTTCTTTATTTTCAATACATTAAATTTATTCATAAAAAATCCTCAAAAATGTACACTTTTTCCTTTTTAACATAGTAAAACACAAACCTCTCAATTGAATTGACATTTATAATTCAAAATCAAATTAACAGAATATTAAATACTTGAGAATCTTTTAAAAATATAAAGTTACATGCAATTTTGTAGAACTGACATAAAAGAATGGATCAAAAATGGGAGAATATTCCTTCATTCCTAAAAAGAAAATATGTCCAGTAGAAGCTGTGAAGACGCTTGGGTACACAATTTCTTCAGTTGCAGTACCAAAGCCTGTCTTTGTGACTCTAAGAACTTTATGCATGTGAACGGCTTCTTACAACAGCAGGATGGACTGGCTGGTGCTCCCCTCCCTCCAATTACAGTGCAGTATTATAACACTGACCTTTGGCCTCCAACCAGCATAGTACATAGTTTGTGAGTGTTGATCAAAGATACTCACTTTGATTTAGAACCTCAGGACTTTTCAGTAAGTGAGCCTCTTCAGAACCCATGACTATAAATGTCACCTGCCTCATTTTTGGGGGATCATCTGTGCTTTGGAAAGTACGGCCAACCCACTCAGGTGCCACAGGCCCATCCGCTGGATGAGTGGTCAAGCTGAGCAGGGTCATGGTTTCCTTAACAACATTTAAGGCACTTCAACACATCAGCTATCAGTGTGTAGAAATAGTAAGGCATCAAATAAGTAAGTAAGTAAGTAAAGTCACTCAGTCGTGTCCAACTCTTTGTGACCCCATGGACTGCAACCCACCAGGCTCTTCAGTCCATGGGATTCTCCAGGCAAGTACACTGGAGTGGGTTGCCATTTCCTTCTCCAGGGGATTTTCCCGACCCAGGGATCGAACCCAGGTCTCCCGCATCAGAGGCAGACGCNGACTCTTGAGAGTCCCTTGGACTGCAAGGAGATCCAAGCAGTCCATTCTGAAGGAGATCAACCCTGGGATTTCTTTGGAAGGAATGATGCTAAAGCTGAAACTCCAGTACTTTGGCCACCTCATGCGAAGAGTTGACTCATTGGAAAAGACTCTGATGCTGGGAGGGATTGGGGGCAGGAGGAGAAGGGGACGACCGAGGATGAGATGGCTGGATGGCATAACGGACTTGATGGACGTGAGTCTGAGTGAACTCCGGGAGATGGTGATGGACAGGGAGGCCTGGCGTGCTGCGATTCATGGGGTCACAAAGAGTTGGACACGACTGAGCGACTGAACTGAACTGAAATTGGAAAAGATGAAGTAAAACTATCACTATTTGTAGTGCTGTGTGGGGCACCTAATTCTCCACTGCTGTGTAACAAATTAGACCAATTGTAACCACTTAGAACAACAGACATTTATTACCTGACAGGTCCAGTGGGTCAGGAGTCTAGTAGCTAAGCTGGTGGCTCTGGCTCAAGATCTCCCCTGGGGCTGAGGTCAAAGTTCATGGCAGTGAGGTCTCCAGAGACTGTGCTGGAGCAAGCTTCACCTCCGAGCTCACTTCTGGGCCCGGGTTCTCCCCACATGGTCTCTATCCACAGGGCTGCCCAGTGATGGGCAGCTGGCTACTCCCAAGAAAAAACAAGAAGAAAGAGTGAGAACACAGGCAAGATTTAAGCTGCAGCCTTTTATAACCTAATCTAGGAAGGGATACCATGTCATTTCTGCTATTGTGAATCCCTAAGTCCATACCACCCAAAGACACAAATTATTTTCCCTCTTGAATGAAAAGAGGAATGGCTAAGACTTTTTAGACACATCTTGAAAACCACCACGGATTCTTTGGTTCTAGAAGAAGCAATCTATTGTTCATGGGGACATACAGCCTCCAGACTCAGAAAATACATCTTCTCCAGAGAGGACAATACCACCTCGTCCATCATAGAAAGGGTTTAAAGTAACCACAGGCCACAAGTAGCTGGTTGGTTCCTACCATGTTAAAAAGAGTTGAAACACACATTTCAGTGACTTGAACTTAAGACAGTTTATATTTGCAATGTTAATGTGATGAATAACATTGCAGTATGAAATAATAAACATAAATTTAGTGTATTAGAAAGTAATCATTGTTCACATTAACATTTTGCTTAAAAATTACAGTGTTCTCATTGAGAATCAATCCTAAGGGATTCAAAAATACCTTTATAAACATTTTTGAGTAAGTATTGTCCAGGTGGCACTAGTGGTAAAGAATCCGCCTGCCAAAGCAGGCAACACAGATTCTCACCTGGAGAATCTATGAACAGAGGAGCCTGGCGGGCTGTGGTCCATAGGGTCACAAAGAGTCGGACACGACTGAAGCGACTTAGCATGGAGTGTTCTCATTGTGAATCAGTCCTAAAGGATTCAAAAACACCTCTATAAAAATTTTGAGGTAAGTGTTGTTAAGCTAACAGGGTTCAACATCAGGGTCAAATTGGGTGTCAGTGAATAAAATTTCCTATCTCACTTTCATTTTGGTTTTCCACCCAGGGGGTTTTCTTTTCATGTATTCCGTGTGGCTGTGCGCACACCCACAGGTTATTTTTCAGTCTCCTGTCTTTAGAGGCAGCGCGGGCCCCTCCTGGCCTCGCCGCTCCCAGCTGGCTGGACGCCGGCCTGGCTCTTCCGTGACTCGCGAATAACGGTCCCTTCCCCCAGGGTGGAAGGGAAGGCGGAGATAAACACGCGCAGGGCTTAACAGAACCCCTGGCAGGGAGTAACATCCTGGCCACAATCATTACTATCAGATATCTACAATTAAAATGAAAACCGAGACGTTACCTGTCGAGGGCCAAAGCCCGTCAAGACCACCGCTTATGAATTACTGGGAATCTCGGGTTTTGTTTACCTGGTCTTGCTCCTAGAATCGCGAGGTAAGAACCAGCAGGTAAATTACTGAGCCGCTGCACCGACACCGCGCACTGACATCAGCACGTCCACACTAACCGTACATTTAATTTTCATTCTCCTCATTTTCTCCCTTTTGGGCCCAGGAAGTGGCGGAGGGATCCCAGGCGGGAACATTGATCTCCCTCAAAGTACTGTGAGGGAACGACCGTGCCAGCAACTGCCAAGACAGCTGCATTTACGGTGGAAGAGCTGTGACTCTCTTCCCTTCAGCCAAAGTGAAGTCGCTCAGTCGTGACCGACTCTTCGCGACCCCATGGACTGTAGCCTATGGGCTCCTCCGTCCACGGGATTTTCCAGGCAAGAGTACTGGAGTGGGTTGCCATTTCCTTCTCCAGGAGATCTCCCCGACCCGGGGATGGAACCCGGGTCCCCCGGACTGTAGGCAGATGCTTTACCATCAACCAACCTGTTCACAAAACCGAAAAGCGAATTCCAAACCTAAGCCCCGGCCCTCGGAGGCCGCCGAGACCCGGCTACCCTCGCTGTCTCCTCAGGGAAAGCGAGGCGCCAAGTTTAAATAAGGTGCCGCCTTCTCATTGGCTGGCGCGGCTGCTCGTTGATTGGCTTCGCGCGAAGGTGGGCGGTACCGGGCGCGCCCATTGGTGGAGGCAGGAATTTTAAAGTGATCGATGCCCCTGCGCCATTAGCTCCTCATTGCAGTTTGAGTTTCTTGGCCCGGCTATCTTCCTGGGACTCGGTGATCCGAGGAGAAGGGGCGAATTCTCTCTCAATCCCCGCAGCGTTCCTTCGGAGGCCTCTCAGAGCATCTCGGCGGACCCGGAGGCCTTGGTGGCGACCTGGCACCGGGGGCGCTGCTGCTGGGAGCGAAGCCCGCCAGAGCCAAGGCCGCGGGCGGGGCAGAGAGGCCCCAGGGCAGAGAAGAAGGCGGCGTCCCCGCCCGTCCTGCCCCTGAGCCACTTCTAGGAGCACTTGAGCACCCTATTTGCACGTTAGTCAATTAAACTTTCAGCTCCCTGGTGGCTTAGACAGTAAAGTGAAGTGAAAGTCGCTCAGTCGTGACCAACTCTTTGCGACCCCATGGACTCTCCAGGCCAGAATACTGGAGTGGGTGGCCTTTCCCTTCTCCAGGGGAGCTTCCCAACCCAGGGATCGAACCCAAGTCTCCCACATTGCAGGCAGATTCTTTACCAGCTGAGCCACTGGGGAAGCCCAAGAATACTGGAGTGGGTAGCCTTTCCCTTCTCCAGGGGGTCTTCTGCATTGCAGGATGATTCTTTACCAACTGAGCTATCAGGAAAACTCCAGACAGTGAAGAATTTGCCTGCGATGCTAGAGACAGGAGTTCCATCCTTGGCGGGGAGGTGGGAGGGAGCAATCGCTGGAAGTGGGAAAGATCCTCTTGGGAAGTAAAAGGCAGCCCACTCCAGTATTCTTGCCTGAAGAATCCCATGGACAGAAGAGCCTGTCTGACTACAGTTCATGGGGTCACAGAGTTGGGACACAACTGAGTGACTAGCACTTTTACTTAAGGAAGAAAAGAAGAGTACTACATTTTGTCATGCCTTAAAAAAGGAAATAGACAAACTAAAAATTAAACACCTTTGCAGCCCCCAAACATACACCTAAGTAATGTTTATAATTCAAATCTGCTAAATTACATGTCCCCAATCTTTTGAAAGATTTTCATTTTAATGAGAAAGTCATAACTGAAACTTCCTTTGACTCCATAGATAATGTTAATGGCCAAATTAAAGAGAACAGTAAACTTATTCTTACCCCAAACTATTCTTCACCTTTGAACATCATACAGTCAAGGACATTTTCTAAGTCCAGATTTTTTTTATTTTTGGGTAGGGGGGGTGGATAATAGCTGTGCAGCTAATAATCAGAATTAGTGGAGAGTCTTTCACCAGATATATTTGTAAAAAATAATTCAAAGACTGTATTTGGAATCAAAACATGTGCATGAGATTCACTGGCCAATTGTAAGTCCAGATTCTTTCATAAATGATTATTACAGACTAAATTAGGATCTAGAATCAGGGTAAATTAATCCAGGTCTATCCCCAAGTCAATGTATAAAAGATACCATGGCATGTGTATATGTATATCTCAGCAAATATGTAAATTGTCACCATCATCAAATGGAAGTTCTTTGATTTAAACTCACAATCTTCTCAAGATGAAACAAAAAAATGAAGTTTTACCTTGATTCCTGAGTGTCAGGGTTCAAAATCTCCAAAAGATATTTTTGAAAAACCCCAAATCTCCAAAAGCTACTTTTGGAAAACCCAAAGCTGTAGAAATGAAGTAAAATTGTTACACATTTAAGTGAACAGTACCAGAACTAAAGTTTCTGCAGTTCAGGATATCTCCAATCACAGCCATAATAAACAACTTAAGTGCTGACTGCATGAAATGACCTAAGATAGAGGACTCTGACAGTGACTGAGACAAAATATTCAACTACTAGCCATCACTGTCATTTTTCATGCTGTTGAATTCCTTTCTTCCTCTTCCAGCCTCCTTTTTGTCTTTCTCTCCTTGTCTGTGTTCTTGGCTCCAGGCACCACCATGCAGCTCGTTCAGAGTCCCTGTTCCTGGTGTGTCACGTCCACTGCAGAGTCAGCCCAGGGGCGCTCCTGCCAGGAGGCTGTCTGCCTTCTAGATGACTCCGCTTTCCCTCCGCTTTACTAGACCCAGAACATCCTGAGAGAACATAAGTGTTTTATAAAACTTCAAATTGCATTTTGAAATTTAATTTTAACAAATCATATTCTTTAAGGGCTTGCTGCTGCTGCTGCTAAGTCACTTCAGTCGTGTCCGACTCTGTGTGACCCCATAGACAGCAGCCCACCAGGCTCCCCCATCCCTGGGATTCTCCAGGCAAGAATACTGGAGTGGGTTGCCATTTCCTTCTCCAATGCATGAAAGAGAAAAGTGAAAGTGAAGTCGCTCAGTCTGTCTGACTGTTAGCGACCCCATGGACTGCAGCCCACCAGGCTACTCCGTCCATTGGATTTTCCAGGCAAGAGTACTGGGGTGGGGTCTTTAAGGGCTTACCTTTTAATTTATAAAGCCAGGGAAGCAGAGAGATCAGATAGGAGGCTGTCTCCTTAGTCTGAGTTGTGTGTGTGTGTGTGTGTGTGTGTGATGTGCTCACTCTTGTCTGAGTCTTTGCCACACCATGGACTGTAGCCCACCAAACTCCTCTGTCTGTGGAATTTTCCAGGCAAGCATACTGGGGTGGATTGCCATTTCCTCCTCTAGGGGATCTTCCCGACTCAGGGATTGCACCTGAGTCTCTTGAGTCTCCTGTATTGGCAGTCAAATTCTTTACCAGTGTGACACCTGGGAAACCCTAGTCTGGGTTAGAGGTGAGCACATTTGACCATGTTTGACCACAGCAGTGGAGGCTATGAGGAGGGATTAGACTTGAGATGCAGTTTGCAGGTGTATCTCGAGTGTGTTAGTCACTCAGTTGTAACAGACTCTTTGTGGCCACATGGACCTGTCTCTTATACACATCTAGATGTGTATAAGAGACAGTTGTGTGTGTGTGTGTGTGTGTGTGATGTGCTCACTCTTGTCTGAGTCTTTGCCACACCATGGACTGTAGCCCACCAAACTCCTCTGTCTGTGGAATTTTCCAGGCAAGCATACTGGGGTGGATTGCCATTTCCTCCTCTAGGGGATCTTCCCGACTCAGGGATTGCACCTGAGTCTCTTGAGTCTCCTGTATTGGCAGTCAAATTCTTTACCAGTGTGACACCTGGGAAACCCTAGTCTGGGTTAGAGGTGAGCACATTTGACCATGTTTGACCACAGCAGTGGAGGCTATGAGGAGGGATTAGACTTGAGATGCAGTTTGCAGGTGTATCTCGAGTGTGTTAGTCACTCAGTTGTAACAGACTCTTTGTGGCCACATGAACTGTAGCCTGCGAGGCTCCTCTGTCCATGAAATTCTTCAGGAAAGAATACTGGAGTGGGTAGCCTTTCCCTTCTCCATGGGAATTCCCGACCTAGGGATTGAATCCAGGTCTCCTGCATTGGCAGGCAGATTCTTTACCACTGACCCACGAGGGAAGCCCAGAAGATTACACTATATTAAAGAAAGACTATAAATGTATTATTTCCAATATACTTCTATGTTGGGTGAGTTTATTACTGGTGAAGTTAGGTAAATTTCAAATTCACTATCTTGTTACCTGTAATTAACCCAAAATTTCAGTAGATGCCATGATAACAATAGAGTGACATTCTTAATTTAGTTTTAAATGTATACATACATAATGTTACAACCTATGACTTTTGCAAATAAAACCCATACTTTTACATTCTTGGAAATTTTTATCTATGCATTCCTAATCGAAGTCAAGTGAGCCTTAGGAAGCATCACTATGAACAAAGCTAGTGGAGGTGATGGAATTCCAGCTGAGTTATTTCAAATCCTAAAACATGATGCTGTTAAAGTGCTGCCCTCAATACGGCAGCAAATTTGGAAAACACAGCAGGGGCCACAGGACTGGAAAAGGTCAGTTTTCATCCCAATCCCAAAGAAAGGCAATGCCAAAGAATGCTCAAACTACTGCACAGTTGCACTCATCTCACACACTAGCAAAGTAAAGCTCAAAATTCCCCGGGCCAAGCTTCAACAGTACATGAACCACAAAATTCCAGATGTTCAAGCTGGATTTAGAAAAGGCAGAGAACCAGAGATCAAATTGCCAACATCCACTGGATCATCAAAAAAGTAGGAGAGTTCCAGAAAAACATCTACTTCTGCTTTATTGATTACACCAAATCTTTTGGCTGTGTGGATCATAACAAACTGTGGAAAATTCTTCAAGATATGGGAATACCAGACCACCTTATCTCCCTCTTGAGAAATCTGTATGCAGGTCAAGAAGCAACATTTAGAACCGAACATGGAACAATGGACTGGTTCCAAATTGGGAAAGGAGTACATCAAGGCTGTATATCGTCACCCTGCTTATTTAACTTATATGTAGAGTACACCATGTGAAATGCTGGGCTGGATGAAGCACAGCTGGAATCAAGATTGCTGGGAGGAATATCAATAACCTCAGATATGCAAATGATACCACCTGTATGGCAGCAAGTGAAGAGGAACTAAAGCGCCTCTCAATGAGAGTGAAAGAAGAGAGTGAGAAAGCTGGCTTACAACTCAACATCCAAAAAACAAAGATCATGGAGTCTTGTCCCATCACTTCATGGCAAATAGATGGGGAAACAATGGAAACAGTGACAGACTTTATTTTGGGGGGCTCCAAAATCACTGCAGATAGTGACTGCAGCCATGGAATTAAAAGACACTTACTTCTTAGAAGAAAAGCTATGACCAAGCTAGACAGCATATTAAAAAACAACGACATTATTTTGCCAAGAAAGATCCGTCTAGTCAAAGCTATGGTTTTTCCAGTAGTCATGTATGGATGTGAGAGTTGGACCATAAAGAAAGCTGAGCATGGAAGAATTGATGCTTTTGAACTGTGGTGTTGGAGAAGACTCTTGAGAGTCCCTTGGACTGCAAGGAGATCCAACCAGTCCATCCTAAAGGAAATTAGTCCTGAATATTAATTGGAGGAACTGATGCTGAAGCTGAAACTCCAATACTTTGATCACCTGATGCAAAGAACTGACTCATTGGAAAAGACCTTTATGCTGGGAAAGATCGAAGGCAGGAGGAGAAGGTGATGACAGAGGATGAGATGGTTGGATGGCATCATCAACTTGATGGAAATGAGTTTGAGCAAACTCTGGGGTTTAGTGATGGACAGAGAAACCTGGCATGCTGCAGTCCATGGGGTCGCAGAGTCCAGCATGACTGAGCGACAGAACTGAACTGAATACAGTTTATTATCCATACTGTTTTTTTACTTTATGCTTGAGAGCAAGAAATTGACATTGTGCATTCTGTACTGAAAATTATTGAATTTTTCTCAGTAAGCAAGTGATTTTTTTTGAAGTGTTATTGTCTGTATAGCATCTAATTTTTGTTTATAGCAATGAAAGACTAAGACATTTAAAAACCTTTACTGATTAAGAAAAAACTGCCTTTTGGGTTGCTTGTTGCTAGTAGCTAGGTTTGCTAACAGGTTTTATTTTAATTTTTATACTGTTCACTCAGTCAAGAAAGAATAATAATCTACTGTAGTTCTGCTTTCAACCAAGAGGGAGAACTCCAATGAAAGTACTTTACTTATGACTTCTTTATCAGAGGCAAAAATAGTGCAGATAAATATTTATTTACAATTTTTATTTGCTTGTATATGTATTTGTTGCTATGTGTAAAATATTTCGGCCTAGGTAAAGGAAGAAGGAAATAGTCC
>SJYX01016550.1:29336-91624 GCA_006410675.1 Oreotragus oreotragus | reverse complement strand
AAGATCATGGCATCTGGTCCCATCACTTCATGGCAAATAGATGGGGAAACAATGGAAACAGTGACAGACTTTATTTTGGGGGGCTCCAAAATCACTGCAGATAGTGACTGCAGCCATGGAATTAAAAGACACTTACTTCTTAGAAGAAAAGCTATGACCAAGCTAGACAGCATATTAAAAAACAACGACATTATTTTGCCAAGAAAGATCCGTCTAGTCAAAGCTATGGTTTTTCCAGTAGTCATGTATGGATGTGAGAGTTGGACCATAAAGAAAGCTGAGCATGGAAGAATTGATGCTTTTGAACTGTGGTGTTGGAGAAGACTCTTGAGAGTCCCTTGGACTGCAAGGAGATCCAACCAGTCCATCCTAAAGGAAATTAGTCCTGAATATTAATTGGAGGAACTGATGCTGAAGCTGAAACTCCAATACTTTGATCACCTGATGCAAAGAACTGACTCATTGGAAAAGACCTTTATGCTGGGAAAGCTCGAAGGCAGGAGGAGAAGGTGATGACAGAGGATGAGATGGTTGGATGGCATCATCAACTTGATGGAAATGAGTTTGAGCAAACTCTGGGGTTTAGTGATGGACAGAGAAACCTGGCATGCTGCAGTCCATGGGGTCGCAGAGTCCAGCATGACTGAGCGACAGAACTGAACTGAATACAGTTTATTATCCATACTGTTTTTTTACTTTATGCTTGAGAGCAAGAAATTGACATTGTGCATTCTGTACTGAAAATTATTGAATTTTTCTCAGTAAGCAAGTGATTTTTTTTGAAGTGTTATTGTCTGTATAGCATCTAATTTTTGTTTATAGCAATGAAAGACTAAGACATTTAAAAACCTTTACTGATTAAGAAAAAACTGCCTTTTGGGTTGCTTGTTGCTAGTAGCTAGGTTTGCTAACAGGTTTTATTTTAATTTTTATACTGTTCACTCAGTCAAGAAAGAATAATAATCTACTGTAGTTCTGCTTTCAACCAAGAGGGAGAACTCCAATGAAAGTACTTTACTTATGACTTCTTTATCAGAGGCAAAAATAGTGCAGATAAATATTTATTTACAATTTTTATTTGCTTGTATATGTATTTGTTGCTATGTGTAAAATATTTCGGCCTAGGTAAAGGAAGAAGGAAATAGTCCCAAAATTTGCTTATTTCTAGGAACACTTATGGAGGCCTACCTAAAATAGTGCTTCTTCATCTCGCATAAATATGGACCCTTTTCTTCCCTCCAATTTTGCAAAAGCCTACTTCAGAAACCAGTCTTAGAGGGTAGAGTTTTATTCTATGAATAACATTCTATCATTGCTACAGATAACTTTTATATTTGGTATACTTGTGGTTTATTTTCAATTACCTAAATGAGGAGGTGTAAGAGACATGGGTTTGAGCCCTGGGTGGGAAAGATCCTCTGGAGGAGAGCATGGCAACCCACTCCAGTATTCTTGCCTGGAAAATCCCATGGACAGATTCTATAGTCTATGGTGTCGCAAAGAGCTGGACACGACCGAAGCCACTCAGCACCCACACACACACACACCTAAATGAGAACAAAACAGAATTTGATCTAAACTTTGCCTTTCCTTTGCCAACGCATCATTAAGCTTCAACCTGCCGAGCACTGTAGGAGTATTAGAAACAGGCTCTTCCCGTTGTCACTAGTCGTGATTGATCTTTATTGAGGTACGTTCAAAGAATAGTCCAGTGACTTTTATGTTTATGATCAGTTCAGTCAGTTCAGTTCAGTCGCTCAGGTGTGTCTGACTCTTTGCGACCCCATGGACTGCAGCTCGCCAGGCCTCCCTGTCCATCACCAACTCCCGGAGTTCACTCAAACTCATGTCTGTCGAGTCGGTGATGCCATCTGGCCATCTCATCCTCTGTCGTCCCCTTCTCTTTCCACCCCCAATTCCTCCCAGCATCAGGGTCTTTTCCAATGAGTCAACTCTTTGCTTGAGGTGGCCAAAGTTAGCAATGTTATTAAAGACATAGGTTACTCAGTGTCTCCCTTCTACTGATACTTTCTCTGAGGCTATCTCTGTGCCATGGCCACTTTCCTACAAGCCCTCTCAATGCCACGTGTGTCCTCTAAAGTAGGTGATGGCCTCCTGGACAGGCAGCAGCCCTCTGCTTCCCTCACACGCAGGCGGCTTTTGAGTGAAAACCCACCCTGACTCGTAGCCTTGCTGTCAGTATGCAGATGTTTGCTCTTCAACAACCTCCATCCTCCATCCTCCACATTTCGAGATGCTCTTTATTTCAGGGTTTGAGGTACACAGTATTTGCTTTGCCCAAGACTCAGGATGTACACCTAAAATTTCTACATTTCTTTGTAGATTTCAAGTCAAAAAATAATCTGCAAAACTGCTGAGTAGAACTAATAACATATTTGCTTTATTTTTTAGAGGGGCACACACAAATACCATTTACTTTTCAATGTGTCAAAAAAGGACAGGTGGATAGATGAATAAAGACATGATTTTATAAGTATAATAAAATGTTGATGGTAGAATCTAGTGGGGGAGGTTATGTTTGAAACTGTTCAAATTAAAAAATAATCAAAATAAGCAGAGGCCGTCTTTATACCTTAATTGGAAGTCACTTAAATGTACGGGAAGAGTAGAATGGGTAGGTAATCCATGTCACATTAGCAAAGTGGAAAACTACTCAGGGAAGGAGTTATTCACTATAGCCCCAGACCAGGGCAACTCTCACAAGCAGAGTGTTAAATGAAAGAAGCCAGATATTTAAAAAAATACTCTAGGATTTCATATATGTAGAATAAAACTGGGAGCTTCTCAGGTGGTGCAATTGATTAAGAATCTGCCTGCTCAACACAGGAGACACAAGAGGTGAGGGTTCGATCCTTGGGTTGGAAAGATTCCCTGGAGCAGGAAATGGCACCCTGTTTGCAATATTCTTGCCTGGAAAATCCCTTGGACAGATGGGCCTGGCAGGCTACAGTCCATAGAGTTGCAAAGAGTCAGACACGACTGAGCACGTATGCACAACAGTCATCACAAAATAAAACCAGGCAAAACTGACCTATGCTATTAGAAGTCAAAATTGCATTTACCCTGGGAGTGGACCTTGGCAGTGACCTGGGGTGAGAGGGAATCAGAGGGACGGTGTATCCTGTCTCTTGTTCTGGGTGCAGGTTCACAGGTATGTTCAGCTAGTGAGACTCTGTTGATCTGTGTAGAAATGGTTCATGTGCTTTCCTATTGTATTTTAAATAAAATTTCCAAAATTGAAGTAATAGGATTTCCCACCTCACAGTATTATTTTGTAGTTTAAACTAAAGCCCTTTAGAATGTAAACTCCATGAGGGCAGTCACGAGAATCTGTTTTGTTTTGTTTTTTACTGTTATTGCTGACTTTAAACAATGCACAATGTGGGGGTTGCAAGTTAAATTTTATTGGAGCAAAATGAGGACTACAGCCCAGGAGGCAGCGTCTCAGACAGTTCCGAGAAGCTGCTTCAAACAGGTAGCGAGGAAGGTGAGTATACATGTGATTTTTGGTGAAGGGAGAGTACATGCAATCAAGCCTATATTTTTTGCAGAAGGCTTCTGCTAGTCACAAGGAGTAGATGTCACCATGAAGGATCTCAGTGTACTCCTAGATATGAGGCGATATAAGAATTGTGCTCATAAAATCAGCTCCTGAAAATATCTAACTGCCTGACGACGTGTTCTGCCAGTTTTCCCAGAGCACAGAGTGCCTCATTTCTGTTCTCTACCCTGAGCTCCCTCCCAGGAGTGTTGCAAGTCAGCCCCTGCAGCAGCACAGGATTCAGCCCTTGTGGAGGTAGAGGGCAAATGCCAAATGCCAAATGCCAATTTGGAGCTGACACTACAAACGCAAGACTAAAGCATGTCCTGGTATACACCAGACTCTCAAAACATTTCTCATAATTCAGCACACTGTTTGTCTCATCACCTGCCACAGGATACAAACTCTCTCAACATGAGACTTTACAAGCAATAATAATATTCTATCACCACTCAAAACAAGGCCACTTTTCCCTTTATCAGCTCGGTCTATACAACACTATTTTCATATCAGGTTCATTAACTCACAGACCTAAGTTCAACCCGTCAATTGATCAATGGTGGTGAAGAAATCAATGGCAACCAGTGAACTTTACTCCATGGACTTACAATGGGAAATTAAAGTCGAAAACTTAGCCTGCTTTTTATGCGGCCTGGGTTAATTATTTTGCTTTTCTTACTGTTGCCCTTATTGGTGATCATGTTCTAATTGGTCTGTGGTATGAAAACTACTGTCCATTAACATGGCTGGGTATTTTTAGTATTATCCTAAACTATTTTAAATCAATTATAAAGGTTGTTACAAAGGGACTTAGACAGATGTTGTAAATAATTAACTTTTTTCCCATGAGAAGTATTGTATACTTAATGAGGCGTCCCTAAGTACTTTTGAATGGTTAAAACCTCTATAAAACACACCACAGAAGATGAGGTCAGAAGGCTTGGCTTTGATTATCATATTAATCATCTCAGGAGAACTCCATGCAGAAGGTAAAATGAATTTTTAGTATTCTTTATTCTCTAAAAATTATAAAGAGAAATTCTAACATTACTTCTCTTGAAATTTGAATATAGTCTTTCATTTTTATGTATCAATATTATAAAAAAATTCTTATAAGTTGTTATAATATTTAGACAAACTTTTTGCTTTGGGAAAAACTACTAAACTATTCCTAAAATAACATAACTTAGAAATCCTAAACAAGACCAAAAAAAAGAAAACCTTTAGCATCTCTAGTTTTGAGGGCATAAGAGACCAGGATATAAATACCTTAGAGGATATTTTAGGCTAAAAGTATCACCATTTGAAGTTCAGTTAACCTTAATTCTAGTTTTAGACTAGAATCTGCTCCTAACACTGCTAAGCTTGTATAATTTTAATTCTCTGTCCCTACAGTGAGAGCTTAATGTGGGAAATTTGAAAAAGAACAAACCACAAATCATCAGCAAGATTTTTGATTCTTGATGCCTTGATTTTTATCCTAATTTATTCTTTGCTTGAAAGATACTGGAGGGGGTTGCCATTTCCTCCTTCAGGGGATCTTCCCAACCCAGGGACTAAACCCACATCTCTTGCATCTCCTGCATTGGCAAGTGGATTTTTTTTTAATCACTGCATCACCTGGGAAGCCCTTGATTGGATGCATTAGGTAGTATAGATAATTAGTAGGACCATACGATTGAATATGTAAACAAGGACACTTCTGAGAATGAAAGTGGGGGTTAGTAATACTCATGTAGGACAGCAGGGCTTAATTGGGACTGTCCAGAAAACGGTACCTGTGGACTCTCTGTTAGAAATCTTCCTGCCCAGACTGCCTCACGTTGCGAGGTGAGCGTGAGTGCAGCGGGCAGTGCACAAGTGTGGGCCCTTTAGTTCACGGTGTTCTCGGGCTGCGGGGATGAGAGGCCAGGCAGGTCACTGAGTATCAGCAAGAGGAATAAACAGAGTAGGAAACCACGGCCACAATGCTCTTTTAAAACACCGGAGGGAATTTGTTGACTAAAATAGCCTACCGATTATCTACAACCACTTTTAGTTGAATAGCTGACTACAAATTTTCTGCCAAAAGAGGTTTTGCAGTTAAAATTAGGAAATAGAATTCATCTGATTTGATGCATTTAATTCTGGTATAAGATAATTTTATATGAATAGTTTCCTGTTATTTTTCTAATTAGGAAAAAAAAACAGCTGATAGAATTGTCTATTAGCTATACCATGAGACACTGCAATATTCTAGCTAATTTTGTAATTATTGTGTGGTTATAATCTTCTTCCACACAAAGAATTGTCAGCTGTGTTCTATTTCTATTAGAACATGCTGCTTGACAAAGTTAGGGGAAGTTTCTCTGAGGAAGTGGCCTACCCAGACTAATTCTAACGATTGGGAGCTGGGGTTGTTAGCAGATTAATTCTGATTGAAAAGTATTGCACAAACGTATCTTAAAACATTAAGTAATAGAAAGTAAGTACTGGCTACAGTGTCTGCAAACACTTTGAAATTTAAAATCTATTGTCACTTGCTCACAAATTGTATGGTTTTAAATGTATTTCCCAGTGTGCAGCTTATTGTTTACTCATTTCAGAGAAGCCCTGTGGTTTTCCTAGTGTGGAGAATGGAAGGATTGCCCAATATTACTATACTTTTGAAAGTTATTACTTTCCAATGAGCATAAACCAAAATCTGTCATTTTCCTGCTTGGTTGGTTATACGACTGCAACTGGAAAACGCGAGGCGCGGACCACGTGTACGGCAGCAGGCTGGTCTCCAGAACCACAGTGCTTCAGTAAGTCAGTGGCAGGGCCACTCTCATGTGATAACTCACAAACAGATTAGCTGGTGAAGCCAGGGGCCCCACAGGGCAGGGGTCTGAGCCTTTCGGTAGGCAGGGACAAAATTATCGGCCCTTGGGCTTTTCTACAAAATGAAAGCATATTCTGAAATTCTATTAATCATGTTTTTCATTAAAATGTTGTCTTCCTTAGCTTTCTGAAAGCAGTTTTATTTATGTATTTATTTTTGGCAGTGCTGGGTCTCCGTGCTGTGTGGGCTTTCTCTAGCTGCCGTGAGTAGGGGCTACTCTCTAGCTGTGGTGCGTGGGGTTCTCATCGAGGTGGCCTCCCTCGTTTCAGAGCATGAGCTCTAGGCACATGGGCATCCGTAGTCATGGCATGTGGGCTCAGCTGTTGAGGCTCCCGGGCTCTAGACCACAAGCTCAAGTGGTGGCTCGTGGGCTCAGTTGCTCCTCCGCGCGTGGGATCTTCCCGGATCAGGGATCAGACCCATGTCTCCTGCACTGGCAGCTGAATTCTTTACAGCTAGGCCACCAGGGAAGCCCCCTTATCTGTTCTTAATAATACTCTGGGAAGAGAATAAGGGCAATTATTGACATTGTTATCATCACATGGCAAGGAACAGACACATCTAGTTACTTTGAGGAATGAGGAACTTATACAGAGAATTCTGCGGGAGCCAGAAAAATATCTGACGCTGGCCTTAGGACAAATAAGGTTGTTACTCTAGTGTTTTATCATTTGAAAGATTCCTCTCTCCTTTGTATGACTTCTCCTTGCATAATATCCATTGAACAATCTGTTTTTCTGAATTTTTGAGTTCAAATTCATGGAAAGGAAATCTGTTTGGCAGAACCCAATATTTCATGTCAGGCCACACTAGAAACACTAGAGATTATCAGCTGGTTTCCAGGGGATCAGGTGACCTCTCTCTGTTGATACAGTTCCCAAGCTCTGTTTTGCAGAGTAAGGGGCTTTGGTTGAGTTCGTTTCATTTAGAAGAAGTATGATGTTTATTTACAGTGGTTGATATGTCCATTAAACATATCCATGTGGGATAATTATCCACTCCATGACTTGTGGATAGACCACCAATTTAAGCTTTACATTTTTTAGTGTTAACACAGATCATAGATTAACTGCAATAAATGAACCTCATTCATAGCTGGAGGATAAAAGTAAATTAAACATCTGAGATGAGATGTTGTGAGAGCAGTGAAGTAGGAGCTGGAAGAGGATGAGAGGGTCAACACTGCAGGATCAGGGCTGAGACGTACCCTCTGCTGCCAGACTGCCCTGGTGGATCCGCCTCTACCAGTGGGAAGTGGCTTAAACGTTCTGGGCCGGACTTTCTCATCTATAAAATGGAAATCACGCAACTTCAGCGAGACTTCCCTGGTGGCTCACACGGTAAAGCATCTGCCTATACTGCCGGAGACACGGGTTCAAACCCTGGGTTGGGAAGATCTCCTGGAGAAGGAAATGGCAACCCACTCCAGTATTCGTGCCTGGAAAATCCCATGGACGGAGGAGCCTGGTAGGCTACAGTCCATGGGGTCGCAAAGAGTCGGACACGACTGAGTGACTTTACTTCACTCAGTGAGACAATCCGTATAGAGTGCTTCCACACAGCAGGTATGACATTTTTGAACTAACACTAACCTGGAGAAGGAAACAGCAACCCACTCCAGTACTCTTGCCTGGAGAACCCCATGGAGGAAGGAGCCTGGTAGGCTACTAGTCCATGGGGTCGCAAAGAGTTGGACACGACTGGGCGACTTCACTTCTTCACTTCTTAACCTTGGACAAATCTCTTTCACCTCTCTGAATTGGTTTATTGTGAGTGTCCATTAATCATGCTCAAAAAACTGACTGAATTGCATTTGATGCTAAGATAAATGTCCTATTCAACATATCACTGTCCCAGGTATTTACTAAAAATTAGCTCTGTGAACTCGAAGTAACATGTCTGTGACTCATTCACAGTCTACATAGACCGACTAAGGAGTCTTACTGTACTCACAGGCAATCAGAAGCTGAAAAAATAGATGAACACAATTTCCACAATAACTTGTCTGCAGGATTATATAAGCATTCATAGAGTAGGTACATGTGCTTTTGCTACATGATGTTAAAAACTATCAAATGCAGTGGTCTCAAAAGTATTAAGAAGTAAACCTAAAAGAAAATCCTTCTATTTCCCATGAATGATAATTAGAAGCAGATCTCTGGATATATTTTCTAAAGTAGATGAGGTAAGGGTGGGGATGACTAAGAAAAATAGAAGTCAGTGCATACCAAGAATTTCAGTATCAAACTGAATCAGCTTTTAAAGAGCTATATCCAAAATTAAATTAAATCAAGGAATTGTGAATTCCTTGTTTAACATTCACGAAAAAAGTGAATTGTTTTTCTCCTTAAAACTCCAAGAATAATGCTAAACTTTTGCATTGTTAGTTTTACAACTTTAAAAAAAATAAAACTTAATTTCATCAATTTAGAAAAGAAATATTTTTCTCCCCACAGAAAAGTGCCCTAAGCCTGACTTGAAGAATGGTTACATCTTTGATTCAAAATTATCTTACAAAATACAAGAGAACATGCGCTATCGTTGCGCATCAGGATACAAAACCATCGCAGGGCAGGATGAAGAGGTGGTTCAATGCCTTGCTGATGGGTGGTCTTCCCAGCCAACCTGTAGGAAAGAACATGGTACGTGTTTAAGAATCATCTCCTAAACCTGAAGACAAGAGCTTGGGAGTTCAGTCAGTTTAGTGCTTTCTTAGAGTGACAGGTATTTTTATTGAAATATAGTTTATTTTTTAGTATATCTACCAATGCAGGAAGATATTATGTTGTTTCCTTCAATTGTTAGGTGTTTCCTTCATCCAAGGGACCCCATCTTCCACAGCACACCTACTCCAGGAATTCCTACTTTCTGCTAGTAAAACAAAACAAAACAAAACAAAACAAGAATTGATGTAAGATAAAAGGAAAGAACCTTAATGAACCTGCTTTTTGCAACATATATAAATGCTTTCCTTCATTAGACAAGAATTTGAAATAATGCACATTACTTTACTCTGCAAGCCAATATCAGATAAACTTAAAGCAATCATTTGAATATGTGTGTGTGTGTGTATATATATATAGAGAGAGAGAGAAAGAGAGAGAAATGCTGGACTGGATGAAGCACAAGCTGGAACCAAGATTGCCGGGAGAAATATCAATAACCTCAGATATGCAGATGACACCACCCTTATCGCAGAAAGCAAAGAACTAAAGAGCCTCTTGATGAAAATGAAGGAGGAGAGAGAAAATGTTGGCTTAAAACTCAACATTTAGAAAACTAAGATCATAGCATCTGGTCCCATCATGTCATGGTAAATAGATGGGGAAACAATGGAAACAGTGAGAGACTTTATTTTTGGGGCTCCAAAATCACTGCAGATGGTGACTGCGAGTCATGAAATTAAAAGACGCTTGCTCCTTGGAAGAAAAGCTATGACCAACCTAGGCAGCATATTAAAAAGCAGAGACATTACTTTGCCAACAAAGGTCCATCTAGTCAAAGCTACAGTTTTTCCAGTAGTCATGCATGGATGTGAGAGTTGGACAATACAGAAACCTGAGCACCGAAGAACTGATGCTTTTGAACTGTGGTGTTGGAGAAGACTCTTGAGAGTCCCTTAGACTGCAAGGATATCCAACCAGTCCATCCTAAAGGAAATCAGTCCTGAATAGTCATTGGAAGGAGTGATGCTGAAGCTGAAATTCCAATCCTTTGGCCACCTGATGAGAAGAACTGACTCATTTGAAATGACACTGATGCCGGGAAAGATTGAAGGCAGGAGGAGAAGGGGATGATAGAGGACGAGATGGTTGGAAAGCATCACTGATTCAATGGACATGAATATGAATAACTTCTGGGAGTTGGTGATGGACAGGGATGCCTGGGGTGTTGCAGTCCATGGGGTTGCACAGAGTCGGACACGACTGAGCGACTAAACTGAACTGAACTGGACTGATGCATCTATCTATCTATCTATATACATGTAGTTAGTGTGGTGTTAGCTGTTTAAATTATACAATCTCCCAGATGGGACATCATGGAAAACTTGTTAAGGCACAAGCCTTCCGTTGAATGGTGGCCTTTGGCCAAATACTCCAGAGTCGAATTTGAAGGATGGAAGACCGGTAGGGTTAGGACACAGAGTGCATGAAAAAAGGGACTCAAGAGACAAAGACAAACTTTGACTGTTTTTCAGTTTTGCTGAGAGTTGATGTTTGTTAAGATTCAAAGTAAATAAAAGTTGAAAATGCTTTCTGAGATTTCCTTTTAACATTCTGGATTCAGGGATGAAGTCCATAAAACAAATGACTTTAATTTTTTTTTTAGAAACATGTTTGGCCCCTGAATTGCATCATGGAAATTATTCCACAACACAGAAAACATTCAAAGTGAAGGACAGAGTACGATATGAGTGTGCCTCTGGGTACCACACAGCTTCTGGGAAGAAGACAGAGGAGGCAGAGTGTCACCCGTATGGATGGGCCCTCACCCCACAATGTACCAGTAGGTTTCCCCTTTGAAGACAGCTGCTTTCACTCTGAAAAAGTCCCTCCCAGAGATGAGTGCAAGTTGTTAGGCTAATTATGTTCCTTTTTCCATAATTTTACTTTTTCTGTTTCTGATTTTAATGATGTTGACAGTAGGCTTTCCTCATTTCAAGCTCTCAAAGAAGAAAGAATCCTTTTAGCTCAGATACTTAAAATGAGTTTATTGATATTTAATAAATGTATAAATTAACAAGCTTTGCTGTGGATAATAGCAAAGTTGCTGAATTTGAATTCAGATATGGCATGTAACTAGTAAGTGGATTTTGTTCTAGCAGGAAAAATAACACATCTTTGTTTTTTACTTGTTCTTTCATTTTTAGAATTAAAATGCTCTTCTTTAAGAGTAATAGAAAATGGTTATTTTCATCCTGTAAAGCAAACCTATGAAGAAGGAGATGTAGTTCAGTTTTTCTGTCATAAAAATTATCATCTAAGTGGCCCTGACTTAATTCAGTGCTATAACTTCGGTTGGTACCCAGAATCTCCTGTCTGTGAAGGTAACTTTTAAAATTTCATTCACAAATAAAATATTATGTCTGAATCAGCTTTAATTTCTATACAAAATGTCTCTGATGATATGTAAGCATTCTTCTAATTCCTATTTTTAAAAATAAATATTGTCTTTTAAATTACTATTTTCAGCAATCTTTAATACATTTAATCTGAGTATATAATTATTATGCTTAACTTTTATGTTAGTCTGTAGAGTGGATATAGCTTTTAAATATATTGTTAAAAATCCGTAATAAATTGTAAATCTTTTATAGTAATGAATCGTTTCTCTTGTTGGGAATTAACTAGATCAATTGTGCCAGGTGGCAGCCTTGTAAAGGTACTTTCTTATTACTGGGCCATATATTCCCTGATGTGAAAACACAGACTTCGAAATAGTGGGACGTGCAGAAAAAGCAGCACAAAGTTACCAAGAGTGAAAAGAAATCTGAAGCCGTGCTATAAGCGTGGCCGTCAGGCGGGGCCATCTGTTGCTTCACTTGCGTCACTGGCTGTGTTCGGGCAGGTGGGATGACTACCTGCTGCTGCTGCTGCTGCTGCTGAGTCGCTTCAGTCGTGTCCGACTCTGTGCAACCCCAGAGACGGCAGCCCACCAGGCTCCCCTGTCCCTGGGATTCTCCAGGCAAGAGCACTGGAGTGGGTTGCCGTTTCCTTCTTCAATGCAGGAAAGTGAGAAGTGAAAGTGAAATCGCTCAGTCGTGTCCAACTCTTCGCGACCCCATGGACTGCAGTCCACCAGGCTCCTCCGTCCATGGGATTTTCCAGGCAAGAGTACTGGAGTGGGGTGCCATTGCCTTCTCCTGTTAGGAGCTAGCAATTCGATAGTCATGTAATCACACTGCAGTGTTCCATGAAGAAAGTTCTGGTCGAGCAGAAGAAACAGATACAAGAGAGTAATTGATACAGTGTGAAAAATGGTATCATAAAGTCAGCTATAAGGTGTTGGAACAAACGCTGATGCTTCTGACTGATGGTGTGGGACCACATGTACAGAGGTGATGGACAATGTCTGATCTGGGCCTTAAAAGATAGGTAGGAGTTGGAGGATTGGGACGGATGGGGAGATATAAAGGGCTTGATGGCCTCTGTTTTCTCTGTAATGTAGAAAATACAGCCGTTACTAACAGGCAGGAGAAAGGCACGAAAGGAAAGCTTGGACGAGGGTAGTGACGATCTGAAACAGTTGCTGGGAAGAATGAAAGCTGAGTGACCAAGGGTTGTATAGTGGGATTGCTCCAAACGGCCAGCAATCTCTAATTGCACTGAACAGTGATTTTAATTTCTTTTATTAAAAACATTCTTTCTAAAATTTTGCAGTGTGCCTAACAGCCCTGGTCTAACAGTAGAGAGAAAGATTGTTGGCAAATTTCCTATAGTGTATTACTTCTGAACTTTGTGGCAGGGTCTTCCCTGGTGGCCCAGTGGTTAAGAATCTGCCTTCCAGTGCAGGGGATGTGGCTTCAATCCCTGATCTCAGAACTAAGATCCCACCTGCTCTGGGGCCACCAAGCCCACACGGCACATTTAGAAGCTCAGGTGCCCCAAGGAAGAGCCTGAGAGCCACAACAATGAAAAGATCCTGCCTGCTGCAGCTAGGACCCAATGCAGCCAGAATAAATAAATATTTAAAAAACTAAATGGCAAGCCTACCTACTTATCACTTATCCCACACTCCTCTCCCCGCACCAAAAATTAGTCAGACGCCAACATCCATGTTGTTTTTTCTAGTAAATAGTCCCTAGATGTAAGATGGGCAGTGTTGTAATCTGAGTAATGCCTCCCTGCCCCTCTCATTCCCCAAAGATACTCATATCCTATTCCCAGGAACCTGTGAATGTCCCCTGATGGAACGGAACAATGGGGACTTTGCAGGTGTCATAGAGTTAGGGATCTTGAGATGAGGATAACACCTGGGATTATCCATGTGGGCTTTAACAGCAATTGCAGCAGCTATAAGAGGAAGAGCGGGATTTGACTATAGAAGATCAAGTATGAGAGATGGCAGTGGAAGCAAAGGTTGGAGTGGAAGAGGAAGGAGTCACGAGCCGAGGCGAGCTGGCAGCCCCCAGGCGCTGTGGAGGCAGACAAGTCACTTGCTCCCCAAAGCCTCCGGAAGAACGCTGCTCTCCCGACACCCAGATCCCAGCCCAGGAAAGCCGACTCTGGACCTGGGTCTCCAGAACTGTAAGAGAATAAATGTGTGGTATGTCAAGCCACTCCATTGTGGTAATTTGTCCCAGCAGTCGTGGAAAATGAATATAGTCAGTATTTTAGAATAGTTGAGAGGAGGAGATTTTAATTCATATAGACACAGGTTCAGGAATGCCAAGATCCACCACTTATTAATAATTTACTTACTTCTTAAGTTTAAGTTCCTCTGTCTATAATATAGGAAATGAAATAGTCCCTACTTAACAAAATTATTTTAAGATTAAAGGAGATAATGAATG
Source organism: Oreotragus oreotragus (assembly GCA_006410675.1). Lineage (NCBI taxonomy): Eukaryota > Metazoa > Chordata > Mammalia > Artiodactyla > Bovidae > Oreotragus > Oreotragus oreotragus. The sequence continues at coordinate 77,686 of SJYX01016550.1, read as the reverse complement.
TAAAATTCTTGCTCTTTTTTTGTGTTCTATTGCATGAACTTAACAGCTTAAACCCTGGAGACGGAAATGGCACTCCAGTATTCTTGCCTGGGAATTCCCAAGGACAGAGGAGCCTGGTGGACTACAGTCCATGGAGTTCCAAAGAGTCAGACATGATTAAGTGACTGAGTAACAGCTTAAAACCACATACAAGTGTGGATCAGCTATAGCTATGTGTCCATGTCTGATGAAGCAACAGGCAAGCCGCAGTGCCATCTGGGGCTGGACAGGGGAAGAACCTGGCACTCAAGCTTTCTGTGATTTGTGGCAGGTTTCTGAGCTTCGCGGCTACTGAGCCGAGGGTCCCAGTGCCTGCTGGCTGCCCCCTGGAGGCAGCCCTGTGCCCCCTGCCCTGTGGTCCTCCTCCCTCTTTGGAAGCTCGCCGACAAGGCAGCTTCTCCTCCAGATCAGCAGGGGGACAGAGTCTCGGGACGAAGGGCCTGATCACACCTCCATCCTTGTGGCTGTGTTAAACACAGTCACCTCATCACATCATCTCTGCTGTGTTCATGGGTTAAAGCAAGACCCAGTTCCTGCTCCTGTGGAGGGTGTGACTCAAGGAAGTTACTGTCAAGATGTGGGGATCCAAGGGGTGACCCCAGTCTGCCTGCCAGACTTCTTAGGGTCCTTGGCACAGCCCAATGTGCTTGTGAGATCTTAACTATTATTTCTGGTGACTATACGACTAAACATCCTGATGTTTTTCCATAAGGAAGAAGAAATCGGTGTCCTCCTCCCCCTCTGCCTCTGAACTCCAACCTTCAAACGTACTCAACCACCTACCGGCACGGAGAAACAGTTCGTATAGAGTGTGGACTCAACTTCGCCAGGCAGGGAGCAGACGAGATACGCTGTGAAAACGGGAAATGGACGGAGCCTCCCAAATGCGTTGGTTAGCAGCACCTCGACTTAGCTTTCCCTGATGAGAAACCTGCATGTGGAGCTAAATGGTCTCTTCTCTCTCAACTGTCCCCTTCCAGAGGACGAGCAGAGGACGACCTGTGAGGCCCCGCCGTCGGTGGGGAATGGCGCGGCAAACCCGCCCTCCGAGGTTTATCACAGCGGGGATAAGGTGGCGTACGTGTGTGAGAGGGGCTATCACCTTCGTGGACCAGGAGAAATAACGTGCAACCATGGGAGATGGACCCTTCCCCCTAAGTGTGTTGGTATGTGTGCTGCACGTCACATCCAGAGCTAAGCCTAGCGTGCAGAATTTTTCATTCTCTTTGTTTAATCCACACGCTTATAGCAATAGTCAGCTGCTTAGAAGAGTTTGACATGCACAGATAGAGCACCTACTCTGCCATTTTTCTGAAGCATATGAAGCTCTCTGTAGATTCATATTTTTAATCCAACATAAAGAATAGGAAAGCAAACAATTTTTGAATGTCCTGATTCTAATATTTTTACATGTCCATTCTGACTCCCCCTGCCCTCTGAGCCATTAACTCGGCCTTTCATTTAACTCAAGAATGCAACCAGGTTACAACTCTGGGATGGCACCCTTCCTGTCATCATCATTTCTTGGCCAGGTCCTGGAGAGACCTCCACACGTTTACCAAGGATAACTATTGCATAAGAGAAAAGCTTCTGAGGATGCTAGAGAAATTAGCAGAGTAAGAGCAAGACTCCTACAGACAGAGAAATGGAACTTTTCATCCATGGGTTGACTGAGATCTGAGATGAAGAGGGAGGAGAAGGAAAAAATAAAACAGGATAATGACAGTTTTAGAACCGACCGTAATCTTTAGGTTAAAACACTCTTTACCTCTCCACACAGCTTAAGAATATCTATAGCTCGATTCCTTTGTAAGCCAGAAAAGTACAAAAACCCATACCTGTTCTTCAGCAAAACATTTGCGTTATTGTCTTGCCAGGGTCCAGCCCGGTGGACCCAGGGTAATTCGAAGCAGCAATGGAGCCAGCGATTAGGAAAGAATTATTTAAGTAGAGATACAAGGAGAGATTAGGGAAGAATAGTGTAGTGAGAGAAAGGAGAGAAAATAGAGGAGAAAAAGAGGCTGTATTCCTTGGTTTAAAGCCCTGAGACAAGGGGCTTACACCACCTACGTAAGGCCACAGGCGCCCGCTTGAATAGCAGAGGGTGCCCCGCCTTGGGCTCCCTCTCGCGTGGGTCTTAGAAGCCCAGGCAAACAAGTAGACACGGGGAGGCTCTACGTTCCAGATGGGAAGTCAGCCTGAAAAGGAGAAAAGGAAAAGAAGACACGGGGGAAGCCAGACTTCTGAGAAACTGGTTCGTCCTTTATTTTCCAGGAAAGCTTTTGTACTTTTAGTTGCACATAGAGATCAATGGATAATACAAAGTCATGCAGGGTCAGCAGCCCTGACCCTTTCGAGACCAGGCTTTCTCTCTACATACTTAGCTGTATACACAGGTCTTAGGTGATTTACATCATCTTATGGCCAGGAGGCCTATTAGCATTTTATGGCCCTTTTCTGATAAGGGACCATCAACCAGAAAACTTATTTGCCCTAAAAGTCTTCTTCTTACTAAAGTCTGGTGCCACTGTCAGAAAGCACTAATTAAAGTTACATTCTTACATAGCAAGGATACAACAATTTATAACAAGGAAAGAGGAGTACAGTGATTTATAACAAAGAGAAAATTAACTCAAAATTCTAGTATTGCTAACATCAAAACTACTATATTCTTTTTTCTACATCCCAATTACATTGATTAATATCCTCCAGGTGCCTAAAAGATAAAGGATATGGAGGCCTGGCGGCAGTCATTAACTCAACAATGAAACCCTTCACCAATATAATTCTTCAGTTCAGTTCAGTTCAGTCGTTCAGTCGTGTCCGACTCTTTGTGACCCCATGAATCGCAGCACGCCAGGCCTCCCTGTTCATCACCAACTCCCGGAGTTCACTCAGACTCATGTCCATCGAGTCAGTGATGCCATCCAGCCATCTCATCCTCGGTCGTCCCCTTTTCCTCCTGCCCCCAATCCCTCCCAGCATCAGAGTCTTTTCCAGTGAGTCAGCTCTTCNAGTTCAGTTCAGTTGCTCAGTCGTGTCCGACTCTTTGCGACCCCATGAATTGCAGCACGCCAGGCCTCCCTGTTCATCACCAACTCCCGGAGTTCACTCAGACTCATGTCCATCGAGTCCGTGATGCCATCCAGCTATCTCATCCTCAGTTGAGATAGCTTAATCTAATTTTAAATCTATAGTTATTTTGTTTTCTTCCACATTTGAGGAATTGAAAGTATGAATTTCATATTATTCTCATTTTTATAGATCAAAGATTAAAAAATTCTGTGGAAATGTGAAAGCATTTATCTGGTAATCTTCTGTTATTAAAAAATTCTATTTAAAATATTTTATAAGTAGCATGAATGACAGATGATCTTGAAAAATAACCATTTGAGTTGCTCCATAGGCAAATGTACATAATCCTGAGGTACTGAACTTTTCAAGCTCTGACCAGGATTACTATCTGTCAAGAGATACAACAAAATATCTTATCATGGGTAAGAGAGAGGACTAGATCAGTGTTTTTCATTTTTTTTCTTGATCCATTAGTAGTTTAGGAAATAACCAATCTTTTAAAAAAATAAATAGAACTGAGTAGAGCAAAATGGAAAATGTCAGAGTGTATATACATAGTAAGTAAGAAAAAGAATTGATGGTAAAATTGCTGTATTATCTCTCAAACACACACAGGCACTCACATACACACACACATGCATGCTATGTGTGTATATTTTCTGGATTTTGATGTATTTCTTGCTGTTGGGTTGGGATTAAGAAACATTGATTACACTGAAATTTATGTTACAAAGTGTAAGATACTTTACTAGGATTGACTATGGAAGATATACAGATTAAATACCTTGCTTGGAATACAGTGGGAAAGGGAGATAGCTAAAAAAATTAGTAAGACAGACTGTGACTAATTCCACAACAAAGTACTTTTAAAGAATATGTCCACATATTCAAGTTTTTTTCTCCTTCAGGCTTTCAGTTGCCTCCCCCACATATTAATTAAATATGAAAGAATTATTTCCCCCAAACGCTACCTAACTTACCCTTACCTGTGTTACTTATATCTTTTGAGATTGGGCCTGGGAAGCTGTGAATCCGGAGTTGCCTCCTTTAACAAAAACAGTGAACACGGGGTATGTGAAAAAAATGTGTACCAATAAATGCATGTGTCTGTTACTGATTGATGTTAGTCTTCTGTGTATATTTCTCAATTGGGGAACAAATTATTAATAGTTAATAAGACATATTTCCTTGAAAGGCAAATACCGCATTCAGTTTCTAATCCCCTGAGAAGTCAAGATTCTGTATTTAAACCTATTCAATCAAATGCTGAGAGCAGCAAGAGTGATTGGAGGTGAGTCTACTTAAGATTTTTCTTATTCTATTTCTTCTTCTCCTTCTTATCTCCTCCTTTCCTCCCTTCTCTCCTCCTCTATCTTTTCTTCCTTACTTAAACAGAATTGACATTTAGGAAATTTCTATACTTAATAACTAACTATATTGATACTAGCTATGTTTTATGAAAGAAGAGAACATGCCGTATAAAACTTTAAAAATAGGCAAATTTAACTTGATTATATTTCCAAAGAATACTTCATGTTATAATGAAATTTCTGTAAATATTTATCACCATGAATTTATTATTTTGTCATTAATGTCTGATTGACAATAGGTAAAGAGTCAAGAATAACTGAATCTAAATGTTGGATGCATTTAGAAATTGAGAAACAAATAGAATGCTCAGTCTTACCCTAGTGAGATAGTCAGCTCCAAGGTAAATAGGATGGAATTAAGAAAGAAAGATGGAGCGTGAAATGCATAAGCATATGTTAAGATGATGGGGGCACTTGTCAGAGGTATCCAAATTTAATGTCTAAATAATGTGAAAAAAATGAATAGATAGAAAAAAAGGACATGGATTGTCTTTTAGGTTGGACTTTAGTATTCTTGGGTAAGTGGTAACTACTGAAATCGTTTTGGATTATTTTCCTTAACAAGGTTGGGTTGCATTGTTGCCCTCTTGTGGTACTTGTGGTATTTTTAGGAAAATTATTCAGAAATAAATATTTGTGACTTAGGTTAATTTTTTTCCTGTGAAACTTTTACCTAGCCTGCTCTGAAATTATACTTTTAATTTTAGCCTCATTCACATCACGTTCTGATAGGCTGGACTTAAGTTAATGTAGCTAGTAAAATGCTGAAACAAATTCATAAGTAAGACTTTTAAGCTACTCAATAAAAGTACAAAATTTCTAATCAGACAGCTATCCACCCTGCCTATATCTGTTTTCTTTGTGATTTAAAATCACTGACAGGCTATAGTTTAACTTTTGAAAAACTTATTTTGTAGAAAATTTAAAAATAAATGTCCAAAAAAGGAAGCAAACATACTCAAAATCTTACTATGCTGAAAAAAAAATTTGTACTCATATATTCTTGTATAGTTTAAAAATAAATTCTTTGGCACCTGACTTTGAGTTGGGTTCTCTGGGTTTTGGATTGTCAGTAACTTGCTATGTGACTTTGGCAAGTTACTTCCTCCTTAAGACTCTGTTTCCTCACCTGAAAAGAGAGGCTTAATATATTTTAGGGTTGCTGTGATAATGTGTTTAGAATATCTAACTGGTCAGTAGTTGCAAAGTAGTACAAATTACCATATAAATGCAAATTAAATAATAATTTTCTTTTAATTAAGAAAAAGTATATAGAAACAAAACTGATACCCATTAAAAAAATACTATTACAGCTACAGAGATGGCAACAAAAATACCAGTTTAAAAACTTGGGATAAAAATGACTTCAAGCCTCAGTGCAGAAGAAATCTAATGACAAATAATGGAATAAATTCAGGTCCAATTAATTTGGGAGCTCAACAGCAGAAACAGTTAAGAGTATCTGAATCTACTAACTTGCCTAACCAAAGAGAAAGTGAAGCACTCAGACAGACAAAATCATCAGAAATACCTGGCTCCACAATGAGAAGTCTAGACAAAAACAGCACACTGCAGGCATTTAAGCCCAATTTTCAACAAAATCAATCTAAGAAAAAAATGTCGGATGGTTTTCAAGAAGTAAACACCCTCAAGGTAAACTTTTCAATATTATTTGCATTTTTGTATTTCAATTAAAAAACGTGAGATTTAGAAAGTTCCAGAGATAAGAGCATTTGAAATCACTCCCATGGCATACATTACTGGATTAGCACAAATAGCCAGTTCTGTTGGAGTAGATGAATGTTTTTATCCGTTATATTTTCTTAAAGGCTGTGAATAGCTGCTCTATAAATAAATGTAATTTTGGTGTGCCCGTGAGAGGACGTGAGCTCAGGGTCTTCCTCCTCCACCATCTTGGCCATCCTGCTCTTAGCTGATTTTTTAAAATGCCAAAACATTCCTATCTCAAGGCCTTTACACTCACTATTCCCTTATTCCTCAGTCAACAGCCTATTTAAAATAATAATCCTTGTCAACTTGTTATCCTTTTATCCTGTTTTTTTTTTAATGCACAGAATATTTCAATTTCTGACATTCTATTATATATTTATTAATCTTCTGAATCCTTTATTAGACTGTAAAATCTGTGAAGGTAGATAGGTTGTCTACCTTCAGTATTGTTTCCTCATTAGCTATGTCTGGCACACTGTAGGTGCCAATAATTGCTTTTGGAATGAATGAATAAATGTGTCTGGATTCCCTCAGAGTATGAGCACGTTAGGGAGAGAAATTGTATTTGACTTACCTGTGTTTGTCACAGAATTGGCACACAATGCTTTAAAAATATTTAAAGAATCAACGAATGAGTAAATGAATGCTCATGTAAAATGAGATAAAAAGAAAAAAAATCTTAATTATCTCCAAGTGTATTCTAGTTTCTTCTCCTTTATCAAGTACTAATGACGCTTTTAATTTAGGGGAGTAACTGTGCTAAAATTTGCAATAGTTCTTTTTTACATATTTTACATAGTATTTTAGCATATTTTGCACTTTTGCCTATTATATGGACCTAGAATCTTTACATAGAAAGTGAATGAATATGATGAAAAAAATGACAGGTTTTTCTACTGCTGTGTTTTATTTTTTCAGAAGGAAGCCTCATCATATCAGTTAAAGCTTAGGGAAAAAGATAATTCTTTAAGAATTATATCTGCAGTTATTGAAAGCATGAAGTACTGGCGTGAACATGCACAGAAAACTGTACTTCTTTTTGAAATATTAGGTAGGTGTACTACTTCAAAAATACTTCAGTTATATCATTTGGACAATCATTTTGAACGATTGCTAGGAATACCTAGGGGTTCTTAAAGAAAAATATAACTTTACAAAAGGAGATTATGGTTTTTTACGATTTTCTTGAGTTCTGGTGTCTTCATTGATGTGTGACTTAAGATGAACTTGGTTATTCATGCTAGTATTATTGTAATTTGTAATGTTAAAACTGGAAAGATTCTTACAAGTAATCTAGCTCAACCCTTGAAGTAGGTGAGGAAATGAGGCAAATAATTAAAATAGACTTGACTAAAAATCACAAAGTTAGCAGCAAAAATAAATCTAGGCACCAAGTCTCCTTATTCTCAAAGTATTCTTTCTACTATATTATCCTAAATCCAGTAGCAATTTCTGTGTAAGTTAAATTATAAATTACATATGCTAAAAGAACATGTGCGAAGAATCCTTGATTGATGTAAGTAAGCACCCAATAATTAACTTACTCCTACAGTTTTCTGAATTAATATTCAAAAGGGAGGAGAGTTTTATAGAATGTTTCTGGAATTTAATTTTACTTAGAATAAAGAGATAATGAGTAGAGAGTCAAAACATTTCTTTCCATAGTTTAAATAAAATATTTAATTTAAATTATGAAATATTTTAAGCATACAGAAAAGTACAGAGACTATAATAAATATCCACATATCTATCTTATAGATATCTTTGAACACCCCTATCTGTTTTTATTCTTCTCTAGAGACAGTCACTATGGTATCTTTCCTTTCCATGCTTTTAAAATTTTGCTCTGTACATCTGATTTTGTAAATTTATATGTATTTACTGTTTTTGTGTGTTTTAAACTGTAGAGTTTAGATTTTCATCTGGCATTATGTTTTTGAGATTTAACCATCTTTCTGTCCTGTTACAGTGTTAACTTCATTCTGGGGCTCCAATTATGGTCTTTCCAGCAGCCTCTAACTCTTCCCTTATGATATTAAGAGGATTATCAAAGTTTTCTATACCATACATTCTTCTTTACACCACATCATCACATTCTTTGATAGTTTCTCCTGGTTGCTCTTTTCCAGAAACTAGCAAATGACCCTTTGCATATCATCGTTTCTGACTGGGCAGCAAGGCTCTCACTGTCACTCTGAACTCTAGCTGGGGAAGGGGATACACTGACAGGCTTACGTTAGTCTCAAGTCACTCCCAGGTCTGGGGGTGGGGACACATCCAATCCAAATCGTATAGCTAAGAGTGGCATAGGGGAAATTTCCTAAAGGAAAATCTGGGTATTATTAGGGGAAGTGGAGATTGACCTCAAAACAACAAGTGTTTACTATCAGTACCCAATAGATGGCTATTAAAGGAATGAATAGTGGTCTCACTTGATAGTGACTAGGAAATGGCAACCCACTCCAGTACTCTTGCCTGGAGAGTCCCACGGATGGAGGAGCCTGGTGGGCTACAGTCCATGGGGTCGCAAAGAGTCAGACACGACTGAGCAACTNGCTATTAAAGGAATGAATAGTGGTCTCACTTGATAGTGACTAGGAAATGGCAACCCACTCCAGTACTCTTGCCTGGAGAGTCCCACGGATGGAGGAGCCTGGTGGGCTACAGTCCATGGGGTCGCAAAGAGTCAGACACGACTGAGCAACTTGACTCACTCACTTTTAAGATTAAACTTGAATTATCATTTGAATTTTATAGATGAAACAAATTTGAAAGAGGTTTACATTTTTTCAGTTTAGTAAGTGAAGAACAGAGACTCAATTACATGACTTCTGATTCAGTGTTTTTTCTTCATTAAATCATGATGTTTATGTATTATATGTGTGTAATTAATATGTGGACTTCCCTGGTGACTCAGACAGTAAAGAATCTGCCTGCAGTGCAGGAGACCTGGGTTCAGTCCCTGGATTGGAAATGTCCCCTGGAGAAAGAAGTGGCAGTCCACTCCAGTATTCTTGCCTGGAGAATTCCATGGACAGAAGAGCCTGGTAGGCTACAGTCTGTGGGGTCGCAAAGAGTTAGACATGACTAAGCAACTCACACACACACTTCGGTGTGTAGTATGTGGTAGATTGGTCTGAGGATTTAACCACTGCATCAAACACATTCACAAAACTTCAGGGTTTTCCTGGTGGTCCAGTGGTTAAGACACCGTTCTTCTGCTTTATGTGCACAGGTTTGATCCCTGGTCCAGAAACTAGGATCCTGTATGCTACACGGCATGGCCAAAAAAATAGAAATATAAAAAAACACACAAAAACAACAAAGGAGAAAGTTTCAGATGGCCACTTATTGTCAGTTATATTTTCGTTATATAATTAGTTCCCAAGTTGGAGAGGGCCAGAAATTTTGTTTTCCTTAGAATAAAACAGTTTCAGAATATCTTACCCTTTAAAAATGTTTTCTTATTATTGTATAAATAAAACTATGAGAGATTGGTATGGGAATAGTTAAATATCAACTTCTCTTTGTTAAACTTTATTTGTGTTTTACCAGCACTGATTTTTTTCCCCTTCTGTTTCAATGTTGCTTAGCTGTTCTCGATTCAGCTGTTAGACCTGGCCCATACTGTTCAAAGACTTTTCTTATGAGAGATGGGAAACATACTCTGCCATGTGTATTTTATGAAATAGTGAGTATTTAAGTATTCTTTGCAAAGCCTATGCCAACAAAACTTACAAATGCAGGCTATAGTTTCACAGTAGTAGAAATTCTGTTAACTAGTAGTGCTTTTGACATTTTGTTTGGTTCAATTCTGATGTTAAAATTGCTTATTTGCTCAACTGATGTGGAGAGCTTACTATGTTATAGGGGCTATGCTAGATGCAGGGGTGCAAAGTGGAATATAAGTGGTAAATGGCCCTTTCTCTCAAAGAGTTTATAATCTCAGGTAGAGACAGATACATAAATATTACACTTATATAATAAGTGGTGTGACAGAGGTGTGTGCATGGTTCTATAGAAGTAGATAGGGAGGATAGATGAGATCAGGGAAAGCTTTTTGAGGAATGTAGTAACCTATCTGACCTTAGATATATAAGGTCTAGTAAATTAAGCCAAAGTGTTGGAAAGTAGGGGAAGAGGTGAGAGGAATGCATTCTAAACTGAGGGAGCAGTTCCTGAAAAGACATGAAGCACTGTTAGAGCCTAGATTGTTCAGGAAATTGCAAACAGTTTACAATTACCAGGATATACGGTTAGTAAGTGACAGGGTAAGTTAAGGGTAGTCGTTCTGAACCTGGGGGAAGGCAGAAACAGTGGGCTGGGATGTAGGGATGAGGCTTGGTAACAAAGGAGAATGGAAACCTTATAATACTTATATACTTTGTAAAAGAGTTTGGTATTAAACCTGAAATTGAGCTTAATTCTGAAATCTCACTTGGATTCCAGTGTGTACCCCACCATTCACTAGCTTTATGACCTTGAGTGTGTTGGTTACACTTCATGTGCATCAGTTTTCTAATCAGTAAATTGAGACTAATTCCCACTTTGAAAGGTTGTTTTGTATATTAGGTTATAGAATATATGAATGCATAGCATCTAACACATAGCAGATGACAAGAAATAGTAATTGAATGTTATTTTTAGAATATCTTAGATGCTTATTATTTTTCTCTAGTCTAAATTTAAAAAGATTTTTATTAAAGTATATCATATACAGAAAAGCTGTACAATTCTATGAAGTTATCACAGAAGTGAACATAACCAAGGTTAAGAAATAGAACATTGCTTTCACCCTATGTTTTCTTGTGCCTGTTCTCATTCACTACCTCTGTTTTGTGCATTAAAGTGACAACTATTGTGACTTTTAATATCATAAGTTAATTCTGCCTGTTTTTGAACTTTCTATAAATGGTATCATATGATATGTCTGATTTTATGTCTGATCTCTTTGACTCAGTGAAATGTTGTAAGTTTCATCTATGTTGTTCCATATAGCTAAAGTTCATTTATTTATGTTTCTATATGATACGAATATAGCACGATTTGATTTTCTATTCTACTGTTATGGATGTCTTTTGGTTTCCAGTTTTTTTGTTTTTGTAATACTCTGTGAACGTTCTTGTTGTGCACACGCATGCCTTCCTGTTGTGTATATACCTAGAAATAAAATTGCTGAATTGTAGTGCATGTGTATGTTCTACATGGAGTTATTGCCAAAGAAATTTCTAGAGGGTTATAAGAGTTTATGAACTCAATCAGCAAAGGAGAGTTGTAGTTTTTCTTCATTCTTATCAAGATTTAGTCCTGTCAGTCTTTTCTAATTTAGCCATTCCAGTGGGTCAGTTTAGTGCTATCTCATTTCTCTCCAATTCCCTGGTGACTAATTGAGGTTCAGCACTTTTGATGTTTACTGGCCAGTAAGATACATTCTTCTGACAAGTCTGTTCAGGCCTCTTATAATTTTTTCTAATAAATTATTTGTCTATTGATTTGTAGGAGTTTTTGAAAAATCTATTCTGAGTGCAAATTCTTTGTTTATTATGTATATCGCGAATCTTCTCATACTCTGTGGTTTGACTGAGAGGTTTTGGAGCTGGCTTGTCTTTTCCTGGCTTATGAGTTCTATTAGGACATAGCTCTTTTGAATCTCCCAACCCTAAGCCTGGGGCGGGGGTGGTATGGTTACCAGAATCTCTTTTCTTTGGGGAACCTTGGATTCCATTTTTTCTCCTAGCCCTATAAGCCCACAGAAGCTCTGCTCAGTTTATTAGACTCTTAAACTGCCTTGATTGTGATCAGCAGTTACCTCAGAGGGGGAAGGTATCCCTAGATATCAGGCCCATTCTGGACTTCTATCCTCCCCCTAGTTAGGGTCTCTGCAGTTCCTCACTGCCATTGGTATCTCTCTGATGTCTGGGAGGATATTTTAAAATAATTATTCCATCCAGCTATTCTAATTTGTTTTAGTGGGAAAGTTGGTCTGAACTAGCTTGTCTGCCATCTACTGAAAGAGGAACTCTGGCAGTCTAATAGAAGTGAGTATTCATGTGCTGATATATTGGGAATTATTCAGTTTTTTAAGAAGCAGCAGCTCACTTGTTTGTAAGAAGCCCTACCCAAATGAAGGTCTTTCTTCTGTAACAAGGTATCCATTTATGCCTAGCTGTTATGGTGTTGTCAGCAGGAGGGCCCTAAATGATGAATTAACAGCATTTTATAGTGATTGGTATTTAGTTGATCATATTATTAGTTTAAAAAATTTAAATTCAAACAAAGTAATAATTAACTTTATCAATATTTATTTTTTGAAAAACAGGATCGTGAACTTCCTAGACTGATTAGAGGCCGAGTTCACAGATGCGTTGGAAACTACGACCAGAAAAAGAATATTTTTAAATGTGTTTCTGTCAGACCAGCATCTGCTTCTGAACAGAAAACTTTCCACACATTTGTTAAAATTGTGGATGCTGAAATGAGATGTTATACTAGTGTAATGAATGAAGTTTAAGTAGTGATGAAGGAAGTTTAAATAGTATAAAGTAAGCATTTTTCTGTTATTGTTTAAGTTATCATCGCCATGGTTTTTTGGCTACTGTTTTTCTGTGTTTCACTTGTTGAATTAAAATATTTAAATCCTTTTAAATGTGGGAAGAATTTTTGAAAAATAATTTTACTGTTTTTACAAAAGTGGTGCATTTGCTAAAGTTAAAAAACCATTTCAAATAAAAGTGCTCAAAAATATAGGAATAGGTAGATACTAAATATGAGAAAATAATACATTTGAGTCAGACATTCCCACTAAAGTTAAGAACAAGACCAGGTGCCCATTGTCAGTAATGTTATTGAGCATTATACTGGAGTTGCTAGACTATTAATTTAATTCAATTTTTAAATTCATTTAATTCAAATATTTAGTGGGCATATACTCTATGCCAAGCACTATTTCATGTCCTTGTTTGTAACAAAGCAGTTAACAAAGTAACAGAAGTCTCTGAATTTATGGGATTTATATTCTGGGACCCATAGAATATGTTAGATAAAAGAGAAATAATTGGGAAATAAAAGAGAAATAATAAATATTGCTATTGGTAGATGATACAATTGTATATATGGAAAACCTAAGAAAATAAGGAACTACTATAAAGTGAGATAATTTGGTAAGGCACCAGAATAGAAAACTTAATATGCAGAAATCATTAGTAGATGTTATGTATATGATCTGAACCATTATTAGAGTGTAAACTGCATAATGATACCATTTTAAAAATATCTAAGACTAACCAATACTAAGTAATAAATGTGGAAAAATATGAACAAAACTTTAGAATACCTGTAATGAATGACACAAAAGAAGACTTGGACAAGTGGAAAAATAAAATCATTTTCTTGGATAGAAAGACAAAGATGTTGATTTTTCTAAGATTAATTTGTAACGTAATTTCTTTCTGTATACAAAATTAATTTGTAACATGTAATTTCTTTCTGTATACAAAACCAAATACACACACATTAGCCAACTGAATAATAAAAGTTATGTATATAAGAAAATGAGACTTGTCAGGAATACTCTGAAAAAGAATAGTAGAAGATAGTTTTATCAAATATTATAAAGCCTTAAACATGTATTAGTTATCTATTGTTGCATAACCAATTGCCCACCAAATTAGTGGCTTTAAACAACAAGCATTTATTATCTCTCACAGTTTCAGTAGGCCAAGATTTATGAAGTGGCTTGGTTGGGCAGCTCTGGCTTGGGTTTCTTAGGAGGATGCCAGGTGGGTTCTTGTTATTGGAAGGAGGATGCACCTTATCGTGGGGGCCTTCCAAAGGGCTGCTTGAGAGTCCTCATGACATGGTAGTTAGCTTCCCCTAGAGTGAGTAATTCAGAGAGCAAGTTAACTAGGTGGAGTTATCCTTTATATGACCTAGCCTTGGAAGTCACAAAGCATCACTTTCACTACATTCTATTTGTTGGAATGGGCCATTAAGTATGGACCACTTTTAGGAGGATGGAAATTAGGCTCCACCACGTGAAGGAAAGAGTGACAGAAATGGCAGACATTAAAAAACTAAATACGTATTATGAAGGCATATTTATTCATGTGGAATATGGTACTGACTCATGAATAGACAGGACAGTGTAACAATTTAAAGTATAAAAGTAAACCCAAGTATATAGAAAACTTAGGACCTGAAATCAGTAGAGAAGAGAGACTATTCAATAAATGTTGTTGGGACCACTGGGAAGCTTCTGGAAAAAAAGACTTAATTTTGAACTAAGATTTTTTATGTATTTTTATTTTGCCATCCTGGGGATCTTTGCAAAGTATGTATTTCATGGCGGTATTCTACTGGCTTCTTTTTGTCCACAGGATAAAGCCTAAACTCCCAGCTGCTACTGCTGTTGGTTTAGTTGCTAAGTCGTGCCTGCCTCTTTGCAGTTCCATGGACTGTAGCTCACCAGACTCCTCTGTCCCTGGGATTTCCTAGACTCCTAAGCTATTTGGGATATTTGCATTCTGGTTGCTGCTTTTTATGGCATCTCCATCTTTTTTCCCTGCTGAAAATGTAGGCTCCCCAGGACTACTATTCATTCTTTAAATAAGTAAGGATTAAGCTTTCATATTGGAGAAGGCAATGGCACCCCACTCCAGTACTCTTGCCTGGAAAATCCCATGGACGGAGGAGCCTGGTAGGCTGCAGTCCGTGGGGTTGCTAAGAGTCGGGCACGACTGAGTGACTTCACTTTCACTTTTCACTTTCATGCATTGGAGAAGGAAATGGCAACCCACTCCAGTATTCTTGCCTGGAGAATCCCAGGGACAGTGGAGCCTAGTGGGCTGCTGTCTGTGGGGTCACACAGAGTCGGACATGACTTCACTCCCACCTTCCCCAAAGTATAGTCAGGTGTGATCAGTGATTGTAATCAGTCACTACTCCTGCACCCTGAGAGCATTTGTCTGGAGAGGTCCTGGGTAATTGCTTTCTCTTTAATGAGTT
The DNA here is from genome assembly GCA_006410675.1 of Oreotragus oreotragus. NCBI lineage: Eukaryota > Metazoa > Chordata > Mammalia > Artiodactyla > Bovidae > Oreotragus > Oreotragus oreotragus. Next base: position 62,468 of record SJYX01016550.1, on the reverse strand, counting down.
CCTCCAGGATCCAGACTCCTCTGGGATCCAGGGCCCCTTAGGCCCAAGGATGTGCAGAATGGGAGATGTGAGAAGGGAGTTTTCAGACACAGGTGATGACTACAGGGGCAGATAGTGCCCCTTAGTGAATAAAGGGGAGCAGGATCTCAGGTCAGGGTCCTGGAGTCACCCTCACACACTGGGTAAGTTGGGCAGATTGTGAATGAGCTGGTCACTTAGGGTCCTTCCAACCTGAGGGTCTTGATTTCCTAGGTTGTGTGATGTTCTCCAGCAGAGTTTTTCAGGTATGATAATCCTCTTTATCTCTCAACTTCTCATGATTTCTCCACATTCTAGAGATAATTTGACTGCTGTTCACCAGTTTCATTAGTTTTTTTAGTTAATGATAGAGTGTATAAATACTATGTATTATAACTCATAAGATTGTATTATTTCAAAAGAAGACCTCTCTGCAGGTCAGGCATTTAATGCAATGGTCCGTAACCCTTGACTACCTATTGGAATTATTTAAGGAACTTTAGGTGTCCCAGATGGTATTAGTGGTAAACAACTCACCTGCCCATGTAGGAGACATAAGAGACACGGGTTTGGTCCTTGGGTAGGGAAGATCCCCTGGAGAAGGGCATGACAACCCACTCCAGGATTCTTCCCTGGAGAATCCCATGGATAGAGGAGCCTGGCGGGCTACAATCCATAGGGTCACAAAGAGTCTGAAGCGATTTAGCATGCATGCAAGCAAGGAGTTTCAGATAGCAAACCCCTCTCCCCAGAGGTTCTGATTTATATTTGCTGGGGGAGGGTGCAGTAATCTATGCTTTTAAATACAGCGTGGTCCACAGACCAACAGAATTGGGAATCACTGAATGTAAAATTTGTGCTCATAAAATACAGAATTTTAGGCACCACAGCAAACCTGCTAAATCAAAATCAGCATTTAAGAGGACCCCTGTGTAATTCATATGTAAACTAATCTTTAGAAGCACTGCCCTTCGTGCTTTTTATGGGTAGCAAGGACTGAGAGCCAATTCACCTGCTGAAGAGGAGAGGAGAGGAGAGGCTTGTTCATGGAGCCACTGGTGCTCTTATTCTAGATCTCTAGCAGCATCCGCAAGTGCCAGCTCTGTGGTTTGTGATTTCTAATAAAAATTCTTGACACCAGAGATGAGCAGCACTGGTTTTACAGGGAAACAAAATTCTGGAAAATCAGGTGCATGAAGCCTAACTCGATGCTTTCCCTTACTGCCACACCGACTAGCACATTAAGTCCACATGTTAAAAATTATTAATGTGGCTCAATTAAACAGCATCAGCAGGGTGAAATCCCAGCATCTGGAGTTGATCTCTTTGAGGGATGGAACTTAACCATATTCCTAGCACTCCTTAGTTTTCTCAGCTCTGAGGCACAATCGTATCTGGGAAAAAACTGGAAGATCTCAGGGGTAGAAATTATTTCTTCCTTTTCTCCTCAAATTAATAAATGTGTCTGTCAGATTTAATTTTTTTTCATTATCGATATCCCTGAGTCCTGTGGATATCAATAGAAGGAATACAGTGTGGGTGTAGATTCTGAATGTTCAGGATGAAAAGTAGAATGGCTGTCAGGGAGCTCTGCTCAGTGGTAGCCTGAATGGGAAGGGGATTTGAGGGAGAATGGATACATAGATATGTATGGGTGAATCCCTTTGCTGTTCACCTAAAACTGTCACAACATTGGTTGTTAATTGGTTATGTGCTGTGCTGTGCTTAGTTGCTCAGTCGTGTCTGACTTTGCAACCCCATGGGCTGTAGCCTGCCAGGCTCCTCTGTCCATGGGAATTCCCCAGGCAAGAATACTGAGGTGGGTTGCCATGCCCTCCTCCAGGGGATCTTCACAACCCAGGGATTGAACCCAGGTCTCCCACATTGCAGGCAGATTCTTTACCATCTGAGCCATCAAGGAAGCCAAATCAATCAGTTATAAACAAAAACAAAATAAAACGTTTAAAAGAAAAAAAGAGTAGTGTGGTTGGGATAGTCTAATACTTCCATGAGTTTGAGGTTACATCCAGGCATTCTGTAAAAAAAGTGTCAAAAACTAGTGAGCTCCTGTTCTGAGAGGATTAAGTAGGAGTAGATATTCTAGAATAACAGGAGTTTTCTGTCTTTAAAGTTGGAGGAATGCATGTCCCATCCTGAAGTATGGCCAATAAATATTTCAAAAAATGAAACATTGGCTACAGTCAGGCATTATTCCAGATGCTAGCACTGCTGCAGTCGTGGAGGCATATACGCCTTTGCCTGCATATATGGGATGTACAATCTGGTGAGGAAAGACTGCTGCTGCTGCTGCTAAGTCGCTTCAGTTGTGTCCGACTCTGTGCGACCCCATAGACAGCAGCTCACCAGGCTCCCCCGTCCCTGGGATTCTCCAGGCAAGAAAACTGGAGTGGGTTGCCATTTTCTTCTCCAGGGGGAAAGAGAGCTGTAAACAAATAATACCCCTGGGTATCGTGTGCTATGGAAGAAGCACAGGATGCTGTGGAAACAAAGCACTCGGTTCTTACCTGGTCTGGCATGACAGGAGGGTTTAGCTGAGTAAACGGTGTTGACTTAAAAATAGTCACAACCTAAAAATTGAGTCACGTCTTATTCGGTGGGAATTTTTAGGGCTTCAGGCCCGGGAGACAGCATCTTAAGCGACCCTGAGAGAACTGCTCCGAGGAGGCGGGGATCAGGAGAATCAGGTCATATAGAAGTTTGCAACAAAGGGCAGGTAGTCTGAGCATCAGAAGCATTTTTGTAGGGCTTCTCTGGTGGCTCAATAATGAAGAATCTGCCTGTCAATGCAGGAGACACAGGCTCTGTCTCTGATCCAGGAGGATCCCACGTGTCGCAGAGCAACTAAGATGGTGCACCACAGCTGCTGAGCCTGTGCTCTAGAGCCCAGGAGCCGCAACTACTGAGTCCACAGGCCGCAGCGACTGAAGCCAGTGCTCCCAGGGTCTGCGCTCTGCAGCGAGAGAAGCCCCTGCAGTGAGAAACTCGGGCACCACACCAGAAAGTAGCCCCTGTTCCCCGCAACTGGAGGAGAGCCTATGCAGCAACGAAGACTCGGCACAGCCAAAAATAATTTTTAAATAAAAATGTATTTTTGTGAATTAAAGAAAAGTTGGACACGACTGAGCCACTTCACTTTCACGCATTGGAGAAGGAAATGGCAACCCACTCCAGTATTCTTGCCTGGAGAATCTGAGGGACGGGGGAGCCTGGTGGGCTNGACTCGGCACAGCCAAAAATAATTTTTAAATAAAAATGTATTTTTGTGAATTAAAGAAAAGTTGGACACGACTGAGCCACTTCACTTTCACGCATTGGAGAAGGAAATGGCAACCCACTCCAGTATTCTTGCCTGGAGAATCTGAGGGACGGGGGAGCCTGGTGGGCTGCCGTCTATGGGGTCGCAGAGTCGGACACGACTGAAGCGACGCAGCAGCAGCTATCTCAAGTTAAGAAATTTAGAACTATGTATGGGAAGATGCAAGAATCTGGGCTCACGGAAATCATTCCTTTCTTATGCATCTTAGTTATCTGGATACCCAGCGTCCTGTGATTTTTCACATCTTGAGTTCTTCAGTGCTCACCATAGGGAGTGGCTGAAGCCTGATGGCTGCCGGGGCACAGGTATTGTTCTCCTTCCTAAGTGCCCTGGAGCGCTGGAATTACTGATGACTGTGACATCCTTGTTTACTGATATGGCAGGAAATATTCCATTTCCCAGTGGCATGTAATATGCCTGATGGATAAATACAGGCAAACCAGGTGAAGAGGGAGCCAAGGGAGGAAGGTGCTAGGCAGGAGGACAGCAAGTGCAAAAGGATGGAGCAAGAAACTGTGACTTTTAAACGCAGCCTTGGTGAGAGTAGGGTGTGTGCGTCATAATGGGACTGGATGAAGATGTGGAGGCAAGCGCCTTTTGGCCTTGAAAGAGCAGTGAGAATCCATGGACCTTATGATTTTTATCTTAGAATGCCACAGTGTAAAGAGACTGAAGGGGAGTAAGTATGGAAGCAGGGAGATAAAGAGGCTGTTAAGTAATACAAATAAGCTATAATGTTAGCCTGGATCAGGGTAGTGAGGGTTGGGATAGTAGTGGATGAATCAGAGAATTGAATGGGAGAATCTATAGCACTTGATAGAGTGGGTCCTGATAGTGACAGAAAGGAGAGACTGAAAGAAAACTCCTAGGTTTCTATCTTGGGCCTGGATTTCTTTTACTGAAGTATGACAGACCTGAAGGAGTGGATCAGGAGAAGGGCAGGGTGGGCTCCTGAATTTCATATGGGATCTGTGGATGGCTGGAGAGGCTTGTGATATTCCATGGGGAACATAATCACTAAGCCAATGATGAAGGTGATAAAAGTCTACCCATGAGCTTTAGATGGTAATGGATGCCAAAGGAATATGTGAGTTCTTCCAGGGCTGTAGATTTAAAATTATGAGAATGGTATTTAGGAAAAAACCCAAGAAAACACCAATATATAACAGAATGGAGAAGAAACCAATCAAAGTGACTGAGAATGAATGGTAAGGAAACTATCAGGAGAACCAATGTGAACACATAGAATATAGAAGATGAGAGTGTTTTAGAAGGGAAATTAGAGTTGATTTTTAGAAGGGAAATTAGAGCTAATATTCTTTTACATGCTAATTGATGAGGAATAAAGGAAAGTCTGAAAAGTGGCTTAGATTTGGAGACATAGTGTATTTCTGGTTACAAAGTGTTGTTACAGATAATGAGGGTGAAATCAATCATTGACCACCAACTAACAGACATAATGTTCATTTTTATTCAGGTGTTTAATGGACACCATCATTTTCTCCTAAAGATACTGAACACAGAGCATGACAGGAAGGAACAAAACTGTCATCTCAGAGTTCCTCCTCTTGGGCCTGCCAACTGAGCCAGAGCACCAAGGCCTGTTCTGCGCTCTGCTCCTGGCCATGTATGTCACCACCGTCCTGGGGAACCTCCTCATAATGTTCCTGATTCGACTGGACCCCCACCTCCACACACCTATGTATTTGTTTCTCAGTAACCTGTCTTTCTCTGACCTCTGCTTCTCCTCTGTCACAATGCCCAAATTGCTGCAGGACATGCAGAGCCATGTCCCGTCCATCTCTTATGCTGGCTGCCTGATACAAATGTACTTCTTCCTGTTTTTCGCAGACCTGGAGAGCTTCCTCCTTGTGGCCATGGCCTATGACCGCTACGTGGCCATCTGCTTCCCCCTGCACTACACCGCCATCATGAGCCCCAGGCTCTGTCTCTTCCTGGTGGTGCTGTCCTGGGTGCTGACCACGGTCCATGCCATGTTGCACACCCTGCTCATGGCCAGGCTGCATTTTTGTGAAGACAACGTGATCCCCCACTTTTTCTGTGACATGTCTGCTCTGCTGAAGCTGTCCTGCTCTGACACTCGAGTGAATGAGCTGGTGATATTTATCACGGGAGGGCTCATTCTTGTGATCCCCTTTCTACTCATCATCACGTCCTATGCTCGAATTGTGTCCTCCATCCTCAAGGTCCCTTCTGCCAGGGGTATCCTCAAGGCCTTCTCTACTTGTGGCTCACACCTCACTGTGGTGTCCCTGTTTTACGGGACAGTTATTGGTCTCTATTTATGTCCATCAGCTAATAATTCTACTGCTAAGGAGACTGTGATGGCTATGATGTACACCGTGGTGACTCCCATGCTGAACCCCTTCATCTACAGCCTGAGGAACAGAGACATGAAGGGAGCTCTGGGAAGAGTCTTCTGGAGAAAGAAAACTCCCTTCTCTCTGTGATGCTAAAGATGGGATTTATACACAACTTTATGCAGCAGGTATATTGACATTAAAATTGGGATATTAACCCAGACTTATTTTTTCCCCAATGGTCTTTTGGTTAAATTACATAGCTAGAAATTGCCAAAGTAAAAGCTAAAGTGGAGATATGCAGCTGCAAAGGAAGAAACAGACAGAACAGGCTCTGTCTTGAAAGCAGGACTCCACCTTGGGCCAGACTGTGGACTTTGAGCTATATGCCCAGTGTCTATGAAAACGACATACCAACTGGAAAACCAGACCCCCGGAAGGAAGAGCCCCAGGGCTCCTACCTAGACCCTCCGAAGAATATCCTAATTATCTGTGTAACTGAATAGACTTATGCATTCTATTATGCTTATTGGAGTATGACCACAGACCTATTGATAACTGTCCATTGTTAACTACCTAGACTTAAGGCATTGGATCACGGGTTAACTTTGAGTTTATCTTTCTTTTTCTTTGTTCAGACTAGTTTCAGGGAATTTGGGGAGGTGGGTTTGAGCACGTACACTTAGGGTATATAAGGTTTTCAGAAAAACTGGTCAGGGTCCTTGGTTAAGAGGAGACTCTGCCTTAGGCCCACAGGTGTAACAAACTGCACTCCACTATCTGCATTGTCCTTCTGAATTTGTTTTCCGGAATGCGAGGCTTCAACAGCTGGACTCAAAAAGGGGATGTCAGTGACCTGCAGGCAAGGGCTTTCTCTTCGTTCTTCCCAAGTAATTCTAAGAAGCTTCATTTAAAAAGTTTTACTTGATCTTTGTCTTAAGTTGTGAACTAATTTATGATAGGGCCCACGTGGGGTCTTATTGACAAGATGGTTCCTTTTGTCGACCTCGCAAACTAAGAATAAAATCACAGTGATTTTGCAAGGCTGACCAAATTGCCGTAATGGCACCCTGTTGCCTCACTGGCGCCTGTCTTCTCAAAGCTGCGAGACCACCAGGTTCCAGGCCTCCGGCTATGCGACCATGCTCTCAGAGAGTTTTTCCTTGGTGGGGTATAAGAAGGGCTCCATCAGAAAGGGAGGACACTGGCTCTCCTTAAGGGCCAGTCACCCTCTCTTTCCCTCTATTAAATTTCCTTTTCTTGCAGACTGCCCGGCTTGCTCTCTTTTTCTCTGCATTCGCCTTACAAATTATTATTGTTGTTGTTTTAAAACCCAAACCCTGCTTTAAATAATACCCTGTCCTCTCGGGTCAAAACTCAAAATTCTCACTCCTTTGCTAAAAGAAGCTTTGCATTATTGAATACAGATTCTTCCTTACATCTTCTTCTGCAAAGGTTCACATTAATTCTCTCTCTTAACCTTTTCTCCTCTCATTTATTTTCATGACTCCATTGTCTTTTTGACCTGACCTGAACCTCAAGTGAACTTTCTATTTTCTTTGCTACAATAGTTTGTCTCTACCTGAGAACGAACTCACAGCTGGTGTCCTAAAAGTTACTCCCGCAGGTATGGGGAAGGAAGCCAGAGTCTAGTTACCAGCCTCACTTTTCAAGGGAGTCTCTCTCTACTTACTTATTTGGAATTGATCAACACACCTTATGGGCTTCCCCAGTGGCTCAGCAGGTGCACTTTCGTAAAGTCCTCTAGGTTCATCCATGGCCTCACAAATGGCAGAATTACTTTCTTGTTTTAAGTGCTGAATAATAGTCCATTGTATGTGTATACACATTTAAAAAGTCCATTCATCTGTTGATGGACCTTTGGGTTGATTCCAAATCTTGGCTATTGTGAATAATGCTGCAATAAATATGGGGATGCAGATACCACCTTGAGGTCCTGAATTCACTTCCTTTGGATATATAGCTAATAGTATATAATGGTTCCAGTTTCTCCACATCTTCTCCAACATTTGTTATCTTTTTAAAAAAAATAGCATCCATCTCAACACATCTGTGGTTTTATCTCAATATAGTTCGATCTGCATTTCCTTGGTGATTAGTGATGTTGAGCACCTTTTCATATATGTAGCAACCATTTGCATGTCTTCTTTGGAGAAATATCTCTTCAAGTCCTTTGCCCATTTTTTAGTAGGATTATTTGTTTTTTAAATATTTATTTGACTGTGCCAGGTCTTAGTTGCGGGTCCTTTCAGTCGTGGCACGTGAAGTCAGTGACTGCATATGGGGTCTTGACCAGGTGTCCAACACAGATCCCCCTGCATTGGGAGCATGAAGCCTTAGCTCCAGGACCACCAGGGAAGTCCAGGATTATTCATTTTTTGATTTTGAGTTATAGAGAGTCTTATAAATTTTGTACATTTACTGCTTGTAAAGATGATGATTTGCACACATTTTCTCCTTTCCCACATGATGCCCTTGTACTTTATTGATTGTTTTACTTCCTGTGCAGAAGCTTTAGTTTGAGATAAAATCAGAATGAATAAACCCAAGGGTTATTTCCACTCAATTACATTATACGATCTTTTAAATTTGCAGTTGAACTCAGTTGGCTAATGTTTTGTTGACAGTTTTGCATCTACATTTGTCAGGGATGTTAGCATTCGGTTTTCTTTCTTGTACTGTCCTTCTCTGGTCTTGAAATCAGGGTAACGCCAGCCTCATGAAAGGAGTTTTGAAGTGCTTCCGCCTCTTCAGTTTTTCAGAAGGATGGGCGTCATTCTTCTTTATTAAGTTGTGGTGGAATTCACCAGTGAAACCATCTAGTTTTTCTTGTGTGAGTTTTCGCCCATTGTGTCTTTCTAGAAATTAGTCCTATTCACTGAGGTTATTAAATTTGCGGGCATAGAGTTATTCATAGCATTCTGTTATTATCCTTTTAATGTCCAGGGGATCTGTAATGATGCTTCTCTCAATTAGTACATTGTGTCCTCTCTCTCTTTTTTTTTTTTTCTTAGTTAGCTTGCCTAGGGGCTTACCATTTTTATTGATATCTTTAATAGTCAGTTTTTATTTCATCTATTTTCTCTTGATTTCCTATTTTCAATTTCATTGACTTCTAAGTTTTATTCTTTATTTTTTCTGCATATGTTGAACTTAGCTTGCCTTTCTTTTTCTAGTTTCCTAAGGTGAAAGCTTAGATTATTGATTTTAGATCTTCTTTTCTAACATAAGCATTCAGCGTTTTAAGCTTCTCTCAAAGTTCTGTTTTTGATACATTATGCTTTATTTAGTTCAAAATACTTTAAAATTTATCTTGAGCTATCTTCTTTGCTGCTAAGTCACTTCAGTTGTGTCCAACTCTGTTTGACCCCATAGACGGCAGCCCACCAGGCTCCTCTGTCCCTAGGATTCTCCAGGCAAGAATACTGGAGTGGGTTGCCATTTCCTTCTACAATGCATGCATGCATGCTAAGTTGCTTCAGTCGTGTCCGACTTTCTGTAACCCCATGGACAGCAGCCCACCAAGCTCCTCTGTCCACGGGATTCTCCAGGCAAGAATACTGGAGTGGTTTGCCATTTCCTTCTCCATATCTTCTTTGACTCCTGTGTTATCTAGAAATGTGTGTTTAATTGCCAAATATTTTGGGATTTTCTAGCTATCTTTTGGTTGTTGATTTCTAGTTTAATTCCTCTGTAGTCCGTGAACAGACATTGTGGGACACATATCCTTTAAAATTTTTTTGAAGTGTGTTTTGTGGCTTAGAATATGGCAAACCTTGGTAAATATTCCATATGAACTTGAGAAAAATGTATAGTCTGCTGTTGTTGGATGAAGTAGTTTTTAGATGTCTGTTGTATCCAGCTGGTCGATGGTGGTATTGATCAGGTTCAGCTGTGTTCCTACTGATTTTATGCCTGCTGGATCTGTCCCTTTCTGGAGGGTTGTTGAGGGAGGGGTGTTGAAGTCTCCAGTTGTAAGAGTGGATTCATCTACTGTTCCTTGCAGCTTTTTGCCTCACACATTTTGATGCCCTTTTGTTGGGTGCATACATATTAAGATTGTTATGACCCTTTACCATTATGTAATGCCTCTCTTTATCCCTGATAACTTTCCTTGCTCAGAACCTCATGTATTCTGAAGATGATTTTTGTTGAAAGAAAAGTTTACATACAATAAAATGCACCCTTTTAAGTGTGTCGCTCAAAGAGTTTTGACAAAGGTAAGCACTCAGGTGACCTCAATTCTGGTCCAAATCTAGTGTTTTCACCCCACTGTTCCCTTCTGATCCTTAGCAATCAGTCATCCATCCTCGGACCCAGTCATCTAATGATCTGTTTTCTATCACTATAGATTGTCTGTTTTTGACTTTCATATAAGTGAAAGGCATATAGTATATCCTCCCTTGTATTTTTTGTGGTCTTTTGATCAGTACACTGTTTTGAGATACATCCATACAGTTGTGTTGGTAATGTGTTCTTTTAGATTTCTGAGTAACTCTTACAAATAAAGCTACTATGAATGGTTTTGTATATGTCCTTTCTTGCATATGTGTACATATTTCTTTTCTGTTCCCTGGTAGCTCAGTTGGTAAAGAATTTGCTGCAATACAGGATCCGGTTTGATTGGGTCAGGAAGATCCACTGGGGAAGGGAACAGCTACCTACTCCAGTATTCTGGCCTGGAGAATTTCATGGACCCTATAGTCCATGGGGTTGCAAAGAGTTGGACACGACTTTCACTTCACTTCTTTTGGGTAAATACCTATGAACAGGCAAAATGTTAGGATACTGAAAGAGGAACTCCCCAGGTCAGTGACTGCCCAATATGCTACTGGAGATCAGTGGAGAAATAACTCCAGAAAGAATGAAGGGATGGGGCCAAAACATGAGTTCCAAAGAATAACAAGGAGAGAAAAGAAAGCCTTTCTCAATGATCAATGCAAAGAAATAGAGGAAGGAAAACAATAGCCTGGGGAAGACTACAGATCTCTTTACCACTGAGCCACCAGGAAAGTTTGCCAGCACCAATGTCCTGGTGTGAAACCTGTTGACATGGCTAGATCAAGCAGCCCCAGGGGGATAAAGAATGGATGAGTGAGAAAGGAAATTATTATACAGGATGTGTTGACAGATTGGATGTTGAGGATAAAAGAAAGGAGGGAATAAGAGGAAACTCTCATGTTTTCATCTGGAGCTCCTGAAACTCTTTTCTGGGGATTTGGGAGACTAGAGGTGGAAGGAATTTGGAGTGGGGTAGGGAGCTGGTCATGAATTTCTTCAGTGATATGTTGATCTGAAAATGTATATATTTGTTGTTGCTGTTGTATAGCTGCTAGGTTGTGTCTGACTCTTTTGTGACTCCATGGACTGTAGACTGCCAGGCTCCACTGTCCACGGGATTTACCAGGCAAGAATGCTGGAGTGGATTGCCATTTCCTCCTCCAGGGGATCTTCCTGACCCAGGGATTGAACCTGTGTCTCTTGAGTCTCCTGTATTCGCAGGCAGATTCTTTATCACTGAGCCACCTGGGAAGCTCTGAGAAATCTACACGTGAGTCTTAAATGGTAAGCAAAGCCATTCAGTAGATGAATTTTTCTTGGTGGTATATGTACCACCGTTATAAGAGAACAGCATTCAGGAAAAAGTCCCAGAACATCGACATGTAAGATACTGACAAAGCAAGAGCCAATTGCAGTTTGTGAGGATGTCTAGCTAGGCAGGTGTGATGAAAACCACCACATTTTCTGTCTCAGAAATTAATGGACAAGAGTATGTTAGAAAATTTGAAATATTGTTGCACATTAAAAAGAAGTAAAGAAAGTCATTTCTGATCATAGATTCTGGTTATAGAGATTTGCAGTAATGTAGAGATTATTATGACTATGATGAGCATGATATAAATTTTATTTTGCAGAACACCTAACACATATTTCTGTCATAGAAATATGTTTATTTTGAAATCCAGGTTTTTGTGGACACTATTATTCCTTCCTAAATATACTAGAGACAGAGCATGACAGGAAGAAATGAAACTATTGTCTCAGAGTTCCTCCTGCTGGGNATGAGAAAAATATAAAATAGTTTTACAAAGCACCTAAGAACCAGTTTATCACAGAAATAAGTTCATTTTGAAATTCAGGTTTTTGTGACACTATTGTTTCTTCCTAAAGATACTGGAGACAGAGCATGACAGGAAGGAATCAAACTACTGTCTCAGAGTTCCTCCTGCTGGGCCTGCCCATTGAGTCAGAGCATCAGAACCTGTTCTATGCCCTGTTCCTGGCCATGTACGTTACCACCGTCCTGGGGAACCTTCTCATCCTCGTCCTCATCTGCCTGGACCCCCACCTCCACACACCCATGTATTTGTTTCTCAGTAACCTGTCTTTCTCTGACCTCTGCTTCTCCTCTGTCACAATGCCCAAGTTGCTGCAGAACATGCAGAGCCGAGACCTGTCCATCCCCTATGCCGGCTGCCTGGCACAAATGTACTTCTTCCTGTTCTTTGGAGACCTGGAGAGCTTCCTCCTTGTGGCCATGGCCTATGACCGCTACGTGGCCATCTGCTTCCCCCTGCACTACACCGCCATCATGAGCCCCAGGCTCTGTCTCTTCCTGGTGGTGCTGCCCTGGGTGCTGACCACGTCCCATGCCATGTTACACACCCTGCTCATGGCCAGGCTGCATTTTTGTGAAGACAATGTGATCCCCCACTTTTTCTGTGATTTGTCTGCTCTGCTGAAGCTGTCCTGCTCTGACACTCGAGTTAACGAGCTGGTGATACTTTTCGTCGGAGGACTCATTATCGTCATCCCGTTCCTACTTATCATCATGTCTTATGCGAGAATCGCGTCCTCTATCCTCAAGGTCCCTTCTGCCAAGGGCATCTGCAAGGCCTTCTCCACCTGTGGCTCCCACCTCACTGTGGTGTCTCTCTTCTATGGGACAATTATTGGTCTCTATTTATGCCCATCAGCTAATAATTCCATCATTAAGGAGACTGTCATGTCTATGATGTACACTGTGGTGGCCCCCATGCTGAACCCCTTCATCTACAGCCTGAGGAACAGAGACACAAAGGGAGCTCTCAGAAGAGTCTTTTGCAAAAAGAAAAATGCCTTCTCTCTATGACTGTAAGGTTGGGTTGATGATAAAGTTGGGATTTCTACACAATTTTATTTAGTAGGTATATTGATATCAATATGGAGGTATTAACCCAGATTTCTGTTTTCAATCATCTTTTTTTTTTTTTTTTACAATGATTAGTCGGATATTGTCCTATAAGTAAAAGAGATAGAGTGGAGATATGTAGTAGGACTTGGAAAGGGGATGTCAGTGACCTCCTAGCTGGATCTTTCTCATTTTTCTCTCCAGGTTACTCAAAGAAGCTTCATTTTAAAATTTCCAATTAATCTTTGTGCCCTCCCTCCACTTTTTTTTTCATTACTGTTTTCAATGTTTGATTTACTGATGAAATAAACACTGTTGTTTACTGAGCCTTTACTCATTGACTTGTTGACACACCGTCTCCCCTCTGCCCTTGACCAACCACCTTGGACAGACCTTCCATGAATGAAGAGACTGAAACTGCAGAACCTGGGTCCGCAGTAGGATACTAATATTTACTGAACCAGACAACTCCCAGTGTAGTTACTTTTATCATCCTCCCATTTGAAAATATGGAGGTGACTAAAAGAAACATCACAGCTAGTTGGTAAAACAGCATTAATTTGGGATGTGCTGCCTCCTTGCCCACTGCGTGCCGCTATGGCAGCAAATTCTTGGGCCAGTGGTCCCTTCCTAAACCTGACCCTTTTGGATGTGTGAGGCCGCCATCCGGGCCATGCCATGCTCCTAGGAAGGCCACTTAGAACCCAGGTCTGCCATACTAAAGGTGGAGAGGAGAGCCTTTTCTTCAGTGTCTGTGTCTCTTTTTTAATAAATAATTTATCATGCTTTTTGAAAAAGTAACAAAAATCATGCATTATATAATACTGTGTCCTCGAGGTCAATAATATTTAAAATTCAAAATTCTCCCCTGCTTACCTCCTGTAAACTGGACTTTTAATTGTTGAATGTAGATATTTACTTATCTCTTCTTGAGCAAGGGTTTGCATTATTCTGTCTCTTAACCTTCTCTCCTCTGATTTTATGTCTCCAGTGTCCTCTTGACCTGCCCTGAACCTCAAGTGCGCTCTCTGTCTCCTTTGCTACTTTACCATCTCCTTTGATAGTTTGGTTCATCTTTGTTGTTGTTTAGTCGTTAAGTCGTGTTTACTCTTTTTGGACCCCATGGACTTAAGCTCACCAGGCTCCTCTGTCATGCCATAGGGCAACTAAGCCCGTTTGTCACAGCTACTTAGGCCTGTGCACCAAAAGCCTGTGCTCTGCAACAAGAGAGGCCGCCGCAACGAGAAGCCCACGCCCCACAGCTAGAGAGTAGCTCCTGTTCGCGGCAACTACAGCAAAGCCCAGACACAGCGAGGAAGACCCAGCACAGCCAAAAACAGTTAGTTATGGCTTGTGGCCATAGATAACTGCAGCAGCAGGAAGAGCTGGAGACTAGGGGGTATTCTGACACGTCTGGGGAGTATTAGAGACGATGGAAGTGGCAGGCACCAGTATGTTTTCCCACAGAGGTAAGAAGGCAGAAGTACTTCAGTGGGATTCACACTGGGTTTTCTTTTCTATCTTGACTTGAGGAAGAATTGAATATGACCAGGGAGTCTTTTTCTTGTCTCTTATTCTAGTACTTCCTATATATCTGCATATGGTTGTGTCATGGAGGGAAGTACTCCTTGTAAGTTACAGGTCATTATGGGAAATGGTGTTTTACTGAGATTCTTCCACTTTGAGAATCTTTCCAAAATATGTGTCTTGGGACTTCCCGGGCAGTCCAGAGGTTAAGACACTGAGTTTTCCCTTCAGGGAGTGCTGGACTGATCCCGGGTCAGGGAACTGAGATCTCACATGCTGCCCAGAAAGGTCAGAAAACAAAAACAGAAAACCCCCAAAACCAATGTCTTTCTTGGCACTTTACTCAAACCACTGAAGCTTTCTTGTTGCCCACAGAAAACAGCCTGTTATACTCCTCAGAAATTTTAGGGTACTACCGTATGGTTCCTGCTTGTTTTATGACTTCACAAACCATCCTTTTTTACCTCTGGAAATGTAGGCTCCAACCACAAGTGTCTACTGTCCATTCCCTAAACAGTCAGTGATTAAGCTTTCATGTATGAGCTTGTCTCCATCCCCACCTTCCCCCAAAGTATAGTCAGGTGTGATCAGTCATTGTAAACAGTCATTGCTCCAGGACCCTGAGAGCATTTGTCCTAGAGAAAGTGAAAGTGTTAACCGTTCAGTCGTGCCTGATTCTTTGTGACCCCATGGACTGTAGCCCACCAGGCTCCTCTGTCCATGGGATTTTCCAGGCAAGAATACTGGAGTGTGTTGCCATTCCCTTCTCCAGGGGATCTTCCTGACCCAGGGATCGAACCTGGGTCTCCTGCATGGCAAGCCGATTTTTACCATCTGAGCCACCATGGGAGGTGGTGTCCTAGAGAGGCCTTGAGTAATTACTTTGTCTTTAATGAGCTCCTCCAGGACCCAGACTCCTCTGGGGTGCAGGGCCCGTTGGCCCAAGGATGTGCAGAATGGGCGATGTGGATAGGATTTTCCAAACGCCAGAGATGACTTTAGAGGCTGTTATCTCACATGCCTTAGTGAATAAAAGGGAGCAGGATCTCGGGTCACAGTCCTCTCACACTGGCTAAGCTGGGCAGCGTGTAAACAAGGTGGTCCATTAGGGTTCTTCCAGCCTGAGAGTCTTGATTTTTCAGGTTGTGTGGTATTTTCCAGGAGAGTTTTTCAAGTTTAGTAATGCTTTTCTTTCCCACCTCTCTGCTTCCCAAAACTTCACTACATTTGAGAAGTTTTTATTAAGGTTCACACATTATATTCTATTTTTATTAATGACAACATTCTTATGTATTTCTTACCACGTCATTTATTCCCAGAACATTGTGTAATTTCAGTGTACTAACAACTCTTGAGGTAAGTATTAATACCATACTTCTGAACCCTTGTTTTATTTTAGAATTACCTTGGAGCTTTAAGAACTGTGTATGGGCTTCCTCTCAAAGATTATGAGTATATATCTCAGGGGTCCAGTAGATCAAGAATCCAGTAGATTCTTGCTACTCATTGTGAAGCCCATGGACTGGGGAGGAGCATTACCTGGGTGCTGATTAGAATGCAGAAGCAAGCCTACTATATCCAAATCAGGGTTTTACAAGCACTCCTAGGAGATTTTTCAGGGATATTAAGTTTAAGAAGCATTACCCTAGATTTCCTTGAGTGCAGTTCTGACTAAAAGCTACTGACTTAACAGGTGAAGAAGGTGAGAGGCTCATGGCACCATCAGTGACAACATCCCCTAGTCCTGTCTCTGGTTTGTGATCGCTAGTCACATTCTTAAAACAGATGTGATCTCCGGACACAGAAATGGGGTCCTGCTCATTTGCCAGGGAGACAAAACTCTGAGAAACCAGGTGTCTGTTCCCAGTGTTTTGTCTCTATGTAATATCCATGTGAAAACTTACTGACGTAGCTGGATCAGCCAGCATCAAGTGATGAAATCCCAGCTGTTGGATTCAGTTATGTCTTGAATGAAAGAGCTTCCCACATCTAATGATGCTTCTCTGCTTGTTTGTCCACTTTGAGGTGCACTATGGAATGTTAGGTTTCTCCAGAGAAACAGATCCAATAGAGAATTTAATCTATATCCATCCATATATGTGCATATGTCTCTATTACCTATATCATCTGTATCGGTGTAATAGCAGTGTGTTTGAAAGGGCTTCTCAGGTAGCTCAGTGGTAAAGAGCCTGCCTGCCAGCGCAGGGGATGCAGGAGATGTGTATAAGAGACAGGGTCAATACTATTTAAAATTCAAAATTCTCCCCTGCTTACCTCCTGTAAACTGGACTTTTAATTGTTGAATGTAGATATTTACTTATCTCTTCTTGAGCAAGGGTTTGCATTATTCTGTCTCTTAACCTTCTCTCCTCTGATTTTATGTCTCCAGTGTCCTCTTGACCTGCCCTGAACCTCAAGTGCGCTCTCTGTCTCCTTTGCTACTTTACCATCTCCTTTGATAGTTTGGTTCATCTTTGTTGTTGTTTAGTCGTTAAGTCGTGTTTACTCTTTTTGGACCCCATGGACTTAAGCTCACCAGGCTCCTCTGTCATGCCATAGGGCAACTAAGCCCGTGTGTCACAGCTACTTAGGCCTGTGCACCAAAAGCCTGTGCTCTGCAACAAGAGAGGCCGCCGCAACGAGAAGCCCACGCCCCACAGCTAGAGAGTAGCCCCTGTTCGCGGCAACTACAGCAAAGCCCAGACACAGCGAGGAAGACCCAGCACAGCCAAAAACAGTTAGTTATGGCTTGTGGCCATAGATAACTGCAGCAGCAGGAAGAGCTGGAGACTAGGGGGTATTCTGACACGTCTGGGGAGTATTAGAGACGATGGAAGTGGCAGGCACCAGTATGTTTTCCCACAGAGGTAAGAAGGCAGAAGTACTTCAGTGGGATTCACACTGGGTTTTCTTTTCTATCTTGACTTGAGGAAGAATTGAATATGACCAGGGAGTCTTTTTCTTGTCTCTTATTCTAGTACTTCCTATATATCTGCATATGGTTGTGTCATGGAGGGAAGTACTCCTTGTAAGTTACAGGTCATTATGGGAAATGGTGTTTTACTGAGATTCTTCCACTTTGAGAATCTTTCCAAAATATGTGTCTTGGGACTTCCCGGGCAGTCCAGAGGTTAAGACACTGAGTTTTCCCTTCAGGGAGTGCTGGACTGATCCCGGGTCAGGGAACTGAGATCTCACATGCTGCCCAGCATGGTCAGAAAACAAAAACAGAAAACCCCCAAAACCAATGTCTTTCTTGGCACTTTACTCAAACCACTGAAGCTTTCTTGTTGCCCACAGAAAACAGCCTGTTATACTCCTCAGAAATTTTAGGGTACTACTGTATGGTTCCTGCTTGTTTTATGACTTCACAAACCATCCTTTTTTACCTCTGGAAATGTAGGCTCCAACCACAAGTGTCTACTGTCCATCCCCTAAACAGTCAGTGATTAAGCTTTCATGTATGAGCTTGTCTCCATCCCCACCTTCCCCCAAAGTATAGTCAGGTGTGATCAGTCATTGTAAACAGTCATTGCTCCAGGACCCTGGGAGCATTTGTCCTAGAGAAAGTGAAAGTGTTAACCGCTCAGTCGTGCCTGATTCTTTGTGACCCCATGGACTGTAGCCCACCAGGCTCCTCTGTCCATGGGATTTTCCAGGCAAGAATACTGGAGTGTGTTGCCATTCCCTTCTCCAGGGGATCTTCCTGACCCAGGGATCAAACCTGGGTCTCCTGCATGGCAAGCCGATTTTTACCATCTGAACCACCATGGGAGGTGGTGTCCTAGAGAGGCCTTGAGTAATTACTTTGTCTTTAATGAGCTCCTCCAGGACCCAGACTCCTCTGGGGTGCAGGGCCCATTGGCCCAAGGATGTGCAGAATGGGAGATGTGGATAGGATTTTCCAGATGCCAGAGATGACTTTAGAGGCTGTTATCTCACACGCCTTAGTGAATAAAAGGGAGCAGGATCTCGGGTCACAGTCCTCTCACACTGGCTAAGCTGGGCAGAGAGTAAACAAGCTGGTCCATTAGGGTTCTTCCAGCCTGAGAGTCTTGATTTTTCAGGTTGTGTGGTATTTTCCAGGAGAGTTTTTCAAGTTTAGTAATGCTTTTCTTTCCCACCTCTCTGCTTCCCAAAACTTCACTACATTTGAGAAGTTTTTATTAAGGTTCACACGTTATAATCTATTTTTTATTAATGATAATATTCTTATGTATTTCTTACCACATCATTTATTCCCAGAACATTGTGTAATTTCAGTGTACTAACAACTCTTGAGGTAAGTATTAATGCCATACTTCTGAACCTTGTTTTATTTTAGAATTACCTTGGAGCTTTAAGAACTGTGTATGGGCTTCCTCTCAAAGACTGTGAGTATATTTATTGAGGGGTCCAGTGATCTTTATATTTAACAGTATCATGTATTCCTGCTACTCATTGTGAAGCCCATGGACTGGGGAGGAGCATTACCTGGGTGCTGATTAGAATGCAGAAGCAAGCCTACTATATCCAAATCAGGGTTTTACAAGTACTCCTAGGAGATTCTTCAGGGGTATTAAATTTAAGAAGCATTACCCTAGATTTCTTTAAGTGCAGTTCTGGCTGAAAACTACTGACTTAACAGGTGAAGAAGGTGAGAGGCTCATGGCACCGTCAGTGACAACATCCCCTAGTCCTGTCTCTGGTTTGTGATCGCTAGTCACATTCTTAAAACAGATGTGATCTCCGGACACAGAAATGGGGTCCTGCTCATTTGCCAGGGAGACAAAACTCTGAGAAACCAGGTGTCTGTTCCCAGTGTTTTGTCTCTATGTAATATCCATGTGAAAACTTACTGACTTAGCTGGATCAGCCAGCATCAAGGGGTGAAATCCCTTGATTCAGTTATGTCTTGAATAAAAGAGCTTTCCACATCTAATGATGCTCCTCTGCTGTTTGTCCACTTTGAGGTGCACTATGGAATGTTAGGTTTCTCCAGAGAAACAGATCCAATAGAGAATTTAATCTATATCCATCCATATATGTGCATATGTCTCTATTACCTATATCATCTGTATCGGTGTAATAGCAGTGTGTTTGAAAGGGCTTCTCAGGTAGCTCAGTGGTAAAGAGCCTGCCTGCCAGCGCAGGGGATGCAGGAGATATGGCTTTGATCCTGGGCTGGGAAGATTCCCCCAGAAAAGGAAATGGCAACTCGCTCCAGTATTCTTACTTAGGAAATTCCATGGACAGAGAAGCCTTTTGGGCTACAGTCCAGAATTGCAAGGTTGGACGTGACTGACCATGGGTGTGCACACACACACACACACACACACACACACCTGACTCACTTTGCTGTACACCTGAAACTAACACAACATTGTAGATCAACTGTATTCCAATAGCATTTTTTTTCACAAAAAGTTTTTCCAATAGTACAAATAAGATGTGATGTCAGGCTGGTCTAAGGTGGTGACAGTGTGGATAAGGAGTGGGTGAAGGAGAAAGAATCTCTGGATCTTGTTGACAGATGTTGGGTACTGATAACAGAAGGAGGAAATGAAAGAAGACTCTCATGCTTTATCTGGATAACCTGGAAGTCTTCTTCTGGGATGTGGAAATTTAGAGGAGGAGGGAATCGAGAGAGGCACTAAGGGAGATCTGTGTTTCTTTTGGAATCTGTTTCACTGAAGATGTAGATGTACTATCCAAGTAGAGATACTACTCAAGCAGTTGAGTATATTCTTTTATGGTTTAGAGAGACATCTGCAACTGAAGTCCAAATGGTAATCAAGCCATTGAAGTAGATGAGATTTTCTTGGTACATGTGTGCTAAGTTGCTTCAATCTTGTCCAAATTTGAAAGCCCATGGACTGTAACCCTCCAGGCTCCACTGACTCTGCATTGGCAGGCAGGTTCTTCACCACTAGCACCACCTGGGAAGCCCTTTTCTTATGGTATATACAATTATAAGAGAACAGTGTTTAGGAAAAAACCCTGGAACATCAATCAAGTTGAAGATAGAGACAAAACAGAAGCCAGTAGAGTACTGAGCATGTCTGACCAGGCACGTACGGGAAAAACCAATGTATTATGTGTCTCAGAAGCCAAGGGATAAGAATGTTTTAGGAAAGTTGGAATATTGTTTTGTGTTAAAGAGAAACGAAGAAAATCAGTCATTTCCAATGATAGAGATTCTGATTATAGAGAATTGGGGTACTCTAAGAATGTAATTATTGTGATGAGAAAAATATAAATAGTTTTACAAAGCATCTAAGAGCTAGTTTATCATAGAAATAAGTTCATTCTTAAATTCAGTGTTTTGTGGACACTATTACTTCTTCCTGAAGATACTGGAGACAGAACATGACAGGAAAGAATCAAACTACTGTCTCAGAGTTCCTCCTGCTGGGCCTGCCCATCAAGTCAGAGCATCAGAACCTGTTCTACGCCCTGTTCCTGGTCATGTACGTTACCACCGTCCTGGGGAACCTTCTCATCCTCGTCCTCATTTGCCTGGACCCCCACCTCCACACTCCCATGTATTTGTTTCTCAGTAACCTGTCTTTCTCTGACCTCTGCTTCTCCTCTGTCACAGTGCCCAAGTTGCTGCAGAACATGCAGAGCCGAGACCCGTCCATCCCCTATGCCGGCTGCCTGACACAAATGTACTTCTTCCTGTTCTTTGGAGACCTGGAGAGCTTCCTCCTTGTGGCCATGGCCTATGACCGCTACGTGGCCATCTGCTTCCCCCTGCACTACACCGCCATCATGAGCCCCAGGCTCTGTCTCTTCCTGGTGGTGCTGTCCTGGGTGCTGACCACGTTCCATGCCATGTTACACACCCTGCTCATGGCCAGGCTGCATTTTTGTGAAGACAACGTGATCCCCCACTTTTTCTGTGACATGTCTGCTCTGCTGAAGCTGTCCTGCTCTGACACTCGAGTGAATGAGCTGGTGATATTTATCACGGGAGGGCTCATTCTTGTGATCCCCTTTCTACTCATCATCACGTCCTATGCTCGAATTGTGTCCTCCATCCTCAAGGTCCCTTCTGCCAGGGGTATCCTCAAGGCCTTCTCTACTTGTGGCTCACACCTCACTGTGGTGTCCCTGTTTTACGGGACAGTTATTGGTCTCTATTTATGTCCATCAGCTAATAATTCTACTGCTAAGGAGACTGTGATGGCTATGATGTACACCGTGGTGACTCCCATGCTGAACCCCTTCATCTACAGCCTGAGGAACAGAGACATGAAGGGAGCTCTGGGAAGAGTCTTCTGGAGAAAGAAAACTCCCTTCTCTCTGTGATGCTAAAGATGGGATTTATACACAACTTTATGCAGCAGGTATATTGACATTAAAATTGGGATATTAACCCAGACTTATTTTTTCCCCAATGGTCTTTTGGTTAAATTACATAGCTAGAAATTGCCAAAGTAAAAGCTAAAGTGGAGATATGCAGCTGCAAAGGAAGAAACAGACAGAACAGGCTCTGTCTTGAAAGCAGGACTCCACCTTGGGCCAGACTGTGGACTTTGAGCTATATGCCCAGTGTCTATGAAAACGACATACCAACTGGAAAACCAGACCCCCGGAAGGAAGAGCCCCAGGGCTCCTACCTAGACCCTCCGAAGAATATCCTAATTATCTGTGTAACTGAATAGACTTATGCATTCTATTATGCTTATTGGAGTATGACCACAGACCTATTGATAACTGTCCATTGTTAACTACCTAGACTTAAGGCATTGGATCACGGGTTAACTTTGAGTTTATCTTTCTTTTTCTTTGTTCAGACTAGTTTCAGGGAATTTGGGGAGGTGGGTTTGAGCACGTACACTTAGGGTATATAAGGTTTTCAGAAAAACTGGTCAGGGTCCTTGGTTAAGAGGAGACTCTGCCTTAGGCCCACAGGTGTAACAAACTGCACTCCACTATCTGCATTGTCCTTCTGAATTTGTTTTCCGGAATGCGAGGCTTCAACAGCTGGACTCAAAAAGGGGATGTCAGTGACCTGCAGGCAAGGGCTTTCTCTTCGTTCTTCCCAAGTAATTCTAAGAAGCTTCATTTAAAAAGTTTTACTTGATCTTTGTCTTAAGTTGTGAACTAATTTATGATAGGGCCCACGTGGGGTCTTATTGACAAGATGGTTCCTTTTGTCGACCTCGCAAACTAAGAATAAAATCACAGTGATTTTGCAAGGCTGACCAAATTGCCGTAATGGCACCCTGTTGCCTCACTGGCGCCTGTCTTCTCAAAGCTGCGAGACCACCAGGTTCCAGGCCTCCGGCTATGCGACCATGCTCTCAGAGAGTTTTTCCTTGGTGGGGTATAAGAAGGGCTCCATCAGAAAGGGAGGACACTGGCTCTCCTTAAGGGCCAGTCACCCTCTCTTTCCCTCTATTAAATTTCCTTTTCTTGCAGACTGCCCGGCTTGCTCTCTTTTTCTCTGCATTCGCCTTACAAATTATTATTGTTGTTGTTTTAAAACCCAAACCCTGCTTTAAATAATACCCTGTCCTCTCGGGTCAAAACTCAAAATTCTCACTCCTTTGCTAAAAGAAGCTTTGCATTATTGAATACAGATTCTTCCTTACATCTTCTTCTGCAAAGGTTCACATTAATTCTCTCTCTTAACCTTTTCTCCTCTCATTTATTTTCATGACTCCATTGTCTTTTTGACCTGACCTGAACCTCAAGTGAACTTTCTATTTTCTTTGCTACAATAGTTTGTCTCTACCTGAGAACGAACTCACAGCTGGTGTCCTAAAAGTTACTCCCGCAGGTATGGGGAAGGAAGCCAGAGTCTAGTTACCAGCCTCACTTTTCAAGGGAGTCTCTCTCTACTTACTTATTTGGAATTGATCAACACACCTTATGGGCTTCCCCAGTGGCTCAGCAGGTGCACTTTCGTAAAGTCCTCTAGGTTCATCCATGGCCTCACAAATGGCAGAATTACTTTCTTGTTTTAAGTGCTGAATAATAGTCCATTGTATGTGTATACACATTTAAAAAGTCCATTCATCTGTTGATGGACCTTTGGGTTGATTCCAAATCTTGGCTATTGTGAATAATGCTGCAATAAATATGGGGATGCAGATACCACCTTGAGGTCCTGAATTCACTTCCTTTGGATATATAGCTAATAGTATATAATGGTTCCAGTTTCTCCACATCTTCTCCAACATTTGTTATCTTTTTAAAAAAAATAGCATCCATCTCAACACATCTGTGGTTTTATCTCAATATAGTTCGATCTGCATTTCCTTGGTGATTAGTGATGTTGAGCACCTTTTCATATATGTAGCAACCATTTGCATGTCTTCTTTGGAGAAATATCTCTTCAAGTCCTTTGCCCATTTTTTAGTAGGATTATTTGTTTTTTAAATATTTATTTGACTGTGCCAGGTCTTAGTTGCGGGTCCTTTCAGTCGTGGCACGTGAAGTCAGTGACTGCATATGGGGTCTTGACCAGGTGTCCAACACAGATCCCCCTGCATTGGGAGCATGAAGCCTTAGCTCCAGGACCACCAGGGAAGTCCAGGATTATTCATTTTTTGATTTTGAGTTATAGAGAGTCTTATAAATTTTGTACATTTACTGCTTGTAAAGATGATGATTTGCACACATTTTCTCCTTTCCCACATGATGCCCTTGTACTTTATTGATTGTTTTACTTCCTGTGCAGAAGCTTTAGTTTGAGATAAAATCAGAATGAATAAACCCAAGGGTTATTTCCACTCAATTACATTATACGATCTTTTAAATTTGCAGTTGAACTCAGTTGGCTAATGTTTTGTTGACAGTTTTGCATCTACATTTGTCAGGGATGTTAGCATTCGGTTTTCTTTCTTGTACTGTCCTTCTCTGGTCTTGAAATCAGGGTAACGCCAGCCTCATGAAAGGAGTTTTGAAGTGCTTCCGCCTCTTCAGTTTTTCAGAAGGATGGGCGTCATTCTTCTTTATTAAGTTGTGGTGGAATTCACCAGTGAAACCATCTAGTTTTTCTTGTGTGAGTTTTCGCCCATTGTGTCTTTCTAGAAATTAGTCCTATTCACTGAGGTTATTAAATTTGCGGGCATAGAGTTATTCATAGCATTCTGTTATTATCCTTTTAATGTCCAGGGGATCTGTAATGATGCTTCTCTCAATTAGTACATTGTGTCCTCTCTCTCTTTTTTTTTTTTTCTTAGTTAGCTTGCCTAGGGGCTTACCATTTTTATTGATATCTTTAATAGTCAGTTTTTATTTCATCTATTTTCTCTTGATTTCCTATTTTCAATTTCATTGACTTCTAAGTTTTATTCTTTATTTTTTCTGCATATGTTGAACTTAGCTTGCCTTTCTTTTTCTAGTTTCCTAAGGTGAAAGCTTAGATTATTGATTTTAGATCTTCTTTTCTAACATAAGCATTCAGCGTTTTAAGCTTCTCTCAAAGTTCTGTTTTTGATACATTATGCTTTATTTAGTTCAAAATACTTTAAAATTTATCTTGAGCTATCTTCTTTGCTGCTAAGTCACTTCAGTTGCTTCCAACTCTGTTTGACCCCATAGACGGCAGCCCACCAGGCTCCTCTGTCCCTAGGATTCTCCAGGCAAGAATACTGGAGTGGGTTGCCATTTCCTTCTACAATGCATGCATGCATGCTAAGTTGCTTCAGTCGTGTCCGACTTTCTGTAACCCCATGGACAGCAGCCCACCAAGCTCCTCTGTCCACGGGATTCTCCAGGCAAGAATACTGGAGTGGTTTGCCATTTCCTTCTCCATATCTTCTTTGACTCCTGTGTTATCTAGAAATGTGTGTTTAATTGCCAAATATTTTGGGATTTTCTAGCTATCTTTTGGTTGTTGATTTCTAGTTTAATTCCTCTGTAGTCCGTGAACAGACATTGTGGGACACATATCCTTTAAAATTTTTTTGAAGTGTGTTTTGTGGCTTAGAATATGGCAAACCTTGGTAAATATTCCATATGAACTTGAGAAAAATGTATAGTCTGCTGTTGTTGGATGAAGTAGTTTTTAGATGTCTGTTGTATCCAGCTGGTCGATGGTGGTATTGATCAGGTTCAGCTGTGTTCCTACTGATTTTATGCCTGCTGGATCTGTCCCTTTCTGGAGGGTTGTTGAGGGAGGGGTGTTGAAGTCTCCAGTTGTAAGAGTGGATTCATCTACTGTTCCTTGCAGCTTTTTGCCTCACACATTTTGATGCCCTTTTGTTGGGTGCATACATATTAAGATTGTTATGACCCTTTACCATTATGTAATGCCTCTCTTTATCCCTGATAACTTTCCTTGCTCAGAACCTCATGTATTCTGAAGATGATTTTTGTTGAAAGAAAAGTTTACATACAATAAAATGCACCCTTTTAAGTGTGTCGCTCAAAGAGTTTTGACAAAGGTAAGCACTCAGGTGACCTCAATTCTGGTCCAAATCTAGTGTTTTCACCCCACTGTTCCCTTCTGATCCTTAGCAATCAGTCATCCATCCTCGGACCCAGTCATCTAATGATCTGTTTTCTATCACTATAGATTGTCTGTTTTTGACTTTCATATAAGTGAAAGGCATATAGTATATCCTCCCTTGTATTTTTTGTGGTCTTTTGATCAGTACACTGTTTTGAGATACATCCATACAGTTGTGTTGGTAATGTGTTCTTTTAGATTTCTGAGTAACTCTTACAAATAAAGCTACTATGAATGGTTTTGTATATGTCCTTTCTTGCATATGTGTACATATTTCTTTTCTGTTCCCTGGTAGCTCAGTTGGTAAAGAATTTGCTGCAATACAGGATCCGGTTTGATTGGGTCAGGAAGATCCACTGGGGAAGGGAACAGCTACCTACTCCAGTATTCTGGCCTGGAGAATTTCATGGACCCTATAGTCCATGGGGTTGCAAAGAGTTGGACACGACTTTCACTTCACTTCTTTTGGGTAAATACCTATGAACAGGCAAAATGTTAGGATACTGAAAGAGGAACTCCCCAGGTCAGTGACTGCCCAATATGCTACTGGAGATCAGTGGAGAAATAACTCCAGAAAGAATGAAGGGATGGGGCCAAAACAAAAACGATACCCAGCTGTGGATGTGACTGGTGATAGAAGCAAGGTCCGATGCTATAAAGAGCAATATTGTATAGGAACCTGGAATGTTAGGTCCATGAATCAAGGCAAATTGGAAGTGGTCAAACTGGAGATGGCAAGAGTGAACACTGACATTCTAGGAATCAGCAAACTAAAATGGACTGAAATGGGTGAATTTAATTCCGATGACCATTATATCTACTACTGTAGGCAGGAATCCCTTAGAAGAAATGGAGTAGCCATTATGGTCAACAAGAGGGTCCAAAATGCAGTACTTGGATGCAATCTCAAAAACGACAGAATGATCTCTGTTCATTTCCAAGGCAAACCATTCAATATCACGGTAATCCAAGCCTATGCCCCAAGCAGTAATGCTGAAGAAACTGAAGTTGAACGGTTTTATGAAGACCTACAAGACCTTTTCAAACTAACACCCCCAAAAAATGTCCTTTTCATTATAGGGAACTGGAATGCAAAAGTAGGAAGTCAAGAAACAGAGTAACAGGCAAATTTGGCCTTGGAGTATGGAATGAAGCAGGGCAAAGGCTAATAGAGTTTTGCCAAGAGAACACACTGGTCATAGCAAACACCCTCTTCCAACACACAAGAGAAGACTCTACACATGGACATCACCAGATGGTCAACACCGAAATCAGATTGATTATATTCTTTGCAGCCAAAGATGGAGAAGCTCTATACAGTCAACAAAAACAAGACCAGGAGCTGACTGTGGCTCAGATCATGAACTCCTTATTTCCAAATTCAGGCTTAAATTGAAGAAAGTAGGGAAAACCACTAGACCATTCAGGTATGACCTAAATCAAATCCCTTATGATTATACAGTGGAAGTGANATTCTCCAGGCCAGAATACTGGAGTGGATAGCCTTTCCCTTCTCCTGGGGATCTTCCCAACCCAGGGAACACACCCAGGTCTCCCACATTGCAGGGGGATTCTTTACCAGCTGAGCCACAAGGGAAGCCCTTTGTCCCAAAGAGGTCCTGGGTAATTACATTGTCTTTAATGAGTTCCTCCAGGATCCAGACTCCTCTGGGATCCAGGGCCCTTTAGGCCCAAGGATAAAGAATGGGAGATGTGAGAAGGGAGGTTTAAGACACAGGTCATGACTACAGAGGCTGATATCTCACATGCCTTAGTGACTAGAGGGGAGCAGGATCTCAGGTTAGGGTCCTGGAGTCACCCTCACACACTGGGTAAGTTGGGCAGAGGGTAAATGAACTAATCCCTTAGGGTCTTTCCAACCTGAAGGTCTTGATTTCCCAGGTTGTGTGATGTTCTGCAGGAGAGTTTTTCAGGTACGATAATCCTCCTCTTTTCCATCTCTCTCCCTCCTCAAACTATTCCTCATCCTAGAAATATTTTTATTAATATTTACCAGTTAGAGGGCTTCCCAGGTGGTGCTAGTGGTCTGTCTCTTATACACATCTTCCCCCCCCACATCTTCCCTCCAGATCATCCCCATACACCAGCCCCAAGCATCCTGCATCCTGCATTGAACATAGACTGGCAATTCATTTCTTACATGATAGTATACATATTTCAATGCTATTCTCCCAAAATTCTTTTTAATAGTGTTTTTAATTGCTTTGTAATAAAATTTTTTCTTTCTCCCAGTCCTGATGATATTTTATGTTATATATTAGCTTTATTGTTCTACTGTGAAATTCTTATTTTAGATGCAGTTTGCCTACATATGATTTTTCTATTTGGTAAGAAGTAGTTATATCCCAAATATTTGGAAAGTAAGCAATACATTTCTAAGTAACCTATAGTTCAAATAAGAAATCATAAGGACAATTAGAAAATAATCTGAATTAAGATGAAAGGACAGTATATCAAAATTAGTAGGATGAGCTAAAGCAGTGTTGAAGGAAAATTTATAAAACTTCTCAGCAAATTGGGAATAGAAGAAAATGTCCTCAACTTGATGGAAGAGCAACTTCTAAAAAAACTATAGCTAACATCATAGGTAAGGTAAAACATTGACTCCTTTTCTCCTTAAGATCAGGAGCAAAGTAAAAATGTTTGCTCTCACTACTCTTATTCAGTATTTTACTGGAAGTCCTAGGAAGTGAGAAAGGGCAAGAAAATGGAGTAAAAAGTATGCAGATTGGAAAGTAAGAAAAGAAACCATCTCTTTTTGTAGACAACATGATTATGTATGTAGAAAATCCCCAAGAATGTAATAAAAGTTTCCAGTAACTAATTTCACTTATTAAACTAGTTTAAATTATTAAACTAAGTGAGTTTAATGACTGTCTGACTCTTTGTGACCCCATGAACTATAGCCTGCCAGGCTCCTCTATCCATGGAATTTTCCAGGCAAGAATACTGGAGTGGGTTGCCATTTACTCCTCCAGTGGTTAGATACTTAGGTATGAATCTTACACAATATATACAGGACCTATGTGGAAAATTACAAAACACTGATTGAAGAAATAATAAAGGTCTAAAGAAGTGAATAGACAGAATGTGTTCGTGAATTTTAAGGCTTAATATTCTTAATATTCTGAGTTGACTGTTTCAAAACTCAGCCAAGTTTAGACACAATTCAAGTCAACACACCAAGATCTTGGGGGTACAAATTGACAATCTTGTTGTAAAATGTATGTATAAAGACAAAGTAATTAAAAAGCAAATTTGACTTTGGAAACGAACAAATCAAGGAATCACGTTGTCTGATTTCTAGACTTACTATTAAGATAAATAATCAGGAAAGTGTGGTATTAGTGAAAACGTAGAAATATGGATCAGTATAGAGAATGTAGAATAGCATATAGAGTCCAAAAAGAGATCTACTCATGTATCATCCATTTATTTTTTTAAATTGAGGTACAGTCGTTGTACAATATTATTTAAGTTTCAGGTGTACAATATATTGATTTGCAATTTTCAATCATCCATTGATTTCTGACAAAGATGTATAGACAATTCAGTGGAAAATGTTTCAGCCAATGGTGCTGAAAAAGTTGGATTTCCATATAAAAAAATAAAATGCCTCAATCCATACCTCACATTCTCAACAACAAATCACTCCAGACAGATCATCCATCTAAATATCTTGTATGAGTACTGAGAAAGTTCCCATGACAGTGTTTCATGAAGTCAGAGAAGTCCCAGAGGAGAGAGCTCGGAGGAGGAGGTGAAGAACCATCAGGTTGCATCTATTAAGTTAGCTGAAGCCGGTGCAGAGTTGGTTACTGTAACTGTGGCTGGAATAGGGGATGAGGCTGAGAGAACTAGAAATGTGCACAAGAAGTGTCTCTTGTAGGTCGCTAGGGAAGAGTCCTTCTACCAGGGGATGCAACAGTGGTTTCTCATTGAATTGAAATATAGCCAACCACCTGGACATTAAAAAAAATGATTATTGTTTCTTTTCTTAAAATTGAGGTGCAATTAACATAATATTGTATTAGTTTCTAGTATATAACAACTGTGGTTGTTATATACTAGACAACCACAGGGTTGTCAAGTATACTAGACAACTGACAGGGTTGCCATTCTGCTTGGGGTGGCATTATTAATTACCAAGGGAAAACAAGGCTGCTCTACACATTTGCAGCAGACAGGCCCATGTTTGAAATTCTGGAAAATTCTTTGAGAACCACTTTGTATTTTTATGTACCATAATAAATGTTAATGAAACTATAACAACCCAATAAAGCAAGACCAATGAAGAGGCAGGTTCCCTAGGAATGAAGGTTTGCATTATACCAGCTCGTAAAGGGCCCCATAAGGCTTCAGTGCTGGCTCAGTGGTAAAGAAACTGCCTGCCAATGCAGGAGATGTGGGTTCGACCCCTGGGTCAGGAAGATTCCCTGGAGAAGGAATTGGCTACTCAATCCAGTATTCTTCTCTGGGAAATCCCATGGACAGACGAGCCTGGAGGGCTACAGTCCATGGGGTTGCAAAGAGTCGGACACAACTCAGCAACTAAATAACAACTAAGGACTCTGTACAGCTGAGATGACGGCTGAGGAGAAAATGGAATCAGTAGTGAAAAAAGGAGTTATAAATGTTTTGTGGCCTTGTAGTCAATTTCGGGGTAAGGAAGTGCTAGAGACCCAGAGATAATCAGACACATATGCAGATTACCGGAGACAATGGTGGCCAGGGTGCTATTAAGTTTTTCCTAGGGAGGTGAGGAGCTAGACATAACTCAGTGGAATGAAAACTAGGTTTCTTTTCTATTTCGAAGAGAAGAAGAATTGAACATATTCTGGGAGAGTTTAACTTTTCTCTTATTCTTGTACTATATATATATATGGGAGAAGGCAATGGCAACCCACTCCGTACTCTTGCCTGGAAAATCCCATGGACAGAGGAGCCTGGTAGGCTGCAGTCCATGGGGTCACTAAGAGTTGGACATGACTGAGCGACTTCACTTTCAATTTTCACTTTCATGCATTGGAGAAGGAAATGGCAGCCAACTCCAGTGTTTTTGCCTGGAGAATCCCAGGGATGGAGGAGCCTGGTAGGCTGCCGTCTCTGGGGTTGCACAGAGTCAGACACGACTGAAGCGACTTAGCAGTAGCAGTATATATACATATATTGGAGAAGGAAATGGCAGCCCGCTCCAGGATTCTTGCCTGGAGAATCCCATGAACGGAGGAGCCTGGTGGGCTACAGTCCACGGGGTCACAAAGAGTCGGACACGACTGAGCGACTTCACTTCACTATGTATATATATATCTGCATATGTTTGGCTCATAGAAATATAATCTTTCTTAACTCTCCTCTGTGGTGTGTTTATATGGAAGTGGATGGTAGCGAGAGATTCACTACCCTGAAAATCTTTCCAAAGATATGCATCACATTGCTCAAAGACCACCAAATACTTCTTTTTGCCATGGAATAAGCCTCCTAAATTCCTAAGCTATTTTAGGATATTCACAGTCTAGTTCCTGCCTATTTTAATGGTTTCTCCAATCATTCTTCTTCATCTCCAAAATGTAAGCTCCAACCCCACATACTACTGTCTGTTCCCATTAAGCATCCATATGTGAGCTTCTCACCATCTCCACATTCCCTGAAGTATAGACAGGTGTGCTCAGTGATTGTAATCAGCCACTGCTCCTGGACCCTGAGAACTTTCGTCCCAGAGTATGAAAGTCGTTCAGTTGTGTCCAGCTGTTTGTGACTCCATGGACTATACAGTCCATGGAATTCTCCAGGCCAGAATACTGGAGTGGATAGCCTTTCCCTTCTCCNCTGAAGTATAGACAGGTGTGCTCAGTGATTGTAATCAGCCACTGCTCCTGGACCCTGAGAACTTTCGTCCCAGAGTATGAAAGTCGTTCAGTTGTGTCCAACTGTTTGTGACTCCATGGACTATACAGTCCATGGAATTCTCCAGGCCAGAATACTGGAGTGGATAGCCTTTCCCTTCTCCTGGGGATCTTCCCAACCCAGGGAACACACCCAGGTCTCCCACATTGCAGGGGGATTCTTTACCAGCTGAGCCACAAGGGAAGCCCTTTGTCCCAAAGAGGTCCTGGGTAATTACATTGTCTT
The DNA here is from genome assembly GCA_006410675.1 of Oreotragus oreotragus. NCBI lineage: Eukaryota > Metazoa > Chordata > Mammalia > Artiodactyla > Bovidae > Oreotragus > Oreotragus oreotragus. Next base: position 30,471 of record SJYX01016550.1, on the reverse strand, counting down.
TAATGAGTTCCTCCAGGATCCAGACTCCTCTGGGATCCAGGGCCCTTTAGGCCCAAGGATAAAGAATGGGAGATGTGAGAAGGGAGGTTTAAGACACAGGTCATGACTACAGAGGCTGATATCTCACATGCCTTAGTGACTAGAGGGGAGCAGGATCTCAGGTTAGGGTCCTGGAGTCACCCTCACACACTGGGTAAGTTGGGCAGAGGGTAAATGAACTAATCCCTTAGGGTCTTTCCAACCTGAAGGTCTTGATTTCCCAGGTTGTGTGATGTTCTGCAGGAGAGTTTTTCAGGTACGATAATCCTCCTCTTTTCCATCTCTCTCCCTCCTCAAACTATTCCTCATCCTAGAAATATTTTTATTAATATTTACCAGTTAGAGGGCTTCCCAGGTGGTGCTAGTGGTAAAGATCCCACTGCCAATGCAGGAGATGTATGAGATCTGAGTTCAATCCTTGGGTCAGGAAGATCCCTTGGAGGAGGGCTTGGCAAGCCACTCTAGAATTCCTGCTTGGAGAATCCCATGGAGAGAGGAGCCTGGTGGGCTACAGTCCATAGGGTCGCAAAGAATCAGACATGGCTAAAGCGACTTAACACACATGCACCAGTTAGAATCTAGTTTTTCATTAATGATAGCAACCAGCAACCAACATCTGCTGGATCATCGAAAAAGCAAGAGAGTTTCAGAACAACATCTATTTCTGCTTTATTGACTATGCTAAGGCCTTTGACTGTGTGGGTCACAATAAACTGTGGAAAATTCTGAAAGTACCAGACCACCTGACCTGCCTCCTGAGAAATCTGTATGCAGGTCAGGAAGCAACAGTTAGAACTGGACATGGAACAACAGACTGGTTCCAAATAGGAAAAGGAGTACGTCAAGGCTGTATATTGTCACCCTGCTTATTTAACTTCTATGCAGAGTACATCATGAGAAACTCTGGGCTGGAAGAAGCAGAAGCTGGAATCAAGATTGTTGGGAGAAATATCAATAACCTCAGATATGCAGATGACACCACCCTTATGGCAGAAAGTGAAGAAAAACTAAAGTGCCTCTTGATGAAAGTGAAAGAGGAGAGTGAAAAAGTTGGCTTAAAGCTCAACATTCAGAAAACGAAGATCATGGCATCTGG
>SJYX01016550.1:0-18190 GCA_006410675.1 Oreotragus oreotragus | reverse complement strand
CTTCCTCCTTGTGGCCATGGCCTATGACCGCTACGTGGCCATCTGCTTCCCCCTGCACTACACCGCCATCATGAGCCCCAGGCTCTGTCTCTTCCTGGTGGTGCTGTCCTGGGTGCTGACCACGTTCCATGCCATGTTGCACACCCTGCTCATGGCCAGGCTGCATTTTTGTGAAGACAACGTGATCCCCCACTTTTTCTGTGACATGTCTGCTCTGCTGAAGCTGTCCTGCTCTGACACTCGAGTGAATGAGCTGGTGATATTTATCACGGGAGGGCTCATTCTTGTGATCCCCTTTCTACTCATCATCACGTCCTATGCTCGAATTGTGTCCTCCATCCTCAGGGTCCCTTCTGCCAGGGGTATCCTCAAGGCCTTCTCCACCTGTGGCTCCCACCTCACTGTGGTGTCCCTGTTTTATGGGACAATTATTGGTCTCTACTTATGTCCATCAGCTGATAATTCTACTGTTAAGGAGACTGTGATGACTATGATGTATACTGTGGTGACCCCCATGCTGAACCCCTTCATCTACAGCCTGAGGAACAAGGACATGAAGGGAGCTCTGGGAAGAGTCTTCTGGAGAAAGAAAACTCCCTTCTCTCTGTGATGGTCAAGTTTGGATTTTTGCATAATTTTATGTGGTTGGTATATTGGTATTAATATGGGGATATTAACCCAGACTTCTTTTTTCAATGATCTTTTTGTTAAAATTCCATAGTAAGATATTGTCCAATAAGTAACAGAGAGATGGTGGAGGTATGTAGTAGGACTTGGAAAGGGGATGTCAGTGACCTACTAGCAGAATCTTGCTTGTTTTTTCTCTCCAGGTTACTCTAAGAAGCGTTATTTTTAAACTTCCAACCAATATTTGTATCCCCACCACACCTTTTTTTTTTTTTTACTGTTTCCAGTGTTTTATTTACTGATGCGATAAACTCTACTGTTTACTGAGCATTTACTCATTTACTGTGGAGACACCCTCTCCCTTCTGCCCTTGACCCCACCATCTTGGACAGACGTTTCTTGAATGAAGAGACTGGCACTGCAGAGCCTGGGCCTGGAGCAGCCTACTAATATTTACTGAGCCAGATAACCCCCGAGGTCCCATTTGAAAATACGGAAGTGAGGAAAGTGCTAGTTGCTCAGTCGTGTCCAAGTCTTTGTGACCCGACTGTAGCCACCAGGCTCCTCTGCCCATGGAATTCTCCAGGCAAGAATACTGGAGTGGGCTGCCGTTTTTCTTCCTTCAGGGATCTTTTCAACGCAGGGATTGAACCTGGATCTCTTGTGTCTCCTGCATTGCAGGGAGATTCTTTGCCATCTGAGCCACCAGGGAAGCCCTGAAAATATGGAGGAGACTAAAAGAAATGCATAGCTGTGATAGCTTGTAAAATCACATTAATTTGGGTTGCTCTGCCTCCTTGGCCGACTGTGTGCCACTATGGTAGCAAATTCTTGGGCCAGTGGTCCCTTCCTAAAGCTGGCCCTTCTGGATGTGTGAGACCACCATCCAGGCCATGCCATGCTCCCAGAAAGGCCACTTAGAACCCAAGTCTGCCACATAGAGAGATGGAGAGGGGACCCCTTTCTTCAGTATCTGTGTCCCTTTTTAAAACAGTTTATCTTTTGTTTTGTTTTATAAAAAATAACCAAAACCATACTTTAAATAATACTCTGTCCTCGAAGTCAGTACTGTAAAATTCAAAATTCTCACTCCCCTGCTTACCTCTGCTAAACTAGACTTTTCATTGCTGAATATAGATATTTGCTTATCTCTTCAAGAGAAAAGGGTTCCATTATTCTGTCATTAACCTTGTCTCCTCTGATTTATTTTCCTGTGTCCAGTGCCTTCTTGACCCGCCCTGAACCTCAGGTGCGCTTTCTATCTCCTTTTCTGCAATAGCTTAGTCTGTCTTTGTTGTTGTTTAGTTGCTAAGTCATGTCTGACTCTTCTGGGACCCCGTGGACTTTAGCTCACCAGGCACCTCTTCATGCCCATGTGCCACGATTACTTAAGCTTGTGTGCCAAGAGCCTGTGCTCTGCAACAAGAGAGGCCACCGCAGTGAGAAGAGAATGGACCACCACTAGAGTGCCCCCCATTCTCCGCACTTATAGAAAAGGCGACACACAGCAACGGAGACAGAGCACAGCTGAAAACAGCTAATTATGGCTTTGTGGCCATAGACAGCTGCAGCAGCAGGAAGAGCTGGAGACCAGGCGCTATTCTGACACATTTGGGGAGTATTAGAGACAATGGAAGTGGCTGGTGTCAGTAATGTTTTCCCACAGAGGTAAGAAGGCTGAAGTACTTCAGTGCGATTCAAACTGAGTTTTCTTTTTCATCTTGGCTTGAGGAAGAATGGAACATGATCAAGGAGAGTTTCTTTTGTCTCTTATTCTAGTATTTTCTATATATCTGCATATAGTTGTGTCATAGATATCTACTCCTTGTTAGCGTCAGGTGGTTTATGGGAAACGGTGTTTTACTAGAGATTTTGCCACCCTGAGAATCTTTCCAAAATATGTGTCTTGAGGACTTCCTGGGTGTTCCTGTGGTTAAGACTCTCCACATCACAGGGCATGGGTTTGATCGCTGGTCAAGGGACTAAGATCCCACATGCTGCTCAACACGACCCCCTAACCAAAACAAAATGTGTATCTTTCTAGACACTTTACTCAAACCACTGAAGGCTTCTTGTTGCCCACAGAAAACACCCTGTTACGCTCCGCAGATTTTTAGGATATTCCTAGTATGGCTTCTGGAGAAGGCAGTGGCACCCCACTCCAGTACTCTTGCCTGGAAAATCCCATGGACAGAAGAGCCTGGAGGGCTAGAGTCCATGGGGTCGCTAAGAATCAGACACGACTAAGCGACTTCCCTTTCACTTTTCACTTTCATGCACTGGAGAAGGAAATGGCAACCCACTCCAGTGTTCTTGCCTGGAGAATCCCAGGGACGGGGGAGCCTGGTGGGCTGCTGTCTATGGGGTCGCACAGAGCTGGACACGACTGAAGCGACTTAGCAGCAGCCGCAGCAGTATGGCTTCACCAACCATCCTCTTTTACTTTCCACCTGTGGGCTCCAACCATAAAGGCCTACTGTCCATTCCCTAAACAGACAGTGGTTAGGCTTTCCTGCATGAGATCTGCATCCTCAATTTCCCTCAAAGTATGGTCAGGTGTGATCAGTGATTGTAATCAGTCCCTGCTCCTGGACCCTGAGAGCATTGGTCCTAGAGAGGTCCTGGGTAATTGCTTTGCCTTTAATAAATCCCTCCAGGATCCAGATTCCTCTGGGATCCAGAGCCCCTTAGGCCCAGGGATGTGCAGAATGGGAGATGGAGAAGGGAGGTTTCAGATACAGGTGATGACTGCAGAGGGTGATATTTTGTATGCTTTAGTGAATAAAGGGGATCAGAATCTCATGTCACGGTCCTGGAGTCACCCTCACACACTGGGCAAGTTAGGCACAGGGTGAATGAGCTAATCCCTTAGAAACCTTCCAACTTGAGGGTCTTGGTTTTCCAGGTTGTGTGGTGTCCTGCAGAAGAATTTTTCAGGTATGGTAATACTCCTCTTTTCCACCTCTCTCCCTCCTAAAATTTCGCTACATTTGAGAAATGTTTATTCATATTCCACCAGTTATAATCTGCTTTCATAACTGACAATGTTGTTGTGTATTACTCACCATATTATTTATTCCCACAATATTGAATAATTTCAGCATACTGACAGCTCATTCGAGGGAAGGCAATGGCACCCCACCCCAGTACTCTTGCCTGGAAAATCCCATGGATGGAGGAGCCTGGTGGGCTGCAGTCCAGGGGGTCGCTAAGGGTCAGACACGACTGAGCGACTTCACTTTCACTTTTCACTTTCATGCATTGGAGAAGGAAATGGCAACCCACTCCAGTATTCTTGCCTGGAGAATCCCAGGGATGGGGGAGCCTGGTGGGCTGCTGTCTATGGGATCGCACAGAGTCGGACACGACTGAAGTGACTTAGCAGCAGTAGCAGACAGCTCATTCTAGACATTAATATCATAGTTCTGAACCCCTATTTTATATTAGAATCACTTTGGAGCTTTAGAAAATTTTGTATGGATGTTGCACAGCAGAAACTGACACAATATTGTGAAGCAATTATATTGTTGTTCAGTCTCCAAGTCGTGTCTGACTCCTCACAATGGCATGGACTGAAGCAATTATATTCCAATAAAAAATTGTGGTTAAATTTATCTGAGGGGTTCAGTAGTCTTTATGTTTAAAATGTATCAGGTATCCTTGCTACTCACTGTGTAGTCCATGGACTGCAGTATGGGCATTATCTGGGTGCTGATTAAATTGTAGAAGCATTAGGCCATAATAAAGTTACTATTACTTACCAAAAAATATGCAGGCACAGAGTTACTATATCAAAATCAGGGTTTATCAGAACTCCCAGGGGATTTTAATGGGTTATCAAATTTTAGAATCACTGCACTTATGTTGCCTTAAATGAAGTCCAGTCTGAGAACTACTGACTTAACGAGGGAAGAAAGTGAGAGGCTCATGGCATCATCAGTGACAACATCTCACTGTGATGCCAGTATCTATATCCATGTGTAAAACCTGTTGACATGGCTGGATCAACCTGCATCAGGGAGTGAAATCCCAGATGTTGGATTCAGTTACGTCTTTCATGAAGGAGCTTCCCACATCTAATGATGCTTCTCCTTTGCTTTTTTTTTTTTTTTTTGGTCAGCTTTTGACATGCTGGGATGGATTAATCAGGATTCTTGAAAGAAAATGAACCATTTGGAAAGTACATCTATACCTATATGTATTTTATCTATATAGTTAAATATCTCTATTTATATCCTCTGTAATGGTGAAAAAAATAGTGTAGCTTGTGTGGAGACATTTTCCAAGGGGACAAATTACATCCATAAATTCAGTAATACAGTGTCAAATTCAGTGCCAAAGTGCTAGCACTAAGAGTTGAATCTAGTACTTCTGGTTCTGGGAGGATTTAGTAGGAACAGACAGCAAACTCCTAATTTAGAAGAAGTTTGCAGTCTTTAAGTTGGAAGAGTGCGTGTTTCAGCTGGAAGCACAACCAATGAGTGTTATGATACATCAACCACGTCCAGACACTGCCAGCTGCAAGCACTGCTGCAGTCATATCGGCAGACATGGCCTTTCTTACGGGTAGTCTACCATTCTGTAGGGAAGACAGCTATAAACAGTATGATCAAAGGATACCAAAGGAGAAGGGTTCAATCAGGGAAGCAGGGAGACGAGTTAAGAGGCCGTTCCAATGGTAGAGAAAGGACATGATGTCAGCCTGATCAAGGGTATTGAGAGTGGCTAATGAGAGTATCTGAAAGGGTAGGAGAATCAAGCAGTGGGATCTGTAGGACATACCCACAGGAAGCTGATAATGACCAAAGGAGGGAATGAAAGAAAACTTTCAGGTTGTGGAGTACCTGGATTCCCTTTTACTGAAATATGAGAAGCTAAAGGAGAAGGGAACTGAGGAAGTGGCAAGGAGACATTGGAGCATGGGCAAGGGCTTCCCTGGTGGCTCAGGCGGTAAAGCGTCTGTCTGCAGTGCAGGAGAACTGGGTTCGATCCCTGGGTTGGGAAGATCCCCTGGAGAAGGAAATGGCAGCCCAGTGCAGTACTCTTGCCTAGAAAATCCCATGGACGAAGGAGCCTAGTAGACTGCAGTTCATGAGGTCACAAAGAGTTGGACTGAGCGACTTAAGGAGATATCATGAGTTTCTTTGCTGAAAATTAGGGTATAATGTCCAAGGGAAGAGAGCAGTTAGGCAACTGAGTATCTTCTTTCATAGGTTAAAGAGACTTTTGCAACTAAAGCTCAAATAATTATCAAACCCATTGGAGTAGATGAGTTTTTCTTCATGGTATATATAGACTTACAGGTAGTTTATCTTTTCCAAAGGAAAAGGTAAAAAGGAAAAGCCCTGGAGCATCAATCATCTTGAAGACATTGACAAAACAGAAGCCAATTACAGTTAGTGGGGGGTAAGAAGAAAAACCTATACATCATCTGTCTCGGGACCTAGAGGATAAGAGTGTGCTTTAAAAAATCTGGAACATTGCTACATTTTAAAGCAACGTGAAGACAATAAATCATTTCCAATCATGGAGATTATGATTATAGAGAATTGGAGTCCTGTAAAGATTGTAATTATTGTGATGAGAATGATATAAAGTATTTTTGCAAAGCATCTAGTGGCCCATATATCATAGAAATATGTTCATTTTGAAATTCAAGTTTTCATGGGTGTTGTTATTTCTTCCTAAAGGTACTGGAGACAGAGCATGACAGGAAGGAATCAAAATGTTGTCTCAGAGTTCCTTCTACTGGGACTGCCCATTGAGTCAGAGCATCAGAACCTGTTCTACGCCCTGTTCCTGGCCATGTACGTTACCACCGTCCTGGGGAACCTTCTCATCCTTGTCCTCATTTGCCTGGACCCCCACCTCCACACACCCATGTATTTGTTTCTCAGTAACCTATCTTTCTCTGACCTCTGCTTCTCCTCTGTTACAATGCCCAAACTGCTACAGGATATGCAGAGCCAAGACCCGTTCATCTCTTATGCCGGCTGCCTGACACAAATGTACTTCTTCCTGTTCTTTGCAGACCTGGAGGACTTCCTCCTTGTGGCCATGGCCTATGACTGCTACGTGGCCATCTGCTTCCCCCTGCACTACACCGCCATCATGAGCCCCAGGCTCTGTCTCTTCCTGGTGGTGCTGTCCTGGGTGCTGACCATGGTCCCTGCCATGTTATACACCTTGCTCATGGCCAGGCTGTGTTTTTGTGCAGACAATGTGATCCCCCACTTTTTCTGTGACATGTCTGCTCTGCTGAAGCTGTCCTGCTCTGACACTCGAGTAAATGAGCTGGTGATATTTGTCGTTGGAGGACTCATTATTGTCCTGCCATTCCTACTCATCATCATGTCTTATGCACGAATTATTTTCTCTATCCTTAAGGTCCCTTCTGTCAAGGGCATCTGCAAAGCCTTCTCCACCTGTGGCTCCCACCTCACTGTGGTGTCCCTGTTTTATGGGACAATTATTGGTCTCTACTTATGTCCATCAGCTGATAATTCTACTGTTAAGGAGACTGTGATGTCTATGATGTACACCGTGGTGACCCCCATGCTGAACCCCTTCATCTACAGCCTGAGGAACAGAGACATGAAGGGAGCTCTGGGAAGAGTCTTTTGTAAAAAGAAATTTCATTTCTTTCTATGATGGTAAAGTTGATAAAATTTATGATGGCAAATTTCTACATAATTTTATCCAGTAGATGTGTTGATATTAATGTTGGGATATTAACCTTGGCTTTTTTCAATAATCTTTTTGTTACAAGTTCATAATAAGATATTGTCCAATAAGTAAAAGAGATAAAGTGGAGATTTGTAGCTGGACTCGGAAAGGGGATATCCATGACCTACAAGTCTTCCTCTTTTTTTTTTCTCTTCAGGTGACCCTAAGAAGAATTATTTTTAAACTTCCAGTTAATCATTGTGTCACTCCCCCCTTTTAAAAACTGCTTCCAATGTTTAATTTACTGATAAAATAAATAACACTTTTTTTGAGCATGACTTTTCTCCTCTGCATGTGTTTTAGCATGTACAACACCATGTTGTTAACTGTAGGTACTATCTTATATTTCACTGCTTACTCATTTTATATAACAGAAATTTCATGCCCATAAAAAATCAGCTTTCCATTTTCTCTTCATTCCAGCTCCTGACAACCACCATTCTGTTCTCTCTTCTATGAATATAACTATTTTGATAACTCACATCTAAAATGGAATCATTCAGTGTTTGTCCTTCTGTTAGTAGGTTATTTCACTTAGTGCCATGTCCTGTAGGTTCATCCACATAGTCAGCCAATTTGAATATTTCTTTTTTTAAAGACTGAGTGATATTCCATTATATGCATATACCACATTCTCTCTATCGATTTATTGGCTAATAGACATTTGAATTGTTTCCATATCTTGGCTATTGTGAATATTGTTGACATGAATGATGAAGAGTGGGTATCTCTTCATATTCCTCATGTCATTTCCTTTGGGTATACACCCAGAATTGGGATTGCTGGGTCATGTGGTAGTTCTTTTTTTTTTTTTTNGGTTCGATTCCTGGTAGGGAACTGAGATCCCACATGCTGTGTGGCTTTAAAAAAAAAATAAATAAAATAAAAAATAAAAAAAAATAAAAAATCTGGAACATTGCTACATTTTAAAGCAACGTGAAGACAATAAATCATTTCCAATCATGGAGATTATGATTATAGAGAATTGGAGTCCTGTAAAGATTGTAATTATTGTGATGAGAATGATATAAAGTATTTTTGCAAAGCATCTAGTGGCCCATATATCATAGAAATATGTTCATTTTGAAATTCAAGTTTTCATGGGTGTTGTTATTTCTTCCTAAAGGTACTGGAGACAGAGCATAACAGGAAGGAATCAAAATGTTGTCTCAGAGTTCCTTCTACTGGGACTGCCCATTGAGTCAGAGCATCAGAACCTGTTCTACGCCCTGTTCCTGGCCATGTACGTTACCACCGTCCTGGGGAACCTTCTCATCCTTGTCCTCATTTGCCTGGACCCCCACCTCCACACACCCATGTATTTGTTTCTCAGTAACCTATCTTTCTCTGACCTCTGCTTCTCCTCTGTTACAATGCCCAAATTGCTACAGGATATGCAGAGCCAAGACCCGTTCATCTCTTATGCCGGCTGCCTGACACAAATGTACTTCTTCCTGTTCTTTGCAGACCTGGAGGACTTCCTCCTTGTGGCCATGGCCTATGACCGCTACGTGGCCATCTGCTTCCCCCTGCACTACACCGCCATCATGAGCCCCAGGCTCTGTCTCTTCCTGGTGGTGCTGTCCTGGGTGCTGACCATGGTCCCTGCCATGTTATACACCTTGCTCATGGCCAGGCTGTGTTTTTGTGCAGACAATGTGATCCCCCACTTTTTCTGTGACATGTCTGCTCTGCTGAAGCTGTCCTGCTCTGACACTCGAGTAAATGAGCTGGTGATATTTGTCGTTGGAGGACTCATTATTGTCCTGCCATTCCTACTCATCATCATGTCTTATGCACGAATTATTTTCTCTATCCTTAAGGTCCCTTCTGTCAAGGGCATCTGCAAAGCCTTCTCCACCTGTGGCTCCCACCTCACTGTGGTGTCCCTGTTTTATGGGACAATTATTGGTCTCTACTTATGTCCATCAGCTGATAATTCTACTGTTAAGGAGACTGTGATGTCTATGATGTACACCGTGGTGACCCCCATGCTGAACCCCTTCATCTACAGCCTGAGGAACAGAGACATGAAGGGAGCTCTGGGAAGAGTCTTTTGTAAAAAGAAATTTCATTTCTTTCTATGATGGTAAAGTTGATAAAATTTATGATGGCAAATTTCTACATAATTTTATCCAGTAGATGTGTTGATATTAATGTTGGGATATTAACCTTGGCTTTTTTCAATAATCTTTTTGTTACAAGTTCATAATAAGATATTGTCCAATAAGTAAAAGAGATAAAGTGGAGATTTGTAGCTGGACTCGGAAAGGGGATATCCATGACCTACAAGTCTTCCTCTTTTTTTTTTCTCTTCAGGTGACCCTAAGAAGAATTATTTTTAAACTTCCAGTTAATCATTGTGTCACTCCCCCCTTTTAAAAACTGCTTCCAATGTTTAATTTACTGATAAAATAAATAACACTTTTTTTGAGCATGACTTTTCTCCTCTGCATGTGTTTTAGCATGTACAACACCATGTTGTTAATTGTAGGTACTATCTTATATTTCACTGCTTACTCATTTTATATAACAGAAATTTCATGCCCATAAAAAATCAGCTTTCCATTTTCTCTTCATTCCAGCTCCTGACAACCACCATTCTGTTCTCTCTTCTATGAATATAACTATTTTGATAACTCACATCTAAAATGGAATCATTCAGTGTTTGTCCTTCTGTTAGTAGGTTATTTCACTTAGTGCCATGTCCTGTAGGTTCATCCACATAGTCAGCCAATTTGAATATTTCTTTTTTTAAAGACTGAGTGATATTCCATTATATGCATATACCACATTCTCTCTATCGATTTATTGGCTAATAGACATTTGAATTGTTTCCATATCTTGGCTATTGTGAATATTGTTGACATGAATGATGAAGAGTGGGTATCTCTTCATATTCCTCATGTCATTTCCTTTGGGTATACACCCAGAATTGGGATTGCTGGGTCATGTGGTAGTTCTTTTTTTTTTTTTTGAGAACTGTCACAGTGGCCCTGATAGTTACCCCAGATGAACATTATATGAAAAGTGCAGATCAATATCCCACTAGTTTGTGGTCTATATCTGTGAGTCTGTTTTGTATATATATTGAATTTCACATGTAAGTGACATTATATAGTACCGATCTTTGTCTGACTTATTTCAATAGGCATAATATTCTTTAGGTCCATCTACATTGTTGAAAATGGCAGAATTTTGTTCTTTTTAATGCTGAATAATGTTCCATTGCATATATACATCCTAGCTTCTTTATCCATTTATCTGTTGATGGACATTTGTGTTTCTTCCACATCATGGCTATTGTAAACAGTGCTGCTATAAACCTGGGGTGCATGTATCTTTTTGAATTAGTATTTTTGTTTTTTTTTTCCAGATATATATCCAAGAGTGGAATTGCTGGGTCGTATGGCAGTTCTATTTTTATTTTTTAATGAACCTCCATACTGTTTTCCACAGTGGCTGCACCAATTTACATTCTACCAACAGTGTAAAAGGGTACCCTTTCTCCACGTCTTCTCCAACATTTTTATTTGTGTTCTTTTTGATGATAGCCTAATCTGATAGGTGTGATGTGGTATCTCATTGCAGTCTGACTTGCTTATCACTAATAATTAGCAATGTTTAACATCTTTTCATGTGCCTGTTGGCCATCTGTATGTCTTCTTTGCAAAACTGTCCCTATCCTCTGAACATTTTAAAAGAGATTTTTGGGTTTTTTGCTATGAGTTATATGAGTTTTATAAAAATATATTTTGGATATTAACCCTTTATCAGGTATATGATTTGTAAATGTTTGCTCCCATTAGGTGTGTTGCCTTTGCATTTTGTTGGTGTTGTTTTTGCTATGCAAAAGTTTTTTAGTTTGATGTAGTTCCCATTTATTTCTGTTTTTGTTGCTTATGTCTTTGGTGTCATATTCAAAGAATAGTCACCAAGACCTATGTCAAAACTTTACTGCCTATGTTTCTTCTAGGAGTTTTTTAAGTTTTAGGTCTTAGTTTAAGCATTAACACATTTGAGTTAAATTCTTTTGCATTTCCGTTCCCCAGTGCCATTTATTGAAGAGACTGTCCTTCCTCATTGTATTTTTAAAGTACCATCTTATTAATATAATAGCACCAGAACTTTAAATGCTTGGATATAAATCATACACAATATATACAAGGTGTATATCTTGAAATCACAAAACTCTGGAGGTGGGAGGGGGGGTCATGTTTGGGAGTTTGTGTACACCCGCGGCAGATTCATGTCAATGTATGCCAAAACCAATAGAGTACTGTAAGGTAAAATAAAGTAAAATGGGGAAAAAAAAAAGAACTCACTGAGAACTAAAGAAATTGATAGATACAACATGTTCATGGAATGAAAGACTCGACATTGTTAAGATGTTCTTCTGAAACCGATCTAGAGATTCAACACATTTCAGTTAAATTCCAAAGGATTTTTTGGTAGAATAAATGGACAATAAGATGACAAAATACACATGTAAAGGCAAAGAAACTAAAAAAGTAAATTTTCTATAGCTAAAAGATTAAAAATGGTGGCATTAGAGAAATACAGATCAATATAGAGAGTATAGAATACCTTATAGAATCCAAAAACTAAATTCAATCATGCACCATCCATTGATCACTGACAAATGTGCAAAGACAATTCAGTAGAAAATAGTCTTGTCTACCAGTGATGCTGGAGAACTTGGATTTCCATGTGAAAAACAAACTTCAATCCACACCTCATGTTAACAAAAACAATTCATTCTTGATGGATCGTTTGCTTAAATATTAGTATGAATACTGAGATGGTTTCCCAAGACACTGTGTTTCATGGAGTCAGAGAAATACCACAGCAGGAAGCTTGAACCATGTGGAACAGAATGGAGGTGAGGTGCCAACAGATTGCACTACTAAAGCTTGCTGAAGCCAGTGCAGAGCTGGTTACTAAGCCATATCTGGAACAGGAGATGAATCTGAGAGAACTGAAGATGTGCAAGAAATGTCTCATGTAGGTCTCAAGGGAGGACTGCTTCTACCAAGGGATGTAACAGTGGTTTCATTAAATTGGAAGTTGAGCAAATCACCTGGACATTTTGTGGTCCTTATGTGAAAGAAAGATGAAGTTGCTCAGTCATGTCCGACTCTTTGCGACCCCATGGACTGCTGCTGCTAACTCGCTTCAGTCGTGTCTGACTCTGTGCGACCCCATAGATGGCAGCCCACCAGGCTTCCCCATCCCTGGGATTCTCCAGGCAAGAACACTGGAGTGGGTTGCCATTTCCTTCTCCAATGCATGAAAGTGAAAAGTGGAAGTGAAGTCGCTCAGTCATGTCTGACTCCTAGTGACCCCATGGACTGCAGCCTACCAGGCTCCTCCGTCCATGGGATTTTCCAGGCAAAAGTACTGGAGTGGGCTGGCATTGCCTTCTCCAGGGGATCTTCCTGACCCAGGGATTGAACCCGGGTCTCCCACATTGTAGGCAGACGCTTTACCGTCTGAGCCACCAAGGAAGTCACCTATGTGAACCCATATGCAAAGAGTAACATTACCTGAGCCTGGTTTGGTGCTATAAATTAGAATGTGCAAAAACAAATGTGCAAAGACATTCACAACTGGGTTTCTCCATACAACTGGGTCAGAGAGGACCATGTCTGCAATTCTAGGGAATTCTCTGAGTGCCACTTAGTATTTTCTATTTTAAAATAAATATCAATAAAACAAAAACAAGTTGATAAGGCAAGACCAGTGAAGATGCTGATTCACTAGGAATGAAGATTTGCATTATGTGATCGTGTGAGAACCCCATACAGCTGAGATGGTGGCTGAGGAGAATACGGAATGAGTAGTGAAAGAAGGTGTTATGGCTTTGTGACCATAGTTAACTGGTGCATAAGGAAGAGCTGGAAACTAGGAGATGTTCTGACACATTTGGAGAGTATTAGAGATGATGTTGGGCTATACAGGTGGTGCAATGATAAACAAACCACCTGCCAATGTAGGAGATGTGGGTTCAATCCCTGGGTCAGGAAGATCCCTTTGAGTAGGAAATGGCAACTCACTCCAGTATTCTTGCCTGGAAAATTCCTTAGACAGAGGAGGCTGGTGGACTAGGGTCCTGCTGCTGCTACTGCTAAGTCGCTTCAGTCGTGTCCGACTCTGTGCGACCCCACAGATGGCAGCCCACCAGGCTCCCCCATCCCTGGGATTCTCCAGGCAAGAACACTGGAGTGGGTTGCCATTTCCTTCTCCAATGCATGAAAGTGGAAAGTGAAAGTGAAGTCGCTCAGTCGTGTCTGACTCTTCGGTGGGAGTACCTGACGTCGGGTGGTCCGAGGAGGTAGGTACCCTCAAAGGTCCGTTCTCATGACCTCACCCCACGGTAGCGGAAGAGGTCCTGATACCAGGTACCGTAGTGTTTAACAGTCTGTGCTGACTCACTGACTATTACATGTGTGTACGTTTCTACTACCACCAACGTCCACGGTAAGGCCCCTTCCGTTACCGTGGGGTGGGGTCATGAGAACGGACCTTTTAGGTTACCTGCCTCATCGGACCACCCGACGTCAGGTACCCCAGCGATTGTCACGGACAGACTGAGCTACTTCACTTTTACTTTTCTCTTTCATGCATTGGAGAAGGAAATGGCAACCCACTCCAGTATTCTTGCCTGGAGAATCCCAGGGATGGGGGAGCCTGGTGGGCTGCCATCTGTGGGGTCACACAGGGTCAGACACGACTGAAGTGACTTAGCAGCAGCAGCAGCAGCAGCAGGTGCCATTCATGTTTTCTCACAGAGGCAAGAAGGCAGAAGTACCTCAACAGGATTCAAACTGGATTTTCTTTTATGTCTTGGCTTGAGAAAGAATTGAACATGGCCAGGGAGAGTTTATCTTTTTTCTTATTCTAGTACTTTCTATTTTTCTGCATATAGGTGTGTCAGAGGTGTCTACTTATTGTTAGCTGCAGGTGATTCTTGGAAAATGGTGTTGTATTGAGAGATTCTGCCACATTGAGAATCTTTCCAAAATATGTGTCTTTTTTGACACTCTGCCCTAACCACCGATGGCTTCTTGTTGCCCACAGAAAACCACCTGCTACACTCCTCAGATACTTTAGGATACTCACAGTAGGGTTCCTGCTTGCTTAATGACTTCACGAACCATCCTCCTTTACCTCCCAAAGTGTAGGCTCCAACCACAAGTGCCCCATGTCCATTCCCTAAACAGGCAGTGATTAAGCTTTCATGCACGAGCTTCTCCCCATCTTCACCTTCCCCCAGAGAATAGTCAGGTGTGATCAGTGATTGTAATCAGTTGCTGCTCCACGGCCTTGAGAGCATTTGTCCTAGAGAAAGTGAAAGTGTTAGTTGCTAAGTCATGTCTGACTCTTAGTGACCCCATGGATGATAGCCCACCAGGTTCCTCTGTCCATGGGATTTTTTCAGGCAAGAATACTGGAGTGGATTGCCATTCCATTCTCCAGGGACTGAACCTGCATTGCAGGCAGATTCTTTACCATCTGAGCCTTCATGGGAGGTGGTGTCCTAGAGAGGCCTTGGGTAATTACTTTGACTTTAATGAGTTCCTCCAGGATCCAGACTCCTCTGGGATCCAGGGCCCCTTAGGTCCAAGGATGTACAGAATGGGAGATGTGACAAAGGAGGTTTCAGACACAGGTAATGTCTACAGAGACTGATAGCTCACATGCTTTAGTGAATAAAGTAGAGTAAGATCTCAGGTCAGGATCCTGGAGTCACCCTCACACACTGGACAAGTTGGGCAGAAGGTGAATGAGCTGGTCATTTAGGGTTCTTACAACCTGAGGGTCTTGATTTTCCAGGTCTATTTTTTATTAATAATAGATTAAATGAGTGAATATTAGTAAAAAATTCTCCAGTGTAGTGAATTTTGGGGAAGTAGAGAGGTGGAAAAGAAAAGCATCACCATATTTGAAAAACTCTCCTACTGAACAACTTTTATGGAGAAGGCAATGGCAACCCACTCCAGTACTCCTGCCTAGAAAGTCCCATGGACAGAGGAGCCTGGTAGGCTGCAGTCCATGAGGTCACTAAGAGTTGGACACGACTGAGAGACTTCACTTTCACTTTTCACTTTCATGCATTAGATAAGGAAATGGCAACCCACTCCAGTGTTCTTGCCTGGAGAATCCAGGGATGGAGGAGCCTGGTGGGCTGCCGTCTATGGGGTTGCACAGAGTTGGACACGACTGAAGTGACTTAGCAGCAGCAACAACTTTTAAGGTAGGCATTAATGCCATACTTTTGAACCCTTGTTTTATTTTTAGAATCACCTTGGAGCTTTAAAAAACTCTGTATGGACTTCCTCTCAAAGACTGTGATTATATTTATCTGAGGGGTCCAGTGATCTTTGTTTTTAAAAGCATCATGTATTCTTCCAACTCACTGTGAAGCCCATGGACTACAGCATGGGCATTACCTGGGTGCTGATTAGAGTGCAGAAGCAAGCCTACTATATCAAAATCAGGGTTTTACTAGCACTCCCAGGGGATTTTTCAGGGATATTAAATTTTAGAAGCATTGCCCTAGATTTACTTAAGTGCAGTTCTGGCTGAGAACTACTGACTGAAGAAGGTGAGAGGCTCATGGCACCATCAGTGACAACATCCCCTAGTCTTGTCTCTGGTTTGTGATCGCTAGTCACACTCTTAATACAAATGTAATCCCCAGTCACACAAATGGGGTCCTGCTCATTTGCCAGGGAAACAAAATTCTGAGAAACCAAGTGTTTCTTCCCATTGTTAGGTCTTTATGTAATATCCATGTATAAAGCCTACTGACGTAGCTGGATCAGCCAGCATCAGGGGGCGAAATCCCAGCTGTTGGATTCAGTTATGTCTTTAATGAAAGAGCTTCCGACATCTAGTGGGTGCCATTTTCTCTACCTTGAGGTGCATTAGGCTTCTCCAGAGAAACAGATCCAATAGAGAATTTTATCTATATCTATCCATATATGTGCATATATCTCTATTACCTATATCATCTGTATTAGTATAATAGCAGTGTGTTTGAAAGGGCTTCTCAGGTAGCTCAGTGGTAAAGAATCTGCCTGCCAGCGCAGGGGATGCAGGAGACACGGGTTCAGTCCGTGGGTCGGGAACATTTCCCTGGAGCAGGAAATGGCAACCCACTCCAGTATTCTCGCCTGGGACAGAAATCCCATGGACAGAGGAGCCTTGTGGGCTACAGTCCCTGGGATCACAAAGAAGTGGATACAACCGAGGGACTGAGGACACAGTGTGTCTGAGGTACGAGAACAAATACTACGGGGACAACGTTGCCCCACCCATTTTGTAATACAGGGTCAGACTTAGTGCTAAATGGTTGAAGGTGGTGAGTTTCTGTCTTGAGAGGGGTTAGTAAGAGTAGTGATTCTAACTCAAAAGGAGTTCTGCTGGCTTTAAAGTTGGAGGAATGCATATTGCAACCTGAAGCACGACCAGTGGATATTTATGAAACACCGCCTGTATCCAGGCACTGGGCTGGGTGCTGGCTCTGTGGCAGCTGTGAAGGCAGACATGAGCCTTTCCTACATGGAGTTTATAATCCAGTGAAGAAGGCAGCTATAGAGAAATGACCCCATTGTCATGGAGTGCTGTGGGGACAAGAAGGACGCTTGGAAACATAGTGCATTCTCCTCTGGCCTGGGGGAGCTAGGGAAGGTTTGCAGGGCAGATGACATGAAATGTATGTGAAGGACAAATACGGGAAGCCATGGGAAGAGGGAGCAGAAGGGAGAGAACTCTAGGGAAGACCCCATTGTCATGGAGTGCTGTGAGGACAAGAAGGACGCTTGGAAACATAGTGCATTCTTCTCTGGCCTGGGGGAGCTAGGGAAGGTTTGCAGGGCAGATGACATGAAATGTATGTGAAGGACAAATATGAGAATCTGTGGGAAGAGGGAGCAGAAGGGAGAGAACTCTAGGGAAGAGGAATAGTGAGTGCAAAGTTCTGGAGCAAGACTGTTGTGTTTAAGTCCAGCTTTGCTGGAGAGTGAAATGTGAGTACCATTGTGGGGCCAGATGAAGTTTCGGAGTTAGGCAAAGGTCAGATTTTATGACAATGAGTCACTTTTTGAAGGGAATTTGCCTTTATGTTAAGAACAATGGGAATCCACAAAGACTTTATGGAGAATGGTTACCCGATCTTCATCTTCAAATGCCTACTGTGATGAAGCGTACTGATGGATTTCAAGTATGGAAGCAGGGAGATGAATTAAGAGATTGTTCCAAAGATTAAGATTGACATATACACCCTACTATATATAAAATAGATAACTAAAAATAACCTACTGTAAAGCCCCAGAAACTATACTAAATACTCTGTAATGGCCTATATGGGAAAAAAGAATGGATGTATATATAGATATAACTGATTCTGCCTGCCAGTGGCGGGGACGCAAGATATGTGGGTTTGATGTCTGAGTCGGGAAGATCCCCAGAAGTAGGAAATGAACCCACTCCAGTGTTCTTGCTTAGGAAATTCCATGGTCAGAGGAGTCTGCCAGGCTGCAGTCCGTGGGGTTGTGAAGAATTGGAAAAACACACACACACATAAGTGATTTACTTTGCTGTACACCTGAAACTAGCACAATATTGTAAATCAACTATATTCCAATAACATTTTTTTAAAAGATGGTTCCAATAGTATAAATAAGATGTGATGTCAGGCTGATTGAAGGTGGTGACTGTGTGGATAAGGAGTGGGTGAAGGAGAAAGAATTTCTAGATCTTGTTGACAGATGTTGGGTACTGATAACAGAAGGAGGAAATGAAAGAAGACTCTCATGCTTTATCTGGATAA
>SJYX01016547.1:211059-222783 GCA_006410675.1 Oreotragus oreotragus | reverse complement strand
TCTGAAGGAGATCAACCCTGGGATTTCTTTGGAAGGAATGATGCTAAAGCTGAAACTCCAGTACTTTGGCCACCTCATGCGAAGAGTTGACTCATTGGAAAAGACTCTGATGCTGGGAGGGATTGGGGGCAGGAGGAAAAGGGGACGACAGAGGATGAGATGGCTAGATGGCATCACCGACTCAATGGACGTGAGTCTGAGTGAACTCCGATAGATGGTGATGAACAGGGAGGCCTGGCGTGCTGCGATTCATGGGGTCGCAAAGAATCGGACACGATTGAGCGACTGTACTGAACTGAAGTGAACTATTTGTAATCTCACAGACTAGCCCACCAGCTCCTCTGTCCATGGGATTTTCCAGGCAAGAATACTGGAGTGGGTAGTGATTTCCTTCTCCAGGGGATCTTCTTGACCCAGGATCAGACCTGTGTCTCTTGCACTGTGGGCAGATTCTTTACCGCCTCAGCCACCAGGGGTTGTAAAATACTTCTATATGTTTTTTTTTAAAGTAAAGATATTTTCTTACATAAACTCTATCATATCTAACCAAATGCATGAAAGTGAAAAGTGAAAGTGAAGTTGCTCAGTCGTGTCCGACTCTTAGTGACCCCATGGACTGCAGCTTATCAGGCTCCTCTGTCCATGGGATTTTCCAGGCAAGAGTACTGGAGTTGGGTGCCACTGCCTTCTCTGAATATTATATGTTACCTAGTTCTTATTCAGATCTTTTCCACATGTTTGAAAAATACCTTTTTATATTGTTTGAATCAGAATTCATATGGGATATTAGCAGTTAGTTGTTAAGTTTCTTGAGTCCTTTTTTTCTTACGAGTACAGTTTATTCAGGAGAAGAGTGATATTGGTTTGTAGATCACCTTTGATAGAAAATGTTTGAACCAGCTATGTATTACACAGTTCTGCTCCAGTTTGTTAAGAATTCAAAGTCTTCCTCAAATAAGACACACTTTTGTTTTAATGGAATACATATAGAACAGTAGTACAGAATAGAGTGATGAACTCTCAGCTTTAATAACTATCAACTCAGGACCTGTCTTGTTTCATATATACCTTCAGCTGTGTATCTTCTCCTGAATCTGTTTGAAGCATATTACACATCTAATTCGTCCACAAATATTTCTAAGTATATATATATATATAAGAAACTAGGTCAGTTCTATAGCACATTTCTCATTCTGAATTTATCTGGTTGCTTCTTCTTGATGTCACTTTACTTACTCCTTTTCTGTGTTGATTTAAATTGAAAGTTTGATCTAAAGCAGTGTTTCTCAAGCTTTTTTTTTTTTTTCTCTTCATTATTATTCCTTTAAAGGCCCTTTTTAGACATTTTTTTTCCCTTTATGGTCTGCTCCATGAGACCCAAGAGTAGAGCATTGTGCTTTGGAAGGCCAGAAACCGTTTTAATTTCTGTTGAAGATTTTTTTCGCCCCTGGATGTGGCACTGCAACTATTAAGAATGTACAGTATGAAGATTTGACTCTGTAGTTTGACTCTTTGCTGTTGTTGTTTAGTCGCTAAGTTGTGTCTGATTCTTTGTGACCCCATGGAGTGCAGCATGCCAGGCTTCCCTGTCCTTCACTATCTCCTGCAGTTTGCTCAACTCACGTTCATTGAGTCGGTGATGCTGTCCAGTGATCTCATCCTCTGTTGCCCCCTTCTCCTCCTGCCCTCAGTCTTGCCCAGCATCATGGTCTTTTCCAGTGAATTGGCTCTTAACATCAGGTGACCAAAGTATTGGAGCTTCAGCTTCAGCATCAGTCCTTCCAATGAATATTCAGTGTTGATATCTTTTAGGATTGACTGGTTGAATCTCCTTACAGTCTAAGAGACCCTCAAGAGTCTTCTGCAGCACCACAATTCGAAAGCATCAGTTATTTGGCACTCAACTTTATTATGGTCCAGTTCTCACATTTGTACATGACTACTGGAAACACCATAGAAAAACTGGAAAAAGCAAAGTTTAACTCTTTACATAAGAACATTTTATAAGTAGGATATGTTATAAAAACATATTTGCTAGGGGGTATCAATATTCATTTCAGTGAGTAAGACTCCATGAGGGCAGGAATTTGGTGTTTTTTTCCCCTTATCATTGGATATGTTGAACCTATCATAGTAAGTGAATGAATGAGCAAGGACCAGAATTTCCAACTCCTTGTCTAATGGAACTGATTTCCAGTTGTTAATAAAAATTAATGATGATCATTGGACTGTTCATAAAACCATACTGGAAATAGAGAGTAATAAAAAGCACCTATCTCATAGGGATGTTGTGAGGATTAAATTAGTTAATACATGTAAAGCACTTACAACTAGACTTCACACATAATAAAATGCTTAACAGCTATTCATTAGTAACTGAGGGTGGTGCTGGGGCTCTTCTTTCCCTTCATTTTGCAGGAGGGCTCCTGATGGTTGCTTGATCAATTCATCCATTCATAGTGAGGTTGGCACTTTTCTCTCAGGCCCTTGCAAAGCTCCATGAAAGGATCATCCTCCTTAAGACTTTCCCTCAGCTTTCTTTCCAGGGGTCCTCTTCTAAGACCCTTGATGATAGAGGACTGAGAAGAGCTGCAGAATGGTCATTATATTGCAGTCAAGTGGTGAGGGCTTAAAATGAACTCTGCCTGTTAGCTCTGTGTGACTGAGTGATGCAGGGCAAACTGTTTTAACTCCTTACTTTCTTCCTTTGCCCATATCTCATCTCAGAATGACCTTCTCATCTCTTTTCTTACTCTGAGCAGCCACACTCAACTTCTTTTACTTTCACATAGATGCCATAGCCTCTCCTACATCTGCCCCTTTGAACATGCTGTTCCCTTTAATGTGACATATTCTTTCTTTCCCCTCCCCAGTTGCTTTATTTGGTCAGATCCTACTCATGCTTGCGTTAATTGCCTCTTTTTTAGGAGACATTTTCTAACAAATTCGCACCAGACTAGTTTGTGTCTCTGCCATGTTCCCCTTTTACACCATCATGGTTTTAAAACCTTTCTTCCCATTTGGAGTGACCCTACAGACTGAGCTCCAGAGGGGTTGATAGAATCTGACATGTTCATTGCTGTGTCCCCAATTCCTGGCACGTAGGAAACCTCAATTTATGTGGTATACGTGGATGGAAAAAAAAAAATACTGGCAGTATTGTTACTTAGAATTCGGTTAACATTATTTCCATTGCTGCCCTTGTTTCATGGATTTTTTTTTTTTCTCCCTGTAAAGCTGCTGAAACTTAGAAGCTGATTTTGTCACAGTGTAAGATGACTTTGGAAAATCCTGCATTCCTTTTAGATGAATCTTTACAACTTGGTGAGTTTCACTAGATATCTTCAGTCTTCATTTTGAGCTCAGAAGTATGCCTTCTCTTCTTCTTGTTTTTTTTTTTTTTTTTTCTGACATAAATATTGGGTACAGTGAGGTTTGCAATCATCTTGCAAAGAGCATAAGACAGATTATTATAAAAACATTTAGAGCATAGCCTGCTAACTTCTTTGTTAGCTTTTATTTATCTTTAGAATTTTTATTCTCAGAAGTGAAAAATTATTTATTGAAAGATAATTGATATCCAGATATATTTCAGAAGTTCTTGAAATTCTTTAAAATTACCATCTGAAAGTAAGAACTACAACTTGTCTTTTCTTTTTTGAGAGAAAGGTGATTTGCAAATGAATGAAAAGTAGACTAAGAAATATTTTGTGTCAGGTTTTAGGTTTAGAGATCAGTTGACTGAGGTAAAGATGGGCCAATCATCTGCTACAACTCCAGCTTATAGGCAGGTCAGTCCATCCAGGGACACACTACAAAATCCAGCCTACTGCCTGTTTTGTATGACCTGTGAACTAAGAATAGTCTTTACATTTTTAAATGGTTGGTGGAAAAAAATCCTGGAAGAAGAATACTACTTTGCAATATGTTGAAATTATATGAAACTCAGGTTTACTATTTATGAATAAAGCTTTATTGAAATACAGCCTATCTTATTTTTTTACACATTGTGTATGGCTGTTTTCAGGCAATAGAGGCAGAGTTAGGGAGTTGCATCAGAGACCTTAGGGCCCAGAAAGCCAAAAATATTTACTTTATGACCCTTTATAGAGTAAGTTGGAGAAGGAAATGGCAACCCACTCCAATGTTCTTGCCTGGAGAATCACAGGGACGGAGGAGCCTGGTGGGCTGCCGTCTATGGGGTTGCACAGAGTCGGACACGACTGAAGCGACTTAGCAGCAGCAGCATGGGTAAGTTAGCTGACCTCTGCTCTACCTAGTTGGAAAAGTATTTATAGATTGAGTGCTAAGATAAGAAATGAGTTGGAGAAAATTAGAGGGAGATAAGAGTTAATAAGCAATTCTCAGTGAGTGAACTTACACTTTTTTTCTATCCTGGAAAGTGGAATCCATATTCTCATTAGACCTGTGTTGCTGTTTTCAAGCAAGCAATAAGGTGATTCTGGTATTACTTTTCTTCTAAAGTGAATGTAAATGGGCATATTAGGAAGAAAATTAAAATAATACTCTCAGTTTTTTACCAGGTTTTAGTGTTACCATAATGTCTTAAGCAGTGCATGCAAGTCACTTCAGTTATGTCCAGCTTTGCAACCCAGTGGACTACAGCCCACCTGGTTCCTCTGTCCATGGGATTCTCCAGGCAAGAATACTGGAATGGGTTGCCATGCCCTCCTCCAGGGATCAAACCCATGTCTAATGTCTCCTGAATTGGCAGGCAGGTTCTTTACCACTGGCACCAGCTGGGAATCCTGCTTAAACAGACTGTCCTCTAAATCATGATTAAAAGAAGCAGATAATCAAGCACACGAAAATAGTAGGTCATCTATCCTTGCTTAAGTCATACCCTCATGGGAAACAGCAGTGATAAAAATGAAGCCATGAATGAAAATTGGACTTAGTTATGTTATTTAGGGTTGGTAAATTTTGTGCTAGCCACTGTGGTCATATGATTAACTCAAATTAATAGAAAACTAGTGTAAATTGTGTTAAAGAATAATAAAAAAGTTCTAGCTAAACCATAAAAAGCTATAGCTAAAATAAAAATAAACTACAAAAGTGACCTTAACAGTTCTTGATCACACGACAGCTAAGGCTCAAACCAGGATTAAATAGTCCATTATGCTTAGCCCTAAACTCAGATAATTACAGTAACAAAATTATTTGCCAGAGTTCTACTAGCAATAGCTTAAAACTCAAGAGACTTGATGGTGCTTCATACCCCTCTAGAGGAGCCTGCTCTATAATTGATAAACCCTGATAAAGCTCACCAGCATTTGCTAATTCAGTCTGTATACTGCTGTTTTCAGCAAACTCTAAAAAGGAATAATAGAAAGTATAATTATTACACATAAAAATATTAGGTCAAAATGTAACTTGTGGGATGGGAGGAAATGGACTATATTTTCTATTTCAAAAATATATTTCTTATTATACAAAAGTCTTTATGAAACTAAAAACCCTAAGGAGGCTATGGTAATAAATTAAGAATAGAGTGCCTAGTTGAATCAGGCCATCAGGCATGCACACTCCACCCATCACCCTCCTCAATGTGTGGATCACAATAAACTGTGGAAAATTCTGAAAGAGATGGGAATACCAGACCACCTAACCTGCCTCTTGAGAAATCTGTATGAAGGCCAGGAAGCAACAGTTAGAACTGCACATGGAACAACAGACTGGTTCCAAATAGGAAAAGGAGTACATCAAGGCTGTATATTGTCACCCTGCTTATTTAACTTATATGCAGAATACATCATGAGAAACGCTGGACTGGAAGAAACACAAGCTGGGATCAAGATTGCCGGGAGAAATATCAATAACCTCAGATATGCAGATGACACCACCCTTATGGCAAAAGTGAAGAGGACCTAAAAAGCCTCTTGATGAAAGTGAAAGAGGAGAGTGAAAAAGTTGGCTTAAAGCTCAGCGTTCAGAAAACTAAGATCATGGCATGTGGTCCTATCACTCCATGGGAAATAGATGGAGAAACAGTGGAAACAGTGTCAGACTTTATTTTGGGGGGCTCCAGAATCACTGCAGATGGTGATTGCAGCCATGAAATTAAAAGACGCTTACTCCTTGGAAGAAAAGTTATGACCAACCTAGATAGCATATTCAAAAGCAGAGACATTACTTTGCCGACTAAGGTCCGCCTAGTCAAGGCTATGGTTTTTCCAGTAGTCATGTATGGATGTGAGACTTGGACTGTGAAGAAGGCTGAGTGCCGAAGAATTGATGCTTTTGAACTGTGGTGTTGGAGAAGACTCTTGAGAGTCCCTTGGACTGCAAGGTGATCCAACCAGTCCATTCTGAAGGAGATCAGCCCTGGGATTTCTTTGGAAGGAATGATGCTAAAGCTGAAACTCCAGTACTTTGGCCACCTCATGCGAAGAGTTGACTCATTGGAGAAGACTTTGATGCTGGGAAGGATTGGGGGCAGGAGAAGAAGGAGACGACTGAGGATGAGATAGCTGGATGGCATCACTGACTTGATGGACGTGAGTCTGAGTGAATTCCGGGAGTTGGTGATGGACAGGGAGGCTTGGCGTGCTGCGATTCATGGAGTCGCAAAGAGTGGGACATGACTGAGCGACTGAACTGAACTGAACTGATAACCTCTTAGCAAGTACCATGGAGAAGGCAATAGCACCCCATTCCAGTACTCTTGCCTGGAAAATCCCATGGATGGAGGAGCCTGGTGGGCTGCAGTCCATGGGGTCTCTTAAGAGTCAGACACGACTGAGTGACTTCACTTTCACTTTTCACTTTCATGCATTGGAGAAGAAAATGGCAACCCACTCCAGTGTTCTTGCCTGGAGAATCCCAGGGACTGACAGATTTAAATCTGTCCCAAATCTCCCACAAATTCAACTGTTATAAGCAGATTAAATAAATTATTCACCCAGTATTTAAAATATGAGATGGAAATTTAAAAATTTGGGGTGCTATGTGGAAAATACTGTAAGGGCATGATAAAAAATAAGCATTAAAAGTAATAAAAAAAGTTTCCCCTTTTACCTTTTATATAATGATTTAACTAGGACATTTTTAACAAAGATAACTTAAATCCCCAGAAGCCAGATGAGCTCCTTACGAATAGTTTACTAGAACAAACTCAACTATACAGCAAAATTCTGAGAAGATTTATAAGTAGAGGTGACAAGCCTAACAAGCCTGATGAGAGCTGGTTGTCCAAAAAAAAAGAATCTTAGCTCTTAGTTCAACTTTACAAACTATTAAAAAATCAGAAATTTTAATGTATTTTTAAATGTTAATCTAAAAAGTTTCAACTCTTTAGAAACAGGGTACAACCTTATCTGGAGAGTAAAAATAACACCATAGTTGCCTTAAAAAACAGCCATCGATTAAGCATTCAAGCTTGGCAACACGTTTACCTTAATACCAACAATAAATCGACTCCTAGTTTAATACTGGACTAATCTATTAATTAAAAGAAACAATGATGTTAATATGACTAACAGGAAATGTTTCTTCTTGCATAAGCTTATATAAGTAATGGAATTACTGGTAGATAACAACAAATCTAAGTCAATGTTAAATTATTTATTAAAAATTACTCTTAATCTGAGAGAGGTATGCACCTACTGAAAGATTTTTAAAAAGTAAAAGGAACTCAACAAGTACAAACCTTGCCTATTTACCGAGAGTATTACCTCTAGCCTGACTAATATTAGAGGCACTGCTTGCCCAGTGAAATCTATTATCCTGACCTTGCAAAGGTAGCATAATCTCTTGTTTTCTGAATAAAGACTTGTGTGAGTGGCCACACAAGGGTTTTCTTATCTCTTAATCAGTAAAACTGACCTTCCTGTGAAGAGGGGGGAATAATAAAATAAGACCAGGAGACTGATGGAGCTTTATTTAATTAATGCCCCCCACCCCAAATGAACTAAATCATTATGGGATAATAAAACTTTTATATGGGTTAGCAGTTTTGTTTGGGGTGATCTCAGAGAACAAAAAATTCTCTGAATGATTAAAATTTAGACCAAATAGTCAAAATGTTTGATCCCTTACTGATCCAAAAAACTGATCAGCAGAGCAAGTTACACTACAGATAACAGCATAGTCCTACTCTAGAGTTCATAACGACAGTAGGGTTTAGAATCCTGATGTTGGGTCAGGACATCTCAATGGCATAACCAGTGTTAAATAGTCATTTATTCAATAGTTAAGGTCCTATGTAATATGAGTTTACACCAGAGTAATCCAAGTCAGTTTCTATTATATATTTCTCCCAGTACAAAAAGATAGAAATAAGGCCTACTTTTCAAAAGCACTTTAAAACTAATTAAAGATATAATCTTTATTCATGAAAACACAGGTTAGAACACAGGTTAGACTGCAGAGCCTAGTAATTATATTAAAAAATCGTTATTATTAGAGGTTCAACTCTCCTCCTAACAGAATGTTTAAAATTAACATTCTAACACTCTTCATCCTATTTCTTCTAGCCGTGGCATTCCTCACACTAATTGAATGAAAAGGTATTAGATTACATACAACTTTGAAAAGAACCAAACTTCACTGACTCATATGGCCTACTATAGTCTATCACCGGCACAGTTAAATTATTAAAGAACCACTATGACCAACCTGTCTTTGATTTGCATATTTATTATCACATCCATTCTAAAAGTATCTAGTAGTATATACCTTTTATGCACTTTCTGTTTTTTTCTATGTAAGGAGTTTATCTGTAAAGGACATTATCTGTTTCTATGTAAGGAGATCTATCTGTTACCATATTTTTATGTAAAGGTGAAGGTGGAAGGTGAAGTCGCTCAGTCGTGTCCGACTCTTTGCGACCCCGTGGACTATAACCTATTAGGCTTCTCCGTCCATGGGATTCTCCAGGCAAGAATACTGGAAAGTACTAATACATTATTTGGAAAGTAGTTGGTGACTGACTCAGTGGAACAAGGCTAGTATGTACATTGGGAATTAAGGAACATGGTCCCTTTTGGAGTCAATGGATAGATTGGAGGATATTTTTAAGGAGTCTTCTCCAGCCTGACAGAGGCAAATTAAGTCCTCTGTTAGGAGATTTAAGACCACAATTTTAGGATCTACCTTTCTTGTGCTCTTTTCTGTGGCTTCCCTGGTGGCTCAGATGGTAAAGAATCCGCCTGCGATGTGGGAGACCCAGGTTCTTTCCCTGGGTTGAGAAGATCCCCTGGACAAGGAAATGGCAGCCCACGCCAGTATGCTTGCCTGGAGAATTCCATGGACAGAGGAGCCTGGCAGGCTACTGTCCATGGGTTTGCAAAGAGTCGGACATGACTAAGCAACTATTACTAACTTCTTATGTCACTAGAACATTTCACAGTTCTGTGCAGTTTGACACATTTACCACTCTGCATCCTAGTTGCTTTGTTTTCAGAATAGAGAAAAATAATACCTTTCCTGTCTGAAAGCAGGAATCTTAGGTTTGCTAAATTATAAGTTTCTTAAGCGTGAGTACCATGCCTAACTTTTTAAAAATTACTGATCTCTTTGTAGCTATCATAGATCTGGCACATAGTTGGCACACAGTCAATGTTTGTTGAGTAAAAGTACATGATATCTTGTATCTCAAATAGTTATTATTTCTATGCATGATCACAATAATTCTAGTTCATTTAAAGATTTGCTTACTGGGATTAGGTGTCTTTTTGTTACTGTAGGAGAGAATTTTGATGAAAACAGTAATTTTTTCTGAATCCATTTCTGAATTCATTCCTTACAGATAGCTATCAAATCATTGGCCAGATTCGTCTGTTAATTAATAATTTTTAATTTGTCTAAGTTATAATAATTTTTTGACATCTTGAGGGATAAGATTTAACAATATCAAATATAGAAACCTTTTGATAATAAAACTTTAAAAATATGTATATACTGAAGCCACTCTTGAGTAGGAAGTTTTATATATTCTCATCTGAGTCTTCCGAAACTTTTCCCAACTCTTCAATTGAATCTCTTTTTTAATGAAACTTCCCTGTTTGATTTACTCAAAAACCTATGTTTTAAAATTGTGTCTTGCAGAATACCTTATAAAGACCAAGACAATTTAAAAGGTGTTTCAGTTCAGTCTCTCGGTCATGTCTGACTCTTTGCGAACCCATGAACCACAGCACGCCAGGCCTTGCTGTCCATCACCAACTCCTGGAGTTTACCCAAACTCATGTTCATGAGTTGGTGATGCCATCTAACCATCTCATCCTTCTGTCATCCCCTTCTCCTCCTGCCATAACTCTTTCCCAACATCAGGGTCTTTTCCAATGAGTCAGCTCTTCACATCAGGTGGCCAAAATATTGGAGTTTCAGCTTCAACATCATTCCTTCCAATGAACACCCAGGACTGATCTCCTTTAGGATGGACTGGTTGGATCTCCTTGCAGTCCAAGGAACTCTCAAGAGTCTTCTCCAACACCACAGTTCAAAAGCATCAATTCTTCGGCTCTCAGCTTTCTTTATAGTCCAAGTCTCACATCCATACATGACCACTGGAAAGACCATAGCCTTGACTAGACGGACCTTTGTTGACAAAATAGTGTCTCTGCTTTTTAATATTCTGTCTAGGTTGGTTATAACTTCCCTTCCAAGGAGTAAGCGTCTTTTAATTTCATGGCTGCAATCACCATCTGCAGTGATTTTGGAGCCCCCAAAAATAAAGTCAGCCACTGTTTCCACTGTTTCCTCATCTGTTTGCCATGAAGTGATGGGACCGGTTGCCGTGATCTTAATTTTCTGAATGTTGAGCTTTAAGCCAACTTTTTCACTCTCTTTCACTTTCATCAAGAGGCTTTTTAGTGCTTCTTCACTTTCTGCCACAAGGGTGATGTCATCTGCATGTCTGAGGTTATTGATATTTCTCCCAGCAGTCTTGATTCCAGCTTGGGTTTCTTCCAGCCCAGCGTTTCTCATGATGTACTCTGCATAGAAGTTAAACAAGCAGGGTGACAATATACAGCCTTGACGTACTTACTCCTTTTCCTATCTGAAACCAGTCTGTTGAGCAACTGAACTGAACTGCTGTAAATCTAGTGAAACTTTTTGTAGTTTTAATTTGTTGTTCCCTGATAACTTAAAAGGTTAGCACATATTTATATATGCTTATTGATTCTTTGTTTTATCCTCTTTTGAGAAATGCCTGTTCATGTTATTTGCCTATTTTTCTATTGGATTGTCTATCTTACAGATGTGCAGTTCTTTATTTCTAGGATAAGTTTCTTGATAGATTAAGTATTGAAGACGTCTATCCTACTTCTTTACTGTTTTAATATTGTATACTAATATAATTTGTTAATTTTCATAAAGTCTGTTTTATCAAACTCTTCTTTTATAGTTAGTGCTTTGCATGTTTTAAGGATTCTTTGTCTCAAAGCCAAGAAGATAATTCTGCTGTTTTCCTCTATAAACTTGAGTGTTTAGGTTTTTGCATGGTGTTTGGTAGGATTCATGTTTTATTTTGTTTTCTACTTGGAAATTCATTTGGTTCAGCATTATTTATTGAAAGGACTATACTTTCCTACGGAATTCAGTAGTTAAGGTGGCTGTTTATTTGTGGGTCTGTTGTTGGATTCTGTGTCTGTTGGTCTCTGTTTCATTGGTCTCTTTGTTGTTGTGCCAGTGCCGTAGTCTTAATTACTATAGCTTTAAATTCTCCAACCTTTGTTATTCAACATTGCTTTGGTTGTT